>JAGEMR010000227.1:0-27305 GCA_021030915.1 Astrothelium macrocarpum
GTATTATATTTTTTATAATTCTAAATATATTTGAATTTATAAATATGATATTTATTGAATAAGAATTTGATAATATAGATATTTTAAATTTAAAATCTAATTGATTGATTATTTATTCTAAATTATACGGAATAAGGCCAGTTATTCGAAATTCTATTTATATATTTTTTTCGTCCATTAAAATAAAAAATGTATTTTTAAAGACGGAAAAGAAATCGTCCTTCATAATATATATAAATTGAGATCATATTAAATATTCAATTTTTTTGTCGTACGAAATTTTTAAAAGATTAAAATATCTTATATCAAAAGACTGAAGAATATATGATAAATGTGAAGATATATAAAGAATAATAATATCCATTTTTTGACAGTAATTATTAAATTTAAAAAAATGGTGATTATTATATCTATTAAGAATTAAAAATCGATATTTTCCGGTTATACAAAATTTTATAAATTTTTTAAAATATTATAATTAATCTAAATTAATTTTATTTATTATTTAATCATTTATATTTGGATGGATTCGTTAAATGATAAAAAATTCGTCATTTATATATCAAAAAAAAAGATGATATTTATTCTTTATAATGATATATGAAGATAGCGTCCAATTATTTATATAAATATTCTGGATTATTGAAACCCATTCTCGATTATCAGACTATTTCGTATGAGGTCTTTTTTTACGATCTAAAATAATAATAATTTTTATATACAATAATATTTCTATTTAAAAACCAGTTTCATCGAAATTATAAATATTGATATCAATAATTCCGTATTTATTAATTATATTATATATGAGATTAAATCAGTCTTATATAATTATAGGATTTTTAATTAATATTTTTTGATAATTAATTTTTCATTAGAATCGTATTTTAAATGATGATTATTGTTATATGAAATTTATAATTTATCAAAATCTGATACATGACGTGTTTCGAATTTCGTACAAATAATCAGCCATATTTCGTATATCATTTTATCTAGACGGAAAATCGCGATCGATTAGATCTATAATACGATTCAGAATTATCTCCTTTTTTATTTCAATGAAATTCATTGAATTGGCTGAGATATCACATCGTGATTATCGGCCGTTATATTGAATAATTAATATCATATGAAAGATTTCATAAATTTGAACAATCTTTCGTACGTTAAATTTTTGATCTCTTTTTAAAATTTCAAGAATCATAATTATTCTGCTTTTTTTAAAAGATGTTTCCATTTCTATATATAGAAAAAAGTCGCGTTAAAAAGAAAAATTCGTACAAATGCGGAGCGGTGTTCCGCTCGCTATGTTGTTCCGCTCGCTATGCAGATACGTTAGAGATCAAATTTCTATTTTAATATTATATGAATCAAAGTCTGAAATTCTGTTTCGGATTTAATTTTTTAAATATTCAATTTTTTTAATATTTTTAGAATCAAATTTTATATATTTTCAAAAAATCGTATAATAAATTTATGAGAATATTTCTTCCGATTTATTATTCATAACCGAAATAAAAAATATTTTAATTATAAAATATAAAAAAAATGAATATTTATTTTATTATTGATTTTGATATTATTATCGTAAAATTGAAAATTTTTCAATTTCATATGGGATTTTTTTATAATATAATTGATATTCATTTTATTTCTTTTATTATATAATAATTTTATTTCGTATATTAATTATAATTTGATAATATATAATTATCAAAGATTTTTTTAATAGAATTTTTGAATGAATATTATCATATGATAGAAATTCTATTATATCATGAATTATTTGATATTCATTCTAAAAAAATTGAATATTTTATAAAATTTAAGATTTTCATTATTCTGATTAGATTATTTGGATATATTTTATATGATAATATGAATTGAATATTAAAATTATTATATAATAAAATGAATTATTCGAAATTTCGTAATATTTCTGAAATTTATTCCAATTATATTTGATTTATATAATAAAATCTAAATCTATTTTTCTTTTTTCATTCTAATTTTATTAATTTTTATATAAATAAGATTTTATGAATTTATATATATCAAAGATTTTTCAATATATATTAATAAAATATCCATTATTTATAATATCCGATTTAAATATATTTGATTATTTTTAAATATAAGAATTATTATATAAAATAATTCCAAAAATTCATGGATTATATGAAAATATTTCCAATCATATATATTAAAAAGATCAGATGAAAAAATGAAAAAATAAAATTTTATATATTGATCAATCTATGATTTATAATTTATTATAATATCAAAAAGATTATATCAAAAATTCTATTTTATATAATTATTTAATGAAAATAATCTTTTTATAAATTATCTGAAATTTTTTATATGAATTAATGAATTTCGGTTATAAATAACGATATTATAAAATTTTTCAAATATTTTTAATATATGAAATTGATTTATTTTATTTTTTTATTATTCTTTATTTAATTAAAAATTTTTTTTTTTTTTTTTGATTGTATAAATTCAAAAAAATGATATCAAAAATTTTTTTGAAAAAAAAATTTTATACGATAAAATTAATAATATAATCTGAATAACGAATTTTTTATATTTATGGATTTTAAAAAATTTTTTATATTTTAAAATTATTATTTATTATACGATAAAAAATATCGTTTATATTGGAATTATTTTTAATCATGATTCCAATTTTATATATTATTTTATAATTTTAAAAGATTATATAAATAATAATTTATTAATTTTCTTCTGAATGACCGATTATTATATGAAAAATAAGAAGAATTTTTCGAAATTTCAGATTCTTATTTATATAATATACATAAATTATCAGAAAAAAATGGTTATTAAATGAGATTCAGATATTGATTAAAAGATGAATATTCGTTAATACAGATTGGAAATCCTTTTATACGAAATTTTATTGATATATAAATTGATTTTTTATATATGAAATAAAAATTTTGATATTTATTGGAATTTTTATTATTGGATTTAGAATAAAATAAAGAATATGAAATTCTGGCCATTCGATCAGACGAAAAAGAAGATTTCGTATGATCATAAAATTGATTAAAATCTATTAAAAAATCTTTTATTTGAATATTTTTTTTAAAATCAATTTTTTTAATTCATTCATTTTATATATATTTTTTATCATTTTTTGATAAAATATTAAAAACTGAACGGCGGAAATTTATTTTATATGAAATATATGAGAATCATAATTAATCTTATATTGATTTTTTAAATGATTTCGGAAATTCGTTATTATATATGAATTATATGAATAATTTTCAATTTTATAATAAAAGATTTTTCTTCTTTTTTTTATTTTTGATTCATGATCGTACGATTCGCGGATATATTGATGAATAATAAAAAATGTTTTTTTAATATATTTTCATATACTGATAATTTCAGAAGAAATAATTATAAAAAAGACCTCAAAATTGATTGACATTTTAATTAAAATATTTTATAAAGATAAAATAGAAGAATTTTTTAATACAGAAATTAATTTCGACTATCGGATATCAAATAAAATTCTGAATAATTCTGAATAATTCTCTTATCCATTCTTATCCGAAAATTATGAATTATTGGATTATATTCGAATGTTGCATAATTTTTCCGATCCCTGAGGATAGCGTTTGGTTCTGCAAGGTGTGCGACGATGTGCAATTTGACGATAATGTCTTCAGAAGTTGCAAAAGGGTACGTTGAAACGCTTTGTCTGTAGCCGAGACCACTCATGGCTTCGAGTACCTTCCCGGGTGGAAGAATTTGAGGTGACGGGGAAAGGGCGCGTCCGGATGGGCGGTGAACTACAGGATGGGAAGCGCGTTGGCGGGCAGATCGTCTCCACCGCTGAATGGGAAGATGCGATTCGTGAGCAATGGGGCATCGAAAAGCCTTCGCGGGAGCCTTTGATGGAAGCAAAACAGGAAAATGGTGAAGTTGTTGAAGCGAGTCTAGCGTGAATACAATGTCGCAATCATCTGACTTTGAGATGTATTTTTAGCAAATTAACTTGTTCATTTTGGGTGTCAACCATGGCACCAGCGGATGCAATAAGACATATCATCAGCGACCGCGAGAGATAATTCGCCACACACACTATGGGGAGGCCCTCAGCAGTACGACTGGAGAAAACACTGGAAGTTTTTTGCAACGGATTTGTTTACGGGTTTTAATTGCTTCAAGTAACCCGGGGTCGTCTTTAGGAGGCTTCGACGAATTACATTTCTTGCAATCGCGGGTAAAGCAAGAGCTGTTGTGAGAGACGGATCACCCCGAATCTATCACCCTGAATCACAGTGATTCTCACATCAATACTTTTAGGCAATGGCGACCCACCTAATCGCTTCGGCTTTGATCTACGTCCACCTGAGCAAAGTTCTTGCATTCCTGTAATCCAGCACCCTTACCACCTCAATCCATCAGAATGGGAGATAAATCCCCACTATTGAAGTTACCAACTGAGTTGCAGCTCTCAGTGTACTCATACGTGCTGCTACGCTCACTTGAAGAATCACCGGAATCTCGAGATTGCGATGCGAGAGCAATGCTACAAGTCTGCCGTACAATTCAACAGCATGCAGTGGATATAATTATGCGAGAATACTATTTTCTCATTTATTTTGCTCCCGAATATACCGCCATTGCGATAATCGACGGATTGGATGGGGATCATGTGCCTAATTCAGAATATCTGTCGCTGGTATCAGATGGGTTGAGTTACTTCGCCGCTGCCAAGATCGGACACCCAAAAATCCAGAAGTACCTGATCGATGTTGATTTCCGCCCTTTTACGTGGACAAATTTCGATTCACTGCTGGCGAATTGGTTCGCGATGAACTCGCTGGTTTTGATTCTGCAAAAATCCAAGCTGCTGAGGGCAGTGAAGATGAATATCCAGTCGGATCGTATATACTCACCCATTCCCTATTGGTGGAAAGACAGCTTCTTGAATGAGCGCGACACGAAAGGGAAGCCTATGTGGCGACGTATCCAACAACTTATACACGAACCTTTGAGGCAGCTATCTGGGATCCAGAAAGTAGAGTTGGAAACCAACTGCTCAACTCCTTGTGACAGTTTCTGGCAGACACTCCAAGATGACATGATGCGTTCTGCTGAAGAAAAGTAAGCCAGAAGCCGAGCAACATCATCATGAATACAAACCATCATATACTAAGCAATTTCCCTTAGAGACTACGTGCCTGTAGATTTCATCCAAGCACTCAGCGACTTGCTAGGGAGGGATCCTCGGCAATGTTTCGATGAACTAGAGGGCCAGGTCTCCGAATTGAAAGCCAAGGACCAAGAGTCAGAACAGGGTGATTCCGAATCAGAGTCGAACGATAGTGAGGGGATGCTGGATGATTCTGAGATGGATGCAGAGACGGATGCAGAGACGGATACAGAGACGGATACAGAGAATCAAGAGTATTGACTGGGCGATTATGAGTCTGAAAATTTAATTGTTAAATGAGCTTGCGATATATGAGGGGGATCCTCATGGCTCCATAGCTTTAGAAGGTAGTGAATCGAACTCGCTTTGCTCATGCTCCGAAGATAAAGTACTATCAGATTGGGTGTCTCCTGGAGTTGGAGATGACTACTCCTCAAGTCCCACCGAATCTCCACCAGAGGTTGCGTAGAAAAGGTCTCAAACCACAAAAATTGAGATGGGCCATTTGTATGTTCAGGAGATCTCCAACACCATCCGAGCTGTATGTTTGGGAAAGTCTCTGGTCATGCGAGTGAACGAACTTCTATAATATCAATGATGGAACAAGACGCCCCAGCACAGGCAATACATCAGAACCCACCCTATAAAGAAAGTCTAAGCACATTAATTACATGAATCTGTCTCAATACTAACTACCGAGTAATCTCCCCTTCCTATCCTCATACCGAAATCGATAACCACGCATACATGCCGAGTTCACTATCTTGCGCGCAATTTCCCTTGTATCAGCCACCGCTACAGCATCAGACAGATCTTTTGAGGCAAGCAGATATAATATAAAAGTCGTACCATCGAGTCAGTGAAACCGAATCCCTCCGCCCATTTTTAATCGTACAAAGCAAGAAGATGGAACAGAGAAAGAGAGCAAGCACTTTAGCAAGCAAGCAAGCAGAAGTCCGAGAAAAATGCAGCGAATAAACCGTACCCATATAGCACCTCTGCGCTGACGTCCACGGCCATCATATCGAAGGTAATACATCCACAACACTCTCTTTCTCCTCTCTTTTCGTAATCTCAATTCTCCTATGCACGTAGTCAAGCCAGCAAAACATGACACCTATTCTCCCCTCCCCAAATACACCACAGACGAATTAAATGAACTTCTCAACCCACTTCTCCATCCGCAACCGCAAGCCGCTGCTTCACCGTCTTCGCCTTCTTACTCGTTCCCTTCCCACGCTTTCCCTTGCCCGTGGGTGGCGGTCCCTCAACCGGCGTTGCCGCACCGCTGGGTTTCGCGCTGACATCGTCAAAATGTCCTTCGCCTGTACATTCATATCAATTAGCCACCAATCTAGCTATAGTGGGTACTTCAATTGGGAAAAAGGTAAGACTCACCTTCATGATACATATCATCCATACTAAACTCCTTCTTCCTCCCACCACCAACCCCCTGTCCCACACCCTTCCTCTTCCTCCCGACCTTCTCCCCTCTCGCCTCCGCCTCCCTCACCTCCGCCTCCTTCCGCTCAATCGCCTCCGCCTGCTCATCATCCGCCAACCACAAGGCAATATCCTTGGTGCGGTTCTCTCTACTCCTGGTATTAAAGTCGACACCCCCACTACCCGGCTTCCCATCTGCGCCGGTGGCACCCGCCGCGCTGCCGCCAGAAATCACAACGCGCTGCACCTCCTCCTTCTGCAGCGCGCGCTTGCGGATGCGCTCCTCGATGGTGCCGCGCGTGATCATGCGGTACACGGTGACCTGCTTGGTCTGGCCGAGGCGGTGCGCGCGGTCCATGGCCTGGCTGTCGATGGTCGGGTTCCAGTCGGAGTCGTAGAAGATGACCGTGTCCGCGGAAGTGAGGTTGATGCCGAGGCCGCCGGCGCGCGTGGAGAGGAGGAAGACGAAGATGTCTGGGCGGGTTTGGAAGTCCGCGACCGTGTCGCGGCGGTCTTCGAGCTTGGTGGAGCCGTCGAGGCGGCAGTATTTGTAGTTGCGGTAGGTGAGGTATTCTTCCATGAGGTCGATCATGCGCGTCATTTGGAAGTAGAGGAGCACGCGGTGTCCGCCTTCTTTGAGCTGCTTGAGGAGCTGGTCGAGTTTCGCGAGCTTCCCGGAATCGGTGACGAAGCGGCGCATGCTAGGTACGGAAATTTGTGTGTACCGCCGCTTTTCGGAGATGGGTGGGGGGAGCATGTTGGCCGGTGGGAGATAGGCTGGGTCAGTTTTGGTGTCGAGGAGAAGGGAGTCGGTGGAGGCGGGGTAGGGATAGAGAGCGCGACGGATGGCCGGATTGAAAAAGATGTTTTCCTTTTCAACGTTGGCATTTTGGCTGGAACAGTAGAGCTCGACTGGTGGTGCAGAGGCTGCAGGGCGAGAGCAGGGTTCAACGGTAGAAAGGCATGCGTCATCGAATGAGGATCTTGAAATGTTCATAAGATGGTGTAATCGACCTTCGTTTGTGACTTTGGCAAGTGGTGCGCGGTCGTTCCTTTGGACAATATTAAACATTGTGTGCGTAGGAGAAAATTGATTCTCATCCGGATCGTCATCAAAGACCACTTTGAAACTGCCCAAGTCTCGTTCATTTTGGCGGAGCTCAATTGCACGATCAATAATGCTCTTTGATGCTGACAAATTGACGTCGTTGATGGAAGTATCAGTGAAGCGCAACCAGGAAAATGCACCATGACCTTGCGAGTTTTTCTTGATATTCTCTGGCGTCCACACATTCATCATGTGATAGAGGTATTTGTTTCGCCATCCAGCTCGGTTGTTGTCCGGACCAGGCAGATCAAGTCTTCCACCCCCTTGTCCAACAAGACGAGGCAACTCGAATTCAATGAGGTTGCGGACAGAATATCGAACTGCAGTATTACTGCCTTCACGCATAAAAGAAGCCGTTTCAGCCCAGTACGAGAACGAAACCGGTGACAAAGTTTCTGCCCGCTCAAAAAGGTCGGGATGGTTGCAAACTTTGCGGAACTGCATAACCAAATTCATCAAGGTGGCCGTATCTTGATCATCGCCAACGGCTGCCTTTTCAATCAGGTCCATGATACTAATCTTGTTACGAAGATTGGTGTAGTAAGCCCGTTGTCGATACGTGAGATCGCAAAAGACATCCTCTTCAATTTTATCGCCAAGTTCCTTCTGAACATGTTTCTTGATACGACGAAGCATGAAAGGCTTCAGGATCATATGCAGACGCTTGAGTTGATCTTCGTTCAGCTTGGTATTGCTCTGTGCGTGGCTTTCGATATCTTTGGAGAACCAATCGCTGAATTCGTCATGTGAATCGAACAAGCTAGGCATGATAAAGTGCAGCAGGGCCCACAACTCTTGCATGTTATTCTGGATAGGAGTACCAGTAAGGAGCAAACGATTACGACAGTGGAAGCCAAGCAGTGCCTTCCATCGGGTGCTTTGGGAAGATTTGATTGCCTGAGCCTCGTCCAGAATCATATATTGCCAGCGAATCTTTTGAAAGTATTGCATATCCTGGACAACAAGTTGGTATGAAGAAACCAAGACGTGGAAAGACGAGTTTTTGCTATAGGTAATGTGTTTCCTATCCCAGAATTTCCGGAGAACCTTTCTGTCTTTCGCATTGCCCCAATACGGCAAGACTTTGAGGTCTGGAACAAATCTCGTAATTTCTTGCTGCCAGTTGTGAAGGGTGGATGCAGGAGCGACGACCAGGAAAGGACCCCAAATATTATGAGTCTCAGCCAAGTAAGCCATGACGGAAATCGACTGCACGGTTTTGCCGAGACCCATTTCGTCTGCAAGAATGCCATTGATGCCTTGCTCGTATAGATTGACCAACCAATTGAGACCTTTGAGTTGATATTCTTTGAGCTGAGCAGCAAGCATCTTTGGCTGAGCAATATCCATGTTTTGCAAACTGGTCGGGTTCTGGAAATTCATCTCGCCTTCATCAAAGTCAGACATTGGATTTTGACCGTCATTGTTAAAGGCACGAGCACGATCTTGAGCTTCCTTGACAGCATTCTGAGCATTGGCCATGGCGGCTTCTCGTAAAGCAGTCTCATCTTCGGCGTCAAAGTCCAGATTTTCAAAGTTGGTGACTTTGGTACCAATCTTGCCAACACTTTCGGGTAGATCAATAGTTTGAGTGGCATGTTCATTGTCCTTGACTGTTTGGGTGGAAACGTCGACTTCATCTGTAGATCGTTCCACCTCGTCTGTTTTGACCTTTTTGCCGATAAAGTGAGAGTACAACTCAGTTTGTGAGATGAGGAAATTAAGTTTACGCTTTTGACGATTCGCTTCGCGCTCAGCTTCGGCCTTCTTTGCATTCTCAAGCTCTTGTCGTTCGGCATTCTTCCGCTGATCGCGTTCATCCCTCTCATTTCGCTTCCAAAATGACAACATCTCACGCATTACACGTTTCGCTCGAGCTTGAGCTTCCTTCATACTCTTGTTGGTCTTGAGTTGCCATCTTCTAGCTTCTTTGGAAGCAAGCTGGGCAGTTTTGCGAAGGTTCGATTGTTTGGTTGCATAGGATTCGTTCTTGATACGAACCACTTTTGGTACATCCTTCCTTGCAATGTCACGCCAGATTTGCTCGTAGAGCTGGTTGTAGCCTTTGGAGACGTATGGAATGTAGTCTGACGGCGTCGATTCCTTGGTGAGACTATACTCGCGACGCAATGTTTCACGCCGTAGGTCGTCTTTTGGAGCAATCACGACCAAATCACCGTCTCGTTCCATGGCAGCATGAGCGGCAGCAGCATTGTCTTTTTCCATTTGCTTTTGTTCCTTGCTCTTCTTCAATCGCACTCCAGTTCTGCCACGCTTCTTTGGTAGTTCACCACTGTCGGCAGCGTTGAAAGTGCTCATCATGCCGCCTTCAAGGTTAGGGGCAAGGGGGGTGACTTCACGGATCTCTTTACTGGGCAATCCACCATGTAATAACTGGTTTGTGTATTTGGCCTTCCTGTCGGCTTTGTATGCCTCGCGAATGTACTTGTCACGTTCCGCTTCGTCAGCAGTCGAAGCTGCACGTGCCATGGCTTCCGCTCGTTTCTGAGTCTCGCTTTGGATTGTCTTTTCACGACGCCGCTTGCGTTGCATGTCCTTTTTGCGTTCTTTCTCGTCCGACTTTTCGCGATCTTGAACTTCAGCCCATGCAGCAGCCTCATGCTCTTTGACATAGCGTTCACGAGCCGCGGCAGCATGTTGATTAAAGACTTCTAGCAATCGGATAGTCTGTACATTCCGACGTTTCTGTCGATAACATTAGATTCACTGATCGTGCATGACTTTTTGTCTTGTTTGCCTCACCTTGCGCCGAATCTCTTCCTCATGTTCCACATCCAGTGCACGCTTCTTACTCAAACGAAAATATGCCTCTTTATGCTCCTCGAATCCTGGAACTTCCAAATCACTATCTTCCATTGCTTCAATTCTCAAAAACTCGGCTTCAACTTCACGATGAGTTGTAATCTTTGTCTTGGCAGCTCGCTTTGCTGATGGCTGTTCAACGACAGATGGTGCGTGATTGACTTCACCTCGGTCGCGAAGTGGTTGTCGATTGGCAGGATTTGGGTAAGAGTTGGAGCCATTCACCATCGGCTTTTGATCTGTCGTGGGCCCGTCGATGGATTCACCTTTGACGTGAGGGTAGTGAATGCTAGATGACTTGGACCTGCGTCGATCCTCTTTGGGTGATGGCATGTTGCGAGAGGTGACCGAAGGAGGTTCGGCGTGTGAGCTGGTGAGTATACTTGAGAGCGCCATCGGTCCCGATCCCCGGCTGGGTGTCTGAGGACCTGTTAGTCACATTCCAAATTAGCCTTGTGAATACGTACACCCTGAGATACCGGTCGCTGTTCAACCACTGACGGCCCCCGATTTACATTATTGTATCCGTTAGGTGACATGTTTGATGGAGCTTGAGGACTGATTGGTTGATTTGGGTGAGCGTGCGATAGTGGATGCGTCGGTGACTGCTTGGGGTATGAGGGAAGAATGGGCGATTGGTGTGCTTCGGTGGCCGGATTGTGTTGAAGGGGAGGGAGGACTTGAGCGTCTCGCTTCTGGTACAAAATTAAGCTTCAGCCAAGATCACACAGTCAAACAAAGAACAATTGAGTGCGACGTCATCCTATGATGGATTAAG
Organism: Astrothelium macrocarpum; assembly: GCA_021030915.1. Classification (NCBI taxonomy): domain Eukaryota; kingdom Fungi; phylum Ascomycota; class Dothideomycetes; order Trypetheliales; family Trypetheliaceae; genus Astrothelium; species Astrothelium macrocarpum. The sequence goes on from JAGEMR010000227.1 coordinate 11,356, forward strand.
TTTCAAGCAAGGTTGAGACTCACCTCGACAGGTGACTGAGCAGAATAGCGGGTGCTATTGTAAGCTACGGATCCATCGCCGTGATCCAAGGTTGGATCATAATATCCACCGGAGGATCGGTCGCGAGGATAGTTGGCGGTGCCGTTGATGGCAGGAAATGCACGCGTTGATGGAGATGCAGGCTGGCTGTGATGGACAGTTGCTAGGCCTGCAGATGGAGGCCTCGGAGTACTGTTGGACAGAGGACGAGGTGGTGCACCATTCTGAGGCGAGTAGGGAAAGGTGGATTGTGTTGGCGAGTGCGCCGCATAGCTCGGCTTCTGGTCCCCAGACATTTCGTCCCCTTACTGCCAGTCCCCTCAGCACCCGAAGCGCTCCCAGGCAGAGTTTGAAAGGTACCACAGCTCAAGGTCGAGTCTCATGCATGGATGAAACGAGCATTTAGGGACACGGCACAGTGGACTAATTCAGAGCGACTAATAAGTGATGACAGTAAAGATGACGGGATCGGGGATGGAGAGGGTGGATGGTGGTGATGGCGGTGAGGCGTCTGGCAACGGTCGGGCCAGACAGCGAGGGCAGGTGGTGTCTTTGTCTGGATGGACTCGGTGCAAATTCAGACGGCAGCTGGTCGCCGGGGGCGTGGAGTAGTCAAGAGGCTTGGGTGGTGCGGCGATGCAGCATGATGGGATGGTGGCATTAGATGATGGGATGGGATGATGGGTGAGCAAGAGGAGAGATGGTTGTGGGAGGCAGAAGGCGGCGATGATGGGCGGCCAGCATAATGAAGTTCGATTGACGCGGGCGGCCCTTGGCCAACGTCTTTCAGGTGCAGCATGTTCGCTTTGCTGCACAGGTACGGAGGTGCAATGAAGTCCCCTAGAGCCCGGTCTAGCGATGCGGCTTATGCGCGAATAAAAATTGTGCACATCCTACGCGGGGGTGGAGGGAATCTGCTGCTGCTTTAAATGCTGCCTACGATTGACTGCTCCGATGGGCTCCTGTATTCGCATGGCTGGGGAGTTGATTACAGGAGCTAGCAGGTTCTGATGGTACTGGCACGCTGGGGTTCGTTGGCGCGTGTCCACATTTGCCCGCGAAACGATACAAAGCAATTCCTTTCCGATCCAAAGCCAATGATCACGGCCAAATCTCGGCCCGCCCCTCTGTCCTGATTTTCGTTAGTACATATTCCATTCCAATAAATCCCACCCGAACCATGGCTGCTGTATACAAGGCTCTTTCCATGTCGGAAACTGATCAAGATGACCAAAAAGCCAATGGCGAAAAGAAAGAAAAAAAACATCGTCAAAAGCTGTTGATTTTGAGCTCCAGAGGAGTGACCCATAGGTACGTTATCGAAAACTTCCCTGCCTCTCACACGCCACCACGATAGTATTAATACGCATTCCTCCAGACACCGCCACCTCATAAACGACCTATACTCACTCCTACCTCATTCCCGTAAAGACGCCAAGCTCGATACTAAGACCAAACTCTACCAACTCAATGAACTTGCTGATCTCTATTCTTGCAACAATGTCCTCTTCTTTGAAGCTCGCAAAGGCAAAGATCTCTACGCATGGATCTCCAAACCACCTAATGGTCCTACCGTCAAGATGCACCTCCAAAATCTTCACACCATGGAAGAACTCCACTTTCCCGGCAACTGTCTCAAAGGCTCTCGACCCGTGCTCAGCTTCGACCGAAATTTTGACGCCGAGAACAAACCTCATCTGCGCTTGATACGGGAGCTTCTCACACACGTTTTTGGAGTACCCAAGACAAGTCGGAAAATCAAACCCTTTGTTGACCACGTCATGGGCTTCACCGTCGCCGAGGGACGCATCTGGATTCGCAACTTTCAAATCTCCGAGACGGATGTTCAGAAAGAGAAATCTTCCAAACAAACCAATGGTGAAGCAGAGGACGGGCAGGACGAGATGCCGTCAACGAAAAAAGCGAAAAAGGGTGACACTCGCGTCGAGCTGATTGAGATTGGGCCACGCTTTGTTCTGACTCCGATTGTAATTCTCGAGTCATCCTTTGGTGGGCCGGTCATTTACGAGAACAAGGAGTTCGTTTCACCCAACCAGATCAGGTCGGAGCTGCGGAGGGCACGCTCAGGGAAATTTAACAAGAGAGCAGAGAGTCAGATTGAGCGGAAGGCAAAGAAGGGAGATTTGGGTTTGATGACGGAGGGGGGAAGGAAGATTGAGAGAGATGCCTTGGATGAAAGAGAGCTATTTGCATAGTGGGATATTTGTATTTTGAGATGCTGTTGCAACGAATGAGTGACTGTAATCAAAGCGTGGCGTTTGGACCGCATCATCCAGACGGAAAAGTGACTGAGCGTTTGAAAGTGTAATCTTTATTATTGTTAAAAGCGACAGCTGAACTAGTCACAACAAATAGTATTGTAGCGACTGAAGAGATTTAGCTACAGCTTCATGGTTCAACATCAGTATCGGAAATTTCCCCAAACATACAGTTCGTATAGTATTGGGGACCTCCCGGACTTACAAATGGCCCATATCAATTTTTGCCGTTTGTGACAATTTTTTAATGCAACACCACCAGTGGGTGAAATTAGAAATGTCACTCCTGAGGTCCCCCCAGCCCGCTCACCAAACTTCGACAGAATGATGGAAGTCATTTCTCAATAATATTTACACAACATTCGAACCATTTTTAATCGAGTTTAAAATTATTTGCTCTTTGCGGCCATGAAATTATACCGCTACTGTTCTTTTATCGCCTGGTTTGCCTTCATGCTACTGATTCCAGTATTCTTAATACTAGGCTACACAAGATCACAGTGTTCCGAGGCCGAATGAATATGGTGCAGATTCTGCCATTAGCCTGTTGTACTCAAGAATCTCGTTCTGCACAGTATCGAAACACGACCGAAGGTCTTTCCCGGTTACGCTCATGACAAAATTCTCAACTGCTTCGACAAAATCTGTGAAACTGCTTTCTCTAAGGAAGCCTGATTAGTATCTCAAGGTCTGTGTTCATTGTGGTGATGATGAAATTCTGACACGCTTTTCACCACCAGCACGCATCATGTCATCTTCGAGTGCCTTGAAGAAACCGAATTTCGTCACGGGGATATGATCATCTGTCAACCAGCTGTATACATCAACTTTCTGAATCCCGTAAAGCTGTCTCAAAGGCCCGAGCAGATGTTGTCGGATATATTCCCATATCGCCTTGCCTTTATGGTCCGATTGATTCAAGATGCCGGCGATGGACAAGGATGGACAATCCCACCGCAGGATGTTAATCTCCACGGCCCTCAACTGCTTAGACTTTTGCAAAATGGGAACCAGCGAATTCATTGAATTCCAAGCCTTTAGCAATATATCAAAATCCCTGATCTCACTGCCATTAAATTTGATTTCGATAAGATAATGCTGGATGTCTGGGTGTCCAATCCTAGCATCGATCAACTGAAACGCCTCATCTGATGCGCTCGGCGCTTCTCCAGGATTGGATCGACCACTATAAGGAAACATCGATTCTATTTCTGCGAACCTGCCAGTTTCAAGATCAAGGCGGATACAGAAGTAGTACTCTCGCATGATTATGTCTGATGTGTGTTGTCGAATTGAGCGGCAGACTTGCAATAACCGTGTCGTGGGACAGTCCTCAGGCTTCGGGAATGGCCCAATGTATCCTCCAAGCTTCGCGTGTTCTAGGCTGTGGCTTAAGAGGACCAGAGAATATATTCGGAGCTGCAGCTCGGACGGCAGGTCCAATAATAAGGATTTGTCTCCCATTCTGACGGACTGAGGTGGTGAATGTGATACGTTGTGTTGTGAAGTTGAGAGATCGTTATCTATATGAGTGTAGAATCCAGCTAACAGACGAGGTAGCTGGGGGTCGCTTAGTCGTAAACACCAATGTGAGGCTTAGAATCAGTCACGTTGACATATTTGATGTGATGTGTCTCACAACAGCTTCTGCGTCACACGCAGATTCCTCTTTGAGTCTCACTATTCAGGAAGACATACCACCACTAACACCGCCGCCCCTCTTCGTAAGTCTTGATCGCTCTTTCATAGACCTCAGTTCATGTGGGGATTGCCTGGGTCCACAGACACAATAGAAGGCCACCATACTTCATAACTTCGCTTTTGTCTACCAAGCTGCGGTTTACATACCATACGTGAATTACGATGGGGGCCTCTTCGCATTTGATGGGGCTTTCGAACGAGCTCAAAACCGAGATCCTCACTTACCTGCTTCCGTACACCTATCTCGAGCATAACGACACCAAAACCCTCCACTACCATGAAGGCTCTGCAGCGCCACTCGCCGTTTGCCGTCAGCTTCGCGAAATAGGCCTCAACTTCCTCTATGCCAACCTTGTGCTGCCGATCAACGTCTTTTATGAGGACGTCGAAATGGGTTTCTACGATCCTCAGAATGTTTGCCACGATTTCTCAGAAAAAGACCTGGTGATGTTCATTCCCCCCGACCGAAGCCGACTGCACAAGTATCACGTTACATTCAATGATCTTCCTAGAGACGAGCGATACTGGCCGTCCATAATTTACCCCAAGCTCCTCGAGGAGATGCTAGAGCAATTGACCTGTGGCGCAGAGAACCTTGTTGTTCGGTTGGAGCAACAAGCTGAAATCGAACTACTAGTAGTCAAGTGCAACTTACAACAGGCCGCTCGAGACTACATTTTCGCTCAGGATAGGCTACTTATCGATCGAGAGAAAAGTGTTGACGAAGAGAAACAAGTAGTGGAGTATGCTGCACTTGAGCCTCTGCGAGCATTTGAGATGCCAGGCAAGATTATCATTCATGCCGATTTCACGAGGCAAGACTGGATCAGGAAGTTGGAAGAGGATATGTTATCTTCAGAATGATCAGAGATGATGTTGATAGCGCTGTCAATAATGCAGAGTTAGCGGATTGACGTACGATAGCCGTAGGACTGGCCGTAACAAGCGGCTTTGACTGAGACACTGTTCAATTAGCATCACAAACACTTTAGTATAGAATACAGCTCCTAAGTTCCATGCTTCGCTGTTGTGTGGCAGTCGCGACAAGGTGTTGATGGCGCGTGAAGTGGTCAGGCTAGCGCCGTAAACATTTTCCAGACACAATGTCATCGTGCCCAGGCTGCTGTAATGCATGCCTATTCGTCACCAGTGGATGCAATAAGAAATGTCACCCGCTAAAGGTATCATTCGCCGTAAGCTTCGTCGGGAGGACCCCATATCATTCTTGACAATTACAAACTGTGAGCAATTCATCAATAATTTACTAAGAAAAAAAATCTAAGATGTTCTCGTCTATTCTTCTTGGGGGCCTCCCGAGGAGGTCTGCGGTGAATGATATCTTTCGCAGTCGCGGGCGACATTTCTTGTTGCACCCACTGGTGTCGTTGCTCTTTGTAGATTCCTCTGCCGGTCCCTCCCCAGATCCCGACTAATGAATCCGTGTCAAGGGATCAAAATTAACGGTTTGCTTACCCCGGCATGACCTTCCGCATTTGGCGGAGATTCCGCTCATCAGTCTGGACGATTCAGCCGCAAAAGTTCACCGGTCTTGTAGTTTGTAGCAAGGACTACTACCGAGAGCAAGCAGTCCAAATATTTAAGTAAGTCTTACGCTCAAATGGAGTTCATAAGATTTTAGTGGTGAGGCAAAACATTCCTTTTCATCTGTACTTCAAAATGGCTTTTCTTGTTCTCTTTCTCTCGCTTTTCTCAATTCCTAGGTGTTTCTCCTCAGTCATTAATCCGTCTCTTCCCGATAATGCAGTAAATACAACAAATGGTTTGATCATTGGACACCCAGCTCGTAATCGCAGTGATGTGATCGAATATCTTGGAATACCGTATGCTCAACCACCTCTTGATCAACTCAGGTTTGATGCACCTCAACCGTACAATGGCACTGGCACCTATAATGCATCCGATTACTCACCTGGATGTCCATTTACGCCAGCAAAGACATATGCATTTCCAAACGCTACGCCACAAGAGCCTCTAATTCTATCTGCCTTCAGCGCCGCTCAGGGAACTCCCTTCGACGAAGACTGCCTGACCCTAAATATCTGGTCTAAAGCAGAGAGTGACAGTCCCCGGCCAGTCATGGTCTTCTTTTACGGTGGCAGTAAGCTTTCTTTCCAACACTTCCAGACCTCCTCGTGCAAAAGCTAACATCTTTTCCCGCTAGAATTTGACTTTGGCGGCACCAACACTCCCTTCTACAACGGCCAATACCTGGCCTCCGCCCAAGACGTCGTCGTAGTAACCCTCAACTACCGTGTCAACATCTTCGGCTTCTCCGGGGCTCCCACCCTTCCCGCTAATGTCGGCCTCCTGGACCAACGCCTCGCCGTCGAATGGGTATGCGACAACATCGCTTCCTTCGGCGGCAACGCGTCATCCATCACGCTGTGGGGCCAGTCAGCCGGCAGCGCAGCCGTCGATTTCTGGGCATATGCCTACCCGTCTGATCCCATTGCGCACGCGCTGATCTCCGAATCGGGCGTCGCGACCAGCTTCCCTACGAACGCCAATGCCACTGCCACCGCACACTGGTACAATGCGTCGGCGATGCTTGGGTGCGGCGATAGCGGTGATGTGCTACCGTGTATGCGCGCGCAGAATTGGAGCGATGTCGAAGCCGCGGGCCATGCGGTGGTGGGCCAGACGCCGCCAATCCCGGGAAGGAGCGAGCCCCCGTTTCAGCCCAGTCCGGATGGCGTCGTAGTGTTTGATGATTACCCGGAGCGCTCGGCGCGAGGAGAGTATGCGCGGTTGCCGTATTTGGCGGGAAATAATAATTACGAGGCCGGATATTATAAGGTGGTGGCGTATGATGCTGGGACGACGTTGACGGAAGCGCAGTGGCAGACGTTTATTTTGTATGATTTTACTTGTCCGATTGGGAGCGAATTGAGGAATCGGACAGAGGCTGGCGTGCCGGCTTGGCGGTTTAGATATTTTGGGGATTGGGATAATTTAAGACTGTATCCGGGGAGTGGAGCGTATCACGGGAGCGATCTTCAGATGGTGTTTGGAGGGAGCCAGGATGTGACGGGACTGCCAGAGAGTGCACCGGAGATGCAGATGCAGAGCCTGTTTATGAAGGCTTGGGCGACGTTTGCTGAGGATCCTGTGAATGGTTTGGTTGATGTGTTGGGTTGGCCAAAGTACAATCCAAATGGTAAGTTCAGTTGACTTGAAAGTTACCATGAATGGCAGTCTTGAGACGAAGAATGCGAATATGGCTAACATTTACTGGTATTCAGACGCTACGCTGATCCGGCTTGGTTACAACAACACCCCTATTGCGGAATTCGTGGATCCAATGCTCTATGATGGTCCTTGTGCGGGCTTAAATCAGACGAGCTGACGTGCCATCAGTGACTGCAATAAGAAATGGCACCCGCCACCGCGATGCATATCACCGCCGCAGGCTTCATGGGGATGCTCCCATACCATTTCAAGACATTAGAGCCTATCAATAATTCAACGAGAAATATCTTTTAAGGTTTTCTTGATTTTTATTGCTGAGGACCTCTCCATGAGGTACGTGGCGATTATATCTTTCGCGATCGCGATGAAAAAGCGCGTAAAGCACATCGAACTTCGTATAATGCCGAAAAACTCTTCACGAATTGAATGGCTTAAAACATCGGCGATGAATATTTTTACCTTTCGCGTACCGCTGGACCACCCCGCAATTTTCCAAATCTCTACGCTCTGTACATAGCGATTCTATTTCCGAAGTTTTGAGGAATGTCAAAACCATCATTAAACCCGAACCCGCCGTGTTCCGTTCCCAATGTACGCCCTTGAACAGTGACAATTACTTTTGACGGCTCTGGACCCCCTCTCCGCTGATATTGGATTGGTATGGATTGGTGGTGAGTTACATAGCCCCACGTTTGAACCATTGGAAAATTAACCTTATTATCTTGATTAGGACGTAACCATTACATGCATCTACGATCGTTCGAGGAATCATACTACCTACGTTGTACTTCCATAAGCATTGGTATATGAGACTCCGAGAGACTCTTGTGAGGGACTCCGACCTTCTCCACTTGATCTGGAACCCTCCGGATGTAGTAACTATTCATATCTGATGCCCGGGTCATCAAGGGACTATCAGCAATCACATGGCAAATGACGAGATAACTCCTCACGCTCCTTTCAGCGTCGTTTCCATGACTTGGCATGTTCATGCCTAGGACAGAGTAGGCATCAAGAATTCCAGTTAGTAATCCAAAATCTCCATTATCCGATCAAAGCAACAAATCATATCCGTCCTGGCCACTTGTGAGTGATATAAGATGTTTTAAATTTCGAGCACGTTTTGTCTTTCCGCATTGCTCCCATCACAATCGTACGATACGAGTGCCAACGTAACAAGATTTTGGTAGTATCCGTCTATCACCAGACTGGATCAGGACATTATCGTCGAGACCTTGGTTTTACGGGACGCTCTCACTGAAAAAAGATTAGCATCAAGAAAATGGCGCCGCGCAACATAGACACCAAGCTTGGAGGTCCCACCTCTTGGGCTATTGAAACTCCAATCCATTAGAGTTAGAACATGAGCTTATGCCTGCCGACTCTGTTGCAAGCTTTATTGAAATTACTGGAGATATATTTTGTTACGGTAAGAAGTACTCAGCACATTGTCATCTCTCAAAGATCCCCTCTTCTCCTCTTGTTATAAATTCCGTTCTCCTGTGAAGATAAATTGGTCTCGACTTTGTTTCTGTACAACTAGCTTCAGATCCCCTTTGATCTTTTTGTACATCACAATCATGTTGGTCAATCTTCAGACGCCCCTCTTAGGGCTTCCAGCATTCATCGCGGTCTCAAGTCTCTTCGGTATCACATATGGCCAAAATCTTGATGCTCGTGGGACCACTTTATCCACCTTGGTCAAAAAGCAAGCTTCTACTAGTGGTTGGTCGTTCACCTGCAGCTTTAACTGCTACCAAACGCAAAATCCGCCTTCGTCATCGAGCACTGTATCGTCCTCGACCTGGACCCCATCCAGCTCTACGCCCCCGAGTTCGATCCCGTCCAGCTCAACACAAACACCAACTTATTCGCCATCTCAGTCAGCATCTTCTCCTCAGTGTCAACTTGCAGGATCCAACTCGACCACAAATCCGGCATGTGCGCCGTCAACAGTAACAATCACTCCGTCGCCATCAGCATCACCTTCATCATCGCCTCCGCCTTCCTCTCCGCCTTCCTCTCCGCCTTCCTCTCCGCCTTCCTCTCCGCCTTCCTCTCCGCCTTCCTCTCCGCCTTCCTCTCCACCTTCCTCTCCGTCCTCGCCTCCATCATCGCCTCCATCATCGCCTCCATCATCGCCTCCATCATCACCCCAATCATCACCTCCATGTACTTCAACATCGATTGTTACTACGTTCTCTTACCCATCCTCAACAACATCATATCCATCTAATTCAACAACCCCTCCTTCTACAGCTCCCACCACAACACCTACCACCATAGTATCTACCTCTATAACACCCACCACATCTCCTATATATGTCCCTACAACGTCTCCCACTTCAACGTTTCCTGTTGTAACATCGAATTCGTCCTCAACAATATGGTCATCTCCATATACTTCACAGTTAAGCTCATCGACACAATCTACAACATTGTCTACCACTTGGACCTCATCGAGCTGTTTTTCAGCATGCTCTGGCTCAACGATATCCTCTACTTGGACCAGCCCAGTAACGACTTCGCCTTGTACATTTTGTCAACCAACAGGTTCTTCTGCTTCAATAACATCTAGTATTGGTACATATTATGGACCTAGTAAGCGTCTATCTCTCCATCCTAATTAATCTTCAATGCTAACATTCTCACCTCTCTTGACTCCTAGTTTCCACGTTCTCAACATCATCTTCTTTTTATTCATATAATACATATAATACATCAACTTTATCTTCTATTTTCTATTCATATAATACATCAACATTCTCTTCAAGTACACCAACAACTTCTTCATCTTCTTTATTTTATACATCTACCACAACCGCGTCAACTACTTCAACGTCAGCTACACCATCAAGTTCTACATCAATTATTACATCTTTAGGATCCTCAACTTCTTCATATACTAGCACTGCTTCAACAACAACCACATCGGTATCATCTACATCTACATCAACATCAACTACCCTATCAACGATTACATCAAGTACCACGTCTTTACCATCTTCAACTTCTTCGGATCCTGGGACTGAAACTGACACTGACACCGACACTGATACTGATACAACGACGGACACCACATCAACATCAAGTACCGTCTATTCCACCATAACTCTGGCAACTCACTCTACAACATTATCCTCACCATCTTCAACATCATCATCTTCAACACCATCATCAACCTCATCATCTTCAACACCATCATCAACCTCATCATCAACCTCATCGTCAACCTCATCATCAACCTCATCATCAACCTCGTCGTCAACATCCACTTCATCATCGACTCCATCTTCAACCTCATCTTCATCATCAACCTCATCAATTTCTACTTCATCTTCAAATCCGACGTCAACATCGACTTCATCATCAACTCCATCGTCAACATCGACTGCATCATCAACATCGACTCCATCGTCAACGTCGACTCCATCTTCAACGTCCACTTCATCGTCAGGTTCATTGTCATCTTCATCTCCAACATCATCAATTTCAATTTCAACGTCAACATCAACATCAACATCAACGATGTCGTCCCCAACATCGGCAACAACAACACCCAGCGGCCAAAGCGGAAACGGCGGAAATCAAGGTGGCAATCAAGGTGGAAATCAGGGCGGCAACCAGGGCGGCAACCAGGGTGGCAACCAGGGTGGCAACCAAGGTGGCAATCAGGGCGGAAACCAGGGTCAAGGTGGGAACCAGGGCGGCAACCAAGGCGGCAACCAGGGCAATCAAGGTGGTAATCAAGGCAATCAAGGTGGAAATCAGGGTGGAAATCAGGGTGGAAATCAGGGTGGAAATCAGGGTGGCAACCAGGGTGGCAATCAGGGCGGAAACCAAGGTGGAAACCAAGGCGGAAACCAGGGCAATCAAGGCGGCAACCAGGGTGGCAACCAGGGCAATCAGGGCGGAAACCAAGGTGGAAATCAAGGTAACAACCAAGGCGGCAACCAGGGCAATCAGGGCGGCAACCAGGGTGGCAACCAAGGCAATCAAGGTGGAAACCAGGGTGGAAACCAGGGCAATCAAGGTGGCAATCAGGGCGGAAACCAGGGCGGAAACCAAGGCAATCAGGGTGGAAACCAAGGCAACAACCAAGGCGGAAACCAAGGTAACAACCAGGGCGGAAACCAGGGCAATCAGGGTGGCAATCAGGGTGGAAACCAAGGTAGAAACCAAGGTGGAAACAGCAAGAGAGAAACTGTCAGAGGACTATTCATCTAACAGCACTTACAAAGGAACTACTACTAATAATTTTTGCGTGAAGATGGAAGAGGATTCGCTATAGAGAACGAATGAGATTCTTGTTCATTTGTCTGACTTGGCTTACTAATATCTTAAATAATCACCCAGCAAGTTCTTCTTAGTTGGGAGCATATTCTTTTGCAGCATTCTAATTGAAAATTGTCCTATTCGATCACAAAGAACTTTGCCGATCGCGATTTACCTCTGCAAAAACCTTGAGATGACTCGAAAGTATCTGTCTGGTACACAAGGCTTGATTTAAACTCAATATTGGCACTGTCCTCGGCAGAGGTCTTAAGAATTGCTTTTTTATGAATTGATATGCAAATTCATGCATATACACGGATCGTGAATAATTCAGAATAAATTTATAAATTTCAGCCGTAGAAGAAAATTCTGTATCTTTCATTTTGTATATTTGATTGAGATCAAATAAATATGGAATCATCGTTTTCTAATTCAGTTGAATCATTTAAAACCATTTCTATTCAAAAATTTTAAAAAATAATTTCAAATTTTCATTCTTTTTTTCGTAAATCATATAAAAATGAATCAATATATAAAAATAATTAAAAGATCTTCTATTATCGAAAATATTTATATAATTATTCTATTCATACGAATTTTTATGAATATCTTTTATAAATTTATAAAATTGATTATAATATTCAATTATTTCATATAAAAAAAATGACTAATTAATAAATAATCCGTTTATATAAAAAAATAATCAATCATAATATAAATAAATTGAAAAAATTGAAAATAAAATTATATAAAAAAAGATTTTAAAAATAAATCATTTAAAAAATATTAATAAAATTAATCATTATATATAATTTATTTCATATTTTCGTATAATAGTCTAAATTTCATATTTTTTATCAATTATTAAATTCTGAAATAATTAATATTTTATTAATAATATTTTAAATTCTCATTTTTTTAATTAATCAAATTTTTAATAAATAATAAATCATTATATGAAATTATTTTGATAAAATTTTAATAAATATTTATATTTTATTGGATATTTGGATTTTATTTAATCAATATCTTTTTTTAAATATTTATATTTATTAAATAGATTTTTATTATCAATTTTGATGAATTTTTTTAGAATTTCGTATAATTTTTTAATTTTTTTTTAAAAAATATCATTTTATTTTCAAATTTGATATTATTATTAATGATAATTTTTTAATTAATGATATATTTTATTATTTTATTAATGATTATTTGAAAAATTGAAAAATTTCATAAAATATTCGTACGAAAAGAATATATTATTAAAATCATATTTTTAATTTTATTATTCAAAATTTTTTTTTCAAAAAAAATTCGAAAATTGATTTAATTCAATTATATAAAAAATTGAAAAATTAAAATCGATAATTTAATAAAAAAAATTAAATATAAAATATTCAAAATAAAAATAATTAATTTCAAATTTTAAATATTTTAAAAAAATTTTATAATATTATTATTCATAATCATAATTTATTAAAATAAATAAAAAATTTTTAAAAATATATTAATTATATGATTTTTATGAATAATTATACGAAATAGAATTTTTGATATATTTTATTTTCAATTATTTTTATTCATAAATCTAGAATTATAATATATATTTAAAATTATATTGATGATTTTGAATAAAATGAATTTTCTATTAAAAAATAATAAAATTTTTATATGATTAAATAATTTTTTAAATTATTTTATTTTATAATAACTATTGAAATTATAAAATTTTATTAACAAATTTAAATAAATATTATTTATAATAAATAATCTTTTTTATTATATAAAATAATCTTTTATAAAATGATGATAAAATAATTTATAAATTTTAATCTTTTCATAAAAATAATAAAGAATTTTATATTCGAATTCAATAATATTAAAAAAAATATAATATATATTACGAATTTATAAATAATTTTTTATATTATATAATAATTTTAATTTTTTATTTTTATTATTATATAAATTATTTTGAAAAAATATGATAAAAATTATGAATTAATTCAATTTTAAAAAATATTTAAAATTTTTGAATTGAATTTTGAAATTAATATCAAAAAATTTTATATAAAATAAAAAATTAATTTTATTAATTTTTAAAAAAAAAATTAATAATAAATCGATTTAATATTTTAATAAATAAAATTTTTATTAAAATTTTCATAAAAAATATATAAAATAAATATGATATTTATTATAAAATAATCAATTTAAAATTTTAAAATATGATAATTTTAAAATAATAATATCAAAAAAATCAAATTATATAATGATTAATTTTTTCTAAATTTATAATAAAAATTTTTTTCATTTTAATAATAAATAATGAATTTGAAAAAATTTTTTCTGATATTCATTATATAATTTCATAAAATCGTATAAAATTTATTCCAAAAAATATTAAAAGAATTCAATATTTAAAAAATTGGATTTATAATAAATTTTAAAAAAAGATAAATTTGTATGAAAAAAGCGAATTAATTGGATGGAAGAATTGATGATTGAATAACTGATTGAGTAGCTGGCAGAGCGTATGAACGAGCAGCTGGCTAAAGAGCCGATTCAGCAGCTGGCCGAATAGCTGGAACAGTAGGATCAGTTGCGGGATATGAAGGTGGTGGAGCGTTCGGAAGAGCAGGCGGCGGAGAAGGTGGAGGAGCAAAGACGTACGAAGCGGAAGGCGGTACAATAGGAGAGGAGTTGGCGGAGAGGAGTTGGCGGAGCGGCTGGCGGAGCGTTTGGACGAGCAGCTGGCTGAGCAGCTGGCGGAGCGTGTGGACGAGCAGCTGGCTAGAGAGCCGATTCAGCAGCTGGCTGAGCAGCTGGTTGAACAGCTGGATCAGCTGCTGGATATGGGGGTGGTGGAGCGTTCGGACGAGTAGCTGGCTGAGGAGCTGGCGGAGCGGCTGATGGAGCGTCTTGATGAGCAGCTGGCGGAGCAACTGGTGGAGCATTTCCTCCATTAATTATGTCTATTTCAAAAGATAATTCGTATAAAAAATAAATCGATTTACGAAATGAGAAAAATGATCTCTTTTAATTTCACTTTTGATATTCATACGAAGGCTATTTATTTCAAATATCACGAAAAGATAGAAGATTCTTATTTGAAACATATACGGTATTTCTAAAATTGTGCTATTGATAAAAGAAAAATAATAAAAGAAAATTCGTATTAATTTAATCAATTTTGATAGCATTTTCCAGGGTTTTCCCAGGTGCTTCTAATAGACCGGGTCCTTGTTCACTATCCTATTCATTCGGATCGTCTAATTCTTCCATTTCATCAGATTATATGATTTCCAATTCATCATCATCATTAATAATAATAGAATCAGTATTATTGGTTTTATTATCATTTCTGATAATGATTGGATTCTGTATAGAACCGTCAGATTATCCTTCATTTGAAATAGACGATCCGATTGCGGCAGAAGAAGCGCTAATCATATACGAATAACGTTTGTCTTAATCATTCCATTTATAATTCCCACAATAACCTTTTAGATACCCTATTACTACAAGATATACTGGGAAGACTGTTATACGTCCCTGGGTCTAATATGAGAAATATTATATATAAAATATCGATAATGATATATTTCGAGATTGAATCAGAATCGCGTTAACGTATAAATTACGAATTCTATCAATATTAATAATATTAACAGATTCATTTGATATGAATTCAATCAAATCTTCTGATAGAATTAAAAAAATTTACGTTTGGGGATTTTTATATAATACGATAAATACGTTATCTATTATTAATAAAATAGAATAATTGATAGACCCATTTTGAATTTACGAAATGTATATGAATCATATATTCAATGACGAGCCGGCTGATAAAAGAACGGGTCTATTGATAGACGTAAATTTTTGATTGAATTTTATATAAAATCAATATAAATTCATTTTAAAAATCGAATAGAATATGACTCATATGATGATGATGAAAATGAAAATGAAAATGGTGATATCTATTAATTCTATTAATTGATTCTTATACGAATATATTATAAATCAATTTGATTTTTTGAAACCAATTTGATTTGAAATTCATACAAATATATTATAATTCAGAAATCATTTATATTATTATTACTATTATTATTATTATTATTATTATTATTATTATTATTATTATTATTATTATTATTACTGATATTGTTATTACTATTATCAATTTGATATTCCTATATTTGATTAATAACAAATACGTATCACGATAAAAATGATATAAATATATACGAAAAAATAAATAAAATTGATGATCAATGATGGAAATAAAATTATATATTTCAGATTAGTCTATTTTGGATTATTCGAACGAGCGCTAGCAAGGGTCTAAATATGAATATACATTCGAATATATTCACAATTCATTCATAAAATTCATAATTCATGCTAATGCAATTCTTTTGATTCATAAGACCCCTG
>JAGEMR010000228.1:0-27263 GCA_021030915.1 Astrothelium macrocarpum
TTTTGATTGAGATGGTAGCTTTTTTGGTGTTCGTGTTCCACTCGCTTGTATGTTCCGCTCGCTTGTGGAATACGTTACATTATTTTGATTAAAATTAGATAATATTCAGAATTTTTTATTTTTTATTTTATATAATTGAATGAATAAAGTATTCTTTATTATATTTCAAATTTTTTATTTAATTTTTTTTAAAAATTCATTTTTTTAATAAATTTCGAATTTTTTTTATTTATTATTATCAAAAAATATATATAAATATATGATATATATATCCAAATTTTTATTTTAAAAATACATTTTAAATAATTTATGAATATTATAATATTAAAATTCATTTATATTAAATTTTATAAAATCAATAATAGAAATTTTAATTATTTATTTAATAATTAATTAATAAATAATAATTAATTCATTAAAAAATTTATAAATAATTATTTTTATTATTTTCTTATTATTAATTTTTTAAAAATTATTCAATAAAATATTAATAAATAAATCATAATTATTAAAAAAATCAATATTAAAAAAATCCATTTAATTTTTTATTTAAAATAATTTGATCAATTCATATTTTAATTCTAATTTGACCATTTCATAATTTAAAATATTAATATTTATTTAATCAAAAATAGAAATAAAAATAATACGAATATTAATAATTAATAAAAAAACTGATTCAGATTATAATATTTAAAAATCTGAATTTATTCATATCAGATTTAAATTGATACTGATATATAATTAATTTAGATTCTTTTTTAATATAAAAATAATAAATTATTAATACTAAAATTCAATTTCTTTCATTCATTAATATCATTATAAATTATAAATATTAATAATATCATCAATAATAATGATTCCAAAAAAAATAATAAAATTTCTGAAAATATATTCGAATTGATTATTCATTAAAATAAATTATAAAAAAAATTGAATTAATGAAAAAGATTAATTTAATAATAAAAGAATAATTTTAGAATTTTCAATTTTATAATAACGATATCAAATTCAGTTTTCAAAAATCGGATTTTCAATATATATAAAAATTTCTGATCATTTAAAATAAAAATTATTTTATAATATTAAAAAATTTGAATATAAATTTATTTCAAAATTTTCCGTAAAATTTTTTTGAATTTTTATAAATAATTAATTTTTTTTATAAAAATCGAAATCTATTATTATTAATAAATTATATAAAATAAAAAATTAAAAATATCAAAATTCTTCAAATTTAATTAAAAATTTGAAAAATATAATAAATGAAGATATATATAATCGTATATAAATATATATATCAATATAAAATAAATTAATTTTGATAAAAAATACGCCTATTTTATATAAATAATATATCAATTCATATAAAAGAATTAATATATTTTAAAAAATGTCATTTTTATTCCGATTTTTTAATCCAAAAATATCAGTTTTTTTTTTTATATATAAATTATATAAAAAAAAAATTTTTTTAATATTTTTTGAAATAAAATTTATTTAATATTAAAATTAATCCGATATAATTTTATATTTTATATCATTTTATTTAAATTTTCAAAATTAATCTTTTTCAAATTTTCTAAATCAATTTTAATATCAAGAATCTTATTTTTTTTTTATTTTATTCATAAATAATTTATTATTATTATTCCGAAATTATTCGATAATATATTTTAATAAAATATAATTCATTATTCCATATAAAAGAATTAATTTTCATAATTCAGAATTCTGATTATCAATAATCATATAATTTAAAAATATTTTTTATAATAAAAAATAAATATATATATAAAATCATAATTATTAATTAATATTAAATTATTTAAATTCGAATTATATAATAATTATAATATCATTAAATTAATCTTAATTTTAAAATTATTAATGATATCATTTATATATGATTAAAAAAAATACATATCAAGATTTATTCAGAATTAATTTCATTTATTATTATTTATTTATCAATAATAATAATTTCATTATATTCATTTATAATTTTTTATTATAAATTAATTATATCAGATTCAATATCAATGTAATAATTTTTTATATCATTCATAATTAAATAAATTCATAAAAAAAATGATTTATTAAAAATAATATAATTCTATCATTATTTTTATATTATATAATTATTCTAAATTTTCATAAAATTATAAATAATCTGATAAATAATAAAAAAATAAATAATTTATAATATAATTCGTTTAATAGAATTATTATGATATAAATTATTTTTTTCGAATTATTTAAAATATATTTTTTATCTATTTATAAAAATTTTAATAAATTAATTCTATTAAATTTCAATTCATTAATTTATTTTATTAATATTATATCAAATAATATCAATAAAAAAAAATCATATTTATTAAATAAAATTCACTAAATTTAATAATAAATATTAATTATTATCATTATTTTTATATTTCAATCATATCAAATAATTTCAGGTTAAAATTTATATTCATTTATTATATTAAAATATTATTTATAAATATTAATTTGAATAAAAATATTTATATCAATATATATCCAAATAATGAATTTTAAATATAAATTAATAATAATATATATTTTTATTTCGTATTATTTCAATTTATAATAAATATCAATTAATTAAATATGATTCAGATCATTAAAAATATAAAAAATTTGATTTATATTATATTTCTGATTACGATATTAAAATTCATATAAATAAATTTAATAAAAAATATTTCAAAAACGATTTTATAAAATAAATATTCATAATAAAAAATGAATATATATATATAATAATTTATAATTATAATTTTTAATATGATTCTATTATATTTTATATCTAATAATTTATTCAATTTATCAATTCTTTTATTTAATATTTTTATTAATAATTTTTTGACGAATATTCTAAAAATATTTTAATTATTAAAAATAATATAATTTTAAATAAAAATCGTATTATTAAAGAATAAAAAATATTCTTTTATTAAATTAATTGAAATTGAAATATATCAAAATCACGAATATATGAATAACTGATTTTTTTTTCGAATCCATTTTTGATTATTTTAATATATTCTATTATTGGAATCGTTTTTTTAATATATTGATTGATAATAAATTTAACCCTTTTTATTATTATAATCATTTTAATATCTTTTTATTCGTTGATTTAATTTTATAATAATTGATTATTTCATAATGAAAATATTCGAAAAATAATAAAAGACGAAATATAAAATACTATAAATATATTAAATAGAATAATTAATAAAATATCAAATTTCCACGCGTAACAATTTCATATTTTCCGAATTAGATAATAACAGTTGAAATGACGGATTTGTTTTGATAAATTCTCACCACCATATTAATTTGATGGGGATTTGTGTGTGCGGAACATTTTCGGCGAAATTATGAGCCGTTTTGAGCCACTATGCGCTATGGCGCTCCGTCCATTGGCAATTTCTCACCAAACGCCGCCAAAAAGTTGGAACCCATTTCCAATTCGAGCTGAAGAGGTCTCATTGGGGATCACAAGGTCCACTACGCAAGCTTTTCCTTCTCATGACCGTGAGAACACATACTTCTCCCAGCCTTGTGTCCATTTCCCTGCGACACGTGCATCCAGAAACAGCTGCGCAAAGCTAGAAATGAAACCAGGCACACACATAGCTACAACTCCAATCTTACTTTGAGCTTTCAGCAGATGATATGGATCCCTTTACATTGGCCACTGGAGTGGCAGGATTGATCAGCCTGATATTTGATCTATCCAAAACCAGCTACAAATTTATAAATAGATCTAAAAATGCTAACAGGCAGGTTCAAAACTGTCTTAAGGCATTGAACTCACTTCAAGGGGTTTTGCTAGAGCTTCAGAACATTGACTCACTGGAAAGACCAGTCTCCCAATGCACGGAAGAGCTGGTGAGGGTCAAGGCTAAGCTGGAACATGAACTCACTCGTCCGAATTCGGCTATGCGTCTCACATGGCCTTTCAAGGAAGATGAAACAAAAGATATTATTGGTAGACTTCAGGCATTTCGAGACGACTTCCAGGCTCTTGTGTCGGTTAGGACAATGTAAGAGCACAGGCAATACTCGTCGAGGTTCTCAATTGGCTTATACATGTAGGCAAGAGACCACCACCACCCTACGAGAGCTCAAGTCGATGAAGCAAGGTATGTGCAGTGCTGAGATTTGTATCAGTCATTTGATCTGGCAGCGTATAGATCACACAAGTGAAAGCTTATTAGCATGGCTCTCATCCTATAGCCACGAAACCTTGTACAATCTCAAATTAGCAGAAACTGAGCCAGGGACGGGCAAATGGCTGTTCGAGGACAAAGCATACAAATCCTGGATTGATGGTCAGGATAAATTGCTTTGGCTTTCAGGAAAACGTGAGTTTCATAATGATCGTCGAGTGATATATTTGCTTCGTATGCTCACGATAGACAGCTGGGACTGGAAAATCCGTGTTGACGTGCGTATAGGCGTATTTGATACCGAATCATGGCGTTGCTAACGGAGCATAGTTCGTTGCTGATTCAGAATCACAACCGATCAAGCCAAGAATGGATCTTCTTCTATTTCAATCATCTGGAGCCGCAGACTCTCACTCAAGTTTTGCGATCTTTGATCAAACAAGCTGGACCCCCAACAGCACTTATTCAATCATGGAAAGACACATCTCAAGAGCCTAGTGTCAGGACTTTGACTACATCTCTAATAAAATTGGTCAAGGAGAAACAGCTAAACATAGTTCTAGATGCTATTGACGAATACGTGGCCCGCAGAGAGATTTTTAAGCTCTTGAAAGACCTCCTTTCTGCAAGTGTTCCTGTATGCGTTTCTAGCCGCGACCTGCCAGATATTCATCAGCAGCTATCATCACATCTTATCGTTAATGTTGTGGCCTCCGAGCCAGATATAACATCATTTCTGAGGGCACAGTTTGAAGACTTGATGATTGAGCCTTCGGAGTACTTGCGCTCGCAGCTCATTGAATCGATTGTTAAGCGCGCGTCTGGAATGTAGGTTGTACTTGGCTCACTCTCACGCTTTGTCGCTGACAGTTTCAAGTTTCCTTATTGCACGTCTACTTATGGAGGCTGTATCGGAATCGGCCTCTGTCAAAGAAGCGAAGAGTATTGTGAATAGCTCTACTTGTGATCTTTCAGACTTGTACGAAGCATCCTTAGAACGTGCTTTAAAAGCGCGCCATGGGAAGCTTGCTCGAAAAGCCCTACAATGGGTATCTTCATGCCGGCGAATTCTGACGATCACAGAGTTGCGCCACGCTTTGGCAATTGAGTCAAGAACTACAGAACTTGACCCAGAGAACCTCACCAATATCGACTTGATACTTTCGTCCTGCATGGGCCTACTCGTGATTTCTCAAGAATATGTCAGCTTTGTTCACCTCACAGCCTATGAATACCTAAAGGATCGTTTCGAACAGCAATCACTAGCAATTGATTGTTTAACATATCTTGGATATTCCGAGGTGGCTTCTGGCCCCTGCACGTCTGTTCAACAGATGGGGGAAAGAATGGCTTGGCTGCCCTTCTTGGATTACAGCGCCAAATACTGGCATCACCACGTTTTATCGGAAGCAACGTTATTCGAATCAATTCTACCGCTAATAGAAGATGAACGTCACCGTGCGAGCATCACGCAGGCTTTTTATTACCACAGATACTCCAATGCAAGCTTGCAAGCGGCTGTCTTTGAGAAAATTCCTGCCGGCCGAACAGCCTTACATGTCGCGAGTATTGCTGGCCTTTCCTTGACAGTCAAGCATCTTTGTGAAAGCGGAGAAGTGACCAAGACGGATTCTGAAGGACAATCGCCTCTTCACCTTGCCGCAATGTTCGGCAATGATGATTGTGTGAAGGCGCTAATCCATTATCCCTCGATCAAAGAGCGATCGCTGAATATGCAGGACAAAACAGGCTGGACCCCCTTATTCTGGGCTGCTATAAAGGGCCGCCTAAACACAGTGAAGCTCTTAATCGAGAAGGGAGCTGACGTATCAATTTTGGATTGTAACGAATGGTCAGTACTTGACTGGACTGCCTTCAAAGACGAACCCGAAATTCTTAATGCTCTCTTCAAATCGTCTAAAATCGCGGATCTTGGCGTGTCGAAACGTTATTGGGATGCTCTCGGCGGTCCTGATTTCCGCTGGAGGGAAATGCCAGATCAGGTTCCCCGAGTCCTCGCTATTGCGGCATCTCACAAGGATAACGAGGCTTTTACTACCCTAATTCGTCAGTTTGATGGTCTGGGGAATTACAACGCCAAAAAGGCCCGAGGACGCGATCGTAGGCGATTCCACGATGTCAATAGGGGTCACGTTGAGCACATCATTGAGACCATCACACGGGCAAGATCGGTCGGGGCAGAAACAGTAGTTTCTATGTTCGATCGCCAAAAGAGTAGCCTCATGACAGGAAGATTTGTCGTGAGGTTACTTGACTATGTGATACGAGACGGAAATATACAGATCCTTGAGTCCTTACTACAGACGACAAGCTGCATCGAGGACTTTTCCAGTAGTGATAGTTGGTACCGTACGCCAATGCACATTGCGGCTTTCAACCAAGATCCTGAAGTGAGCCGGCTACTCCTCCGCCACGGTGCGGTGATTTCTCGAGACGCAAATGGCATAACCCCATTGCAAATTGCCTGTCGAGTCGGCTCGCGAGAAGTCATTGACCTTCTTCTCGTCCCAAGCGAGGTGGATGCTTCATGCCTTCAGCATATCTGGCATAATTTCATCCTCCTCGGACATCCTACGAAGCCTTTAGAGGACAACGAAAGGAACAGTCCATATGAACATAGCCGTCAAGAACGTATTGTCTCTCCCTCCCAACTCCAAGAAATTTACACTGCGCAAGTTGCAGTCGCAGAAAAGCTGCTTTGTGTCCAAGATGGCATCCAGCAGGCTCTTAAAGATGCATGGAAATGTGGGAATCTACAGGGTATTCGCTTGCTACTGTCTCATGGAGCTTCTCTGGATACACTGGATTCGGCAGGAAAATCTCTGTTTCACAAATGCGCCGAATATTGCGGTTCCTTCAATTGGCAGGATTGGAGATCAGAAATCTACTCAGAAACCTACACACCCATGCCTGAACTCGAGTCTGAGGAACCCAAGGAGTCAGAGGAGATCAAGGCAGTCAGTTTACAAGCTTTGATGGATCTCGGCGCGTCCATTAACAATCGAAGCAAAGATGGGCGCACAGCGCTTCATTTTGCTTTAAGTCCCGATGATGATCCTCCGAGGAAAGGAGATCTTGAGTATCGTGAGTATCGTGAGGAAAGGGAAGAGCCCAAGGATTCATTCCGGAAGCCTGGAATCTTTGCGCATGCTGATTATCTTCTCCGTAGCGGTGCTGATGTATCGCTTTGCTCAGATAGCGGCCTCAACGGGTTTCATTTCCTGGCAGCCTCACCTGCACTTTCCGACGAACAGACGCTTGTGCTTTTCAATCTTATGAAAAAGGATCAACATATTCATGCAGAAGCTAGCAGAGTGAGACAGTTGAAACTTGAGGAATTGTCCAATCCAACACCTATCAGGATCGCCATTTTATTCGGCCACGTTGCTCTTGTGTGTGAGCTTATGAAATTAGGCGCGACACTCCCCGCATCCAATACTATGGGTCGAGCTTTCGACAAGGCGACAGAGCGTGGTGATAGCAAGACACTTCAGTGGCTCTTTTCTTCTGGGTTCAAAGCAGACAGCTCCATTGTCTCTAAATTCCTCTCCGAGAGTGGCTTCTATTTGGCACAAGAACAACATCCGAAGTTCGCCTCGGCAATGGAAATTTTCAATATTCTTTTAAAGCAGATACCTTCTATACCAGGATGTTTAGATTGGGAGGATGAGGACGAAAGACCCGTCCTACATGCCGCGCTCGAAGCAAAGTGTCCGGCTTCTCTGATCGAGCAATTGGTTGATCTCAGCGCAGACATGATGATTAGAGATAGGCACGGGAGAACAGTGCTACATTCTGCGCTAATGAGAGGCTATCCGGACTTTATAATTGAACGACTGATCGAACGTGGGGCAGACGTGATAGCCAAAGACGGAGAAAAGGACACAGTGCTGCATGCTGCAGTCAATGGACGCTGTCAGCCTTCTGTGATCGAACGCTTGATCGAATTCGGCGCAGACATGATGGCCGAAAATTGCTACGGCTACTTACCTATCGATGTGGCTTGGTCCAAACTCGAATCTCAAGATTGGAACCAACATGCCAAAGAAGAAATTGTCAAGTGCCTCGAACAAGCTATTATTCAGCGAGGGTATGGCAAGAGGAGACACGATGGGAACGTCTACATCTACAGATGAGAACTAAAAGAGACTTTCAATACCACCCAGGATAGCGCTGCACCGCAGACAGGGAGTTTTCCTTGAGTATGGGTTGAATCGCCTCAGGCTCGCTCGGTGCTGGCTCAGGCAGACATCGGAATGATAAGCGGGTATTATTAATTATTTGAATAATTCATAACTAATGAATTAGAATTGGATTGGATAAATTATCCAATGTTATTCCGACTTTTATCCGATTGCCCGAATTAGCTTTCACATTAAAAAAAACTTTTCCATCTTATTCTTGTATGAGATTTTCGTAAGATGGTATCCAATTCTGAAATTTCTTTTATCATTTCTTTTTCTGAAATTATGAATGTATGAAAAAAGGGTCGAAAATAAACCTCTGTTATCCATCAATATATTCGCAAATTATAAGAGGATGAATCTGAGAGAAAAAATAGTAGAACAATTTTTTATTACGCATTTGAGAATTGTTTATATAAAATAATTATCATAATTAATTTTCAAAGTCATTTCAAAATTCAGTATGAAATTCGTGTTGATCTTCATACATCTCATATAAAATAAATCTCTATTTTTCAATTTTTGGATCTTTATCACGGAATTATGGAAGATATGTATGAAATAAATGAATTTGAATATTTGATATATA
The DNA here is from genome assembly GCA_021030915.1 of Astrothelium macrocarpum. Lineage (NCBI taxonomy): Eukaryota > Fungi > Ascomycota > Dothideomycetes > Trypetheliales > Trypetheliaceae > Astrothelium > Astrothelium macrocarpum. Next base: position 9,003 of record JAGEMR010000228.1, read on the forward strand.
AGAAGGCATTTCAACGAAAATAAGAGATTTTTTATAAAATATTAGTCAATCTAATGGTTATACGAAATCTTTCCTTTCGATTAATTGAATGGCCAGAATTTCATATCTTATTTTCAATTTTGAATCCGGCGATAATAGGACATATTCCAGTAAACGTTAAAATTCTTATTTCATATATAAAGAAATAATTCATACGATAAAAAGATCTTATACGAAAAGAATTCCAATCTGTTTTAATCAGTATCCATTTCTCAATTGACGTCTGGATCTCATTCAATCATTTTTTTTTTCTCGCAATTTGTATATATTATATGAATAATAATTTCAAATTTCGAAAAATTCTTCTAATCCTTCGTATAATAACTGGCCATTCAAGAAAAAATCAATGGGTAGTTATTAATCAAATCCTTTAAGAATATGAGATAAAATATAAAATTGGAATTATGGTTAGAGATAATTCTAATACGAACAATATTTTATATTATACGATAAATAAAGAATTCAAAATACACAAGATTTTTTGGAATCCACGAAAGTAAAGAATTCGCTATTCAGATTATATCATCAATCTTATTATATAAGACTTTCTTTTTAAGAATTCTATGAATATTATTTTTATGGAATCGTATAATTAATAAGAATAAAATAGAATTGAATTAGATGAATATCAATAACAGAAAAAAGTAAATCATTTTTATATAATGGGAATTTTTGGGAAATTTCATAATATTGTTATTCATAACCGAAATTCATCAATTCGTATAAAAGATTTCAAACGTTTTATAGAAAAATTATTTTTATTGGATAATTATATAAAATGGAATTCTTGATTCAATCTTTTTGAAATTACAATTAATTATGAACCGCAGATTGATCAATATATAAGATTTTATTTTGAAATTTTAAAATCTGATTTTTTTAATACGTACGAATGGAAATATCTTCATATTATTCATATATTCTTAACGCCATTTCGTATAACAATTCTTGCGTTTAAAGGTAATCAACCGCATATTGATAAAATATTAGAATAGATAGATATCTTATTTATATATATTGAAATCTTTTTAATATATACAAATTAATTTAAATTTATATTTATATAATAAAAATTAATAAAATTAGAATAAAAAAAAAGATATAAATCTAAATTTTATTATATGAATTAAATTTAATTAAAATAAATTTCAAAAATATTACAAAATTTCAGACAATTTATTATATTATATCATAATTTTAATATTCTATTTATATTATCATATAAATTATATTTAATAAATTTGGCCAGAATAATAAAAATATTCAATTTTATAAAATATTCAATTTTTTTAAATAAATATCAAATAATTTATAATATTATTGAATTTTTTTTATACAAAAATATTTATCCAAAAATTCTAATAAAATAATTTTAAATAATTTTATATAATAATATTATTATAAATATATAAAATAAATTTTATATATAAAAAAAGAATGAAAATGAATATTAATTATATTATCAAAATAAATCATATAAATTTGAAAAATTTTCATTTTTATAATGATAATATAAAGATCAATAATAAATTAAATATTCATTTTTTTTTATTTTACGATTAAAATATTTTCTATTTCAATTATAAATAATATATCAGAAAATTTTTTTTCATAAATTCGTTATATGATTAATTGGAATTGTATAAAATTTAATTCTAAAAATATTAAAAAAATTAAATATTTAAAAAATTGAATTCAAAATAATATTTTAAATTTTAATTTAAATGATATTAAAATAGAAAAATGATCAGACAAAATTTTATACGAAAATCAAAAATTCATTTTAATTTCATTCTTAATTATATCAAATTCATATTAATATATAAAAATCTTTATATAATTCAATCAATTCAAATTTATGAATAATGGATCGTATTAATTTTAATTAGAATAGTCAAACAAAAAATAATGTTTGAATTAGAATAATTTGAATAATCCATTCATTACTATCCTATTTACGGACTATTCATTATTATCCAATTCATTAATCCTTCCGATGTCTGCTCGGTAGTGCCTCAAGATCGTCCTTTTGAGCGAAATCAAGTTTTGCGCCCATAGTACCGTAAGTGCTAGGTCAGATTCAATAGTCCTATGAAGTCTCAGAGCACACTATTGGTGCCTTTTGCCTTTTCTTTTTCTGGAAAGAAAAACGCCTGATTACATGAATGAAAACCCCCCTATGATTGGTTAGGGACTTTTATCTTGGCCAAAAAGCTTGAGAAAAACCTAGAGAATGCTATCGAGATTTGTGTTTTGGCATCAAGGCCAGCAGGGGAGTTGGAATTTATCGAGGGTATATAGTTACTTGCAAAATATGCTCTTTCATCAGGAACCATCACTCCGCCTCTGCCGTGGGGAGGCCGACAGAATGGCGCAGTGGTAGGTACCTGTGTAAACAGCTCCCTGTTGAGCTTATAGCCATCACCCTGGAGCCTCCCTCCGGGAGATGGTCCAATAAAGCTGTTTGATAGGGGTAGGATTAGGGAAGGGGACGCCCTTCCTTGAGCCTATCCTGAAGTTTTTGCTGCTCATATCCTCAATTTCATCTCTTTCAAATGGTTCGGGGTTCGATTCGAGGGAATGGCGTTGGTTTCTTATTTTATTCAGCAAGGCAGTGTTGTGTTGACGTGGTGTTGTGATCTACGTGTGTGATCCGTGGTGAGGTCAAATGGTGACGCGTTACTCAAACACACAGCAACCGCGGAACGTGAAGGGAATCGAAAAACTATCCCGAATTCTCGCCTGAAATCCAAGAAAATCGGAAATGATGATGATGATGTGGCAAGTGTTGTAGCGACATAAAAATATACGAGACCTTGATCATACCTGATGCTCCAATGACGCTGCCAGGAACCTCGTCCAGAGTCATCAATGTACGAACGGGCTCATCTAGCCCCCGAGCTGAATAATCACAACTTGAGCACCATGTCATCTTCTCAAGCTCGACTGTTTATCCACCAGACCCCTTCCAGCAAAAAGACACGACGTCACTAAAACACGTTCCTTCCTCAGACTCCCTACAAACATCCCAAACCCAATATAACATCGCACATCCGTACACCCCCCTCTCAAATCTCCCTCACCCAAGACGCCGGCACACTCGCCGTCCTCCCGCCCTTCTCCACTTCCGCCCACCCATCCCCCTGATCCTTCTGCACCAGGACAAAGCGCTCTCCCTCCGCCATACTGTGCTCGCCCTCACCCCTTGCCTCATAGTCATACAACGCCTCGACATACAGCAGTTTCTTAGCGCCACGCTTCGGCGCCACCGCCGGGCCCTTTTTCTTGACGGTGCCGAGGCCGCCTGTGGTCGAAGGCGCGGTGCTCGCAAGCGACGTCGTGGAGCCTGTGGCCGAGTGCGTGGAGGTCGGGCGCGAGGACGGCGATTGCGAGGGGTACGGGTGCAGCGTGGAGGAGGGGGTTATGGGTGCCGGAGCACTGGGGAGGGCATCGATGTACGAGGCTGGGACGAGGCCGGTGTGGGGCCCTGCACGAACTTTGGTCCAGCCTGAGCCGTCTGCGAGGGGGGAGGTCAGTAGGGTGAGGGAGTGAGGATGGGGTGAGATGGGAAGGAAAGAGGTGGAGGGTGGGATAGAGACGTACCGTCGGGTTCGAGAATGACTACGTCTTGGCCTTCGTCGACTGTGATTTCACCCTCTGCGTTCTCCTGGTAAGGATACATCATCTTTCCCCTTTGCTCGTTTGATGATGTCGCACTGACGCCGCTCAATTCGGCGATATACTGCGCGGGAGGTGGAGCCACAATGCGATTTCGAGCAGCTCCAATCTTTGGTTTCGAAGACAGGTCTGGCTTCGGCGGTTCAGCACCGTCATTTTGCGTGGGGATCGATGACCGAGACACAGAACGTCCTGAGCTAAGGGTGTTCATCGAATTGATAGTATCACTTCTGCTAAGACCTCCACTGCCTGCATCCAATTCGGCAGCTGATGTTGCACTGCCATTTGTGGGTACTATAGGAGTTGCGTTGGCATCGGCCTGTCTTTGTTGTTTCAATTGCTTCTTTTGTTCTTTGTTTTGCTCGCCTGGGCAGTCCGCGGGCACTTTGAGCTCGCATTTACTATGGCAGGTGAAGCCGCAATCCCGACAATCGAATCCTTTTGCTGAGAGACCCCATATTCTATCGCCACACAAGTCGCAATTTGTGGGGATCTTGAAAGTTGTAGGCTTAAAATTGTGATGCCGTGCACCAAGAGTTAGGTCACCTGCTGCAGAAGTGATTGTCGAAACCTCGACCTCAGCGGAGGTCTTCTTCCTCTCAAGGTCATGGGCAGCTTCTTGGAGTGCAAAGACAGACCGAACGACTTCAACTTCGTCTCGATTGTCTTTGCCCTCTCGCACATTCTCCCGTACACGCCGCGCATTTGCGACTTCACGGTATTTGGCGTCGGATTCCCGCCGTAGTTCGCTCAAAGAAGATTTACTTTTTGTCAACAGATTCCGTAGGAAGACCTTGGCGGTCTCATCTACAGCCATGGTAGCTTCGTCGAGCCAGACTGGACTTGGCTCGAAAGCAAAGTCGGACGGACCTTGCCAATTGCTTGTGTTGTGCCTTGCGAACATCATGGAGTCAAGAGCAGGATTGTTCCTTGGTATCTCGGATAGTAGGTGCTGGAGCAAATTCGTTCTTTGCGACAACGTCGAAGTTTCTATCTGTGCACTCAGTGTCCATATCGAATTCAGCTTGGCAACACGGGTTTCGGAAAGATCCTGCAGGCTCTATAATCATTTTATTCATTAGTGACCAGATGCTGTGATATTTAGACCGAAACGAGCGCTTACATCGAGTAAATCGGGGACATACTCGTGATAGTATTTCTCCTTTTGTTTGTTCGTGACGTTGATAGCTATGAGATAGGTGTTCTGCTCCAAGTTTAGCTCTTATTCCATTTCCAACTCTTTCTCAGCCCCTACCTTCATATCATGCATGTCGGATAATTGCTGATGATATGCCCCTTGCGCTTTTGCTTTACCATGGTCAAAGGATGACTCCGTCTTCTTCCGCCTATTCTCAACTTCTTGACAGACATTATCGTACTTTCCTTTGACCCTTTTCAGTTCGCTGTATGAAGAATCCCTCTCCTTTTCAAGCTTGCTTGCGTACTCAATATGAAGTTTTCGTAGCTCTTCGTATCGATTTTGGCAATGTTTGAGAGGATCGGCGATGCTTGCTATCAACTGAGAGGAGAATTTCTCGTGCTCGGCTGCAGTCTGTTCGATAGCTGACAATTGTGTGGCCCAAGTAGTCATGGACGCGCTTCACTTCCATCAGCTTAATTTGAGTATATGAGGCATTCTGTCCCAAGCAGACCTTTCCAATGAGCCTGGAGTCACGACCGGATTGTCGCCAACACTCAAGCTGCTCTGTCTTTTCGCCTTCTTCTCAAAGTATTTGCGAGCCAAGCCCCCGAGCTTCTGACTATACTCCCTCTCTATCGCACTTCGATCCCGATAGAATTGTTGGACATCATCAAGCCAAGAAATGCCATTCGAGACCTTTTGCATCAACTCGAGTTAGCTCCGTTGATTGGCTTGGTCTGCTCATTGATTTGGGTTGAATGATGCGACGTGCGTATGCGTAGGGAAAAAACGCAACCTACCCATGAATTAACAGGCTTAAAGCCATCCTGCAAGATACTTCAGCGTGGCCAGCATTAAAGCTCAGATTCATCCGAGGCATACTTTGAGTTCTGCACCAAAGTGGGGCGACACGTCCACTTCAGCCATGCTTCATCACTCGTAACCTTGGAAGGAGAATTGGTATAGTATCAAACAATCGCCAGAGCCTCGAAGCAGAATTTATAACGCCAGGAAATGCTCATGCGCAAGTCATGATAATGGTGGTAGAAGTTGATCCCGTGAACTAAACGATGCGGCTGCTGTCCGTCATCCCGCTCCACATCCCAGCAAGTTGCAACTCACAACTCACACCTCACACCTCAACCAGCAAACGAGGTATCGATGGAACGATAGACGCGGAAAAGACTCCTCCCTTCTGTTCCGGGTCCTCCAGAGCGTAACAAACAGTGTCTTTGGCAACCGAAGTCTCCGGTAGCTATCGAAGATGACAATGGACCTGACCAAACATCTAATTTCATAAAACAAAACACGAATCAGGGTCTTTCATTGTTTCCAACTCGTGTCTCAGCTGGATATTGGGACTTCCCTAAGATGTATATTACAAATGCTTGCTAAATCCGTATATAAACGTTTACAAGGTCCTCACGAAAACACTTTCTGAAGGTCAAACACTCCTCACAATCGAATAACAAGAACAACATGACTAGGATATCCACAAAGTACGTTCTACGGTTCTTAAAATGACTCATGCAAAGATTAGTCCCAAACTGAGGATATGATATGCCTGATTACTCATTTCCAAGGTCCTGTGGAGTGGCCACTGTTGTGTTCAACCAAGACTCACCCATGACTGCAACAAGCGCAGATCGGAATTGGTCAAGACCATCCGTTGAAATGGAACTTAAGACCGGAACGATCTTGGAGTGATCACATGTATCTCCCTTTGCTTCTGGGATTGACGTAATATCCCGCTTGAAGTTGACACCAGGGGTCACCGTCCCACTAAGATCCATCATCAGCACCAATTCCCTTTACCGTCATCGATATTGGGGAGAAGATTCACTTACCAATCGTATTGCGCCTGCGCGGCTCTGAGCTGGCAGATTTCAGCTGTCTTACAATCGCCTTCACAGGTTGTGAGATCGTAATCTCTCGACTTCCTTGCATAATAATCCTGAAACACTGAGTCGTTATTTTCGAACAGCACCGTTACGTTATGCCAGAAGGCCGGAGTCAGCTCAGCACTCGCATCCGTGACTGGGGGGTCAAGAAGACTGCCATATGCATCTTTGACGGAGTAAAGAGTCTCCCATGTGGGTCCATCTTGGTAGGATAGAGAGAAGATGTTGGCATAATAGACAGTGAAGTCAAGGATCGCGAAAGTCACTGGATCTACAGAGTACACACGAAACGTAGGATTTCCACTTGTTGGCGTTAACGCGGGAGCGATGTAGCTGACCATGGTCGCTGTATTGGCTGCTTGGTTGGTGTAATCCGAGTAGGCAATCTCGAACTCATCCTTGTGAGTGTGACTGAATTTGTTAGAGTGTATCTCAGAGGAGGAGTGAATTTGTCCTACCCGAAGAAAAGAGCTGAGATGGTCCCATCGAACCGCTGGATTATTTGATCTGCATGCGGTGAGCTCTACGCTGCTTATGAAGAGGTGAGAGAACTTGATTACCAAAATACTGGCTTTGGTCGTGGAAAACATCTGTCGTTCCGAGAGGCATGTGTCCAAGCAGCCAGACTCGTTCACCCGCCGATTCAGCGGCCTCAAGCTCGGATACAAGCCAAGCAAGCGCACCGGATGGGTCTCTCTCCATGGTTGCCTCAAAAAGCCAGAAGTTTTGCTGTCCCGGTATCAGCATGCTCATGTCCAGCGCACAATTCATTCCACAGTCTACCGACCTTATACCAGAAATTTGTATTCATGCTAATGATTCTTAAGCCAGTCGTTTTGTCAACGACGGAGTATTGTCCAAAATTAGATGCTACATCAGAAGCTGCTGTACTCCCAATCCAAGTTTCCCAGTCTGTGGATAAATTGTTGTATGCCCATTGGGTGGTGATTGTTGTATCAACTGCTGCTGGTGGGAACGAATTTACGGGACAAGAGTCACTACTTAATGTAAGAATAATCCTCTTACCACAGTTTCTTTTACTCACTGGTTCCCAACGACCTATGTACTCATTAGCATCTCTTCCTTCAATATTCGGGGTCAGGGGAGGCACTCACTGCATACACCTGACCAAGGCCTTCCATAAGTCCATACGCGTCATTGAGATCCTCTCCAACCTCCGTGTCTATTTTATTATCAGTCTTGTCTTTGGCACAATGTACATATACTCACCAGTAACGGCCCAAACGGCGCCTTCTACAACATCGCCAGTAAAGATGCTATCGCGATCAGCAATGTCAACTGTGCTTCAAAGGGTTGTATCAAACTAACGTAAACGTTCTATTCGGAACCAGCGATTCGACCGCACTGTACAGGCTTTGCTCGAGCGAGACTGGCGAATCACAGTATACACTCCCATATTCACCAGCAGGATAGCTCGTATTGCCAGGCGCATCTGCAGCTGTGTACGGACGGCAGCAGATGTTCTTGGTGCAATTATAGCTCGCGCCAACCTCATAAAATCTATCAACATGGATATCTGAGATGTGCACGATTTGAATGGGAGTTTCACCGCTGACTTCAGGACGAGAGGCATTGGTCGGCTTCGGGGTCACATCTACTGTATATGGTTCCACATCGGGCCATGGACATAGACCGAAGAGTGTCAGACAGAATAGCTGAGAGGTTCGAGAGCCGACCGTCATTTCGCGGAGATCATGGGCGAGGATGGGTCCTTCCAAGGTGATTGCCCCTTGACTGTCTTGGATCAATTCTCGCTCTTCTCGGACGTATTGGAGTTACTCAGGTGCAAATTGCAATCTCACCAGACATCATCGTCTTCCAAGCCCTTGATTATCGTTAGATACAGTGCAATGGAAAAAAGCAAGAAGTCGACACACCGCTGCTTCGCAAACGCCAATAATTACGTCGTCGAAGTTGTCGTTCCCTGTATGCGCGAGGGTTTGGAGTACCAAAAGCAATGACTACAAAATCAGATTTGAGCCGGTACGATGGTCGTCAGCACTAGACTGGTTTTACCTCGCATGCAGCACAGGTTGTTGCATTTAGAAAAGCGTCTTCAATATCTGTCAATATTGCCGCAACTGTCGTATTGGTAGATTGGCGTTTGATCAAAGACTGATTTTCCGTAATGTCACTTAGGCCCAGGACTGGTGTCAAGATGGTGGCACCAAAGTAGGTCGCAAAAAAAGCGTGCAATCTCATGGTGTAAAGGCCGCTTGGCTCGAATCTCTACGGACACTTTCATGTCCAAGATGGTGGCGTAGTTGTTTATATACATCTACATTGGTGCATTTGCCCATGTCCTTGCGCCCAATCAGACCGAATGTGTAGTCTCGGGCTACGAGAACATGGTGAGCCAAATAGGAAAGACAAAAGACTTGATGCACGTTCTACGTGAGCTAAATACTAGGAAAACCTGATAGTGTCCCTGGCTAATATCGTAGATAGACCAATTGGAGCCGAGGGAGATTCACGTGGCCGTGGACGTGATTGGAGGAATTGTCGCGGCAGGCTTCAGGGTTCTACACGGCAATAGTGTGATGGTGTTCGCCGGTATGAAAATTGGGTGGAGTGGTCTGAACGGGGCGCAAAGCATAGCTTCTGCAGTTGCAAATGAAAGACATGTGAAAGCGCGGACGGAAAGAAAATCTCAGCCAGCACCGAAGACACAAGCGTCTGTGCAGCGAGACACACGTGATGGAGATCCAACAAAGCGCCTCTGATACTGTGACCGTCAATTAGTACGGATATTTTGGATCCGCCTCAGGATCTATTCTCACATTGTGAAATAATACATTTTATGCGATTAAAAGAAGCATTTCAGGTACTGGGTGGAATGCGGATAGCCCCACATCTCAGAGGCGCTAGCCGCAAACAATGTCAAAGCTCGAGGTCACTCTATACAAAGCCTCGCGTTTATTCGTATCCACCACTCGACCTGATTTCCAACGCAATTCGCTTGTATCATTCCTACGACTGCGAGATACATCCAAGCTCTCAGATCACTTCGGATAGGGCTGTCGTTTCAGCTCAACTACCCCACTGTGGGGCGAGTCAATTCCACTTCATTTCTTCGAGTCATTCCTTAAATCACGATGGAAAGTGAGAATGGACCCAGCACTGGACAGAGTGCATCTCTGGAGAGCCGCATCTCCAATCCTACAACCTCTTCAGGCACCGCTGGTATGAGTTATCTCTTATGCGTCACCTTCTTATACACGCTCGGTTCAAATTTATTTTTGAATGATACGACAGGTTTCTTTGCTAATATGACCATCTCATAGAACCCACCAAAGCCGATGACAGCCTTACAAAATCACAACTAGACGGATCCACAGAAGCTCACGGAGGATCAAAGCTGGAAGAACCTGAATACGACGTTTCAGTCAAGCTCAGTGACATGCAGGCCGACCCGAACAACCCTCTCTACTCGGTCAAGAGCTTTGAGGAGCTGGGCCTACCACCCCCTCTCCTGAAGGGAATTTCCGCAATGAACTTCCGCAAGCCTTCGAAAATCCAAGAGCGTGCATTACCTTTATTGTTGAACAATCCGCCGAAAAACTTCATAGGACAGTCACAGTCAGGCACTGGGAAGACCGCTGCTTTCACACTCAACATGTTAGGTCGCATCGACCTCAGCACGAAACAGCCTCAAGCTCTTGTGCTTGCTCCAAGTCGGGAACTCGCACGCCAAATCATTGGTGTTATTCAGACCATGGGCCAGTTCATGGAGGGCCTGGAGGTTGCTGCAGCAATCCCAGATTCTAGTAGAAGAGGCATGAGACTCGAAGGTCAAGTCATCATCGGAACACCTGGCACTGTCACGGATCTTGCGAGGCGGCGACAACTGGACCTCTCCAAAATCCGGGTTATGGTCCTCGATGAAGCCGATAATATGCTTGATCAACAAGGCATGGGTGATCAGTGTTTTCGCGTTAGAGCGTAAGTCATGTCCATCTCGGACATTGGCCACACGGGTTGACATTTCACACTAGACAACTCCCGAGCGATACACAAAGCGTGCTTTTCTCCGCCACATTTCCTCAAGATGTGCTGATCTTTGCTGATAAATTTTCTCCTAACGCGAATATGATCACTTTGAAGGCCCAAGAGCTCACGGTTGAAGGGATTAGGCAGCTTTACCTTGACTGCGACAGTGAAGCAGAGAAATATGACGTCCTGGTCAAGTTCTACGGATTGATGACAATTGCCTCATCCATCATCTTCGTGCGCGTAAGTACATTGATGGCAGCTACGTGAACCCTCACTAATCTCTCGAAGACGCGTGCGACTGCTTTTGAGATCGAACGTCGCATGACCGCAGAAGGTCATCAGGTGGCACAGCTTTCGGGGGGGTTAGAAGGAAAAGATCGCGATGCCGTCATTGACAGATTCCGCTCCGGCCAAGCAAAAGTGCTCATTGCAACAAATGTGTTAGCACGTGGTATTGATGTTCAATCCGTGACAATGGTCATCAACTACGTAAGTATTCACGTTGAAGGAGCATTCTGTCCACAGATTTTGTAACAGCACACATAGGATATTCCAACAGATCAACGTGGTATGCCAGACGCCGAAACATATCTCCACCGGATCGGTCGCACTGGCCGCTTCGGTCGAACCGGTGTGGCCATTAGCTTTGTCCACGACAAGCGAAGCTGGCAAGCGCTTATGGAGATTGTAAAGATCTGGAATGTCACACCACAGCGTTTGGACACGAGTGATTGGGATGAAGTTGAGCTTCAGGTCAAGAAGATCATCAAAAATTCAACAGCCGCAGCCGCTCAGCTTCGCGCCGGAGAAGGGGACATGGAAATGTGAAGAACCTGGCATCAGAGACTGGACTCGGCCGGCCCGATCGGGAGGCATCTACTCTATGGCAAGCACGAGGCAGTCGCGAAGGCGTTGGAGGTTGACTTCCAGTAAAGGTAGCTTTGCTCGGCCTAGCTCCTTTGCATAATGGAACCATGATTGGCATACATGCCACAGTTCATGGTGACATGTTTACGGATAGACTGCTGCGGTATGGACGAGGACTTGCTGGACTGAGCGATAAGTAGCTCTTCAAAAATATCCCATGCCCATAACAATTCATCATCTATTATCAAGCTTTCTTAACACTGACCTCTAATTTAATGTCGATGAATCTGCTCACTCACCCGGACATTCGAACCGAATAATCCAGGCAACGTCTCTTCTGATTTTTTCGAACCAAACCGATGCGATTACGATGTGCACTACCTTCCTTCGGTTCAGGCGCCATCGTGCTCTCCATTTCACTTCCTCTCATGCACCACGCCAAATTGCGCGTCCGTCAAAAGCTATGGCTACGAGCAATTCCTTGACTCAGTTACGATTCTCAGATTCTCTGGCTGTTCTTCGTCTTTCATTGAAGGCTTCAAGACGTGTGATAGCGCAGTGTCCGTTTAATTTCCACTACAGGAACTGTCCAAGTCTTGCTCTGACTTCAAAGCTACCGTATACCTGCAATCGCTCATTCAACAATCGCGCCGCGAATCATTGACATGTATCATTCCGGATTCGAGGGAATCCTACACGCCTGAAACACGCCAAGCGAACTGTCGAGTTGCTCAACATTGTTTTGTTTGGATTAAAGTATAAGGGCCTAGTGACAAACATAAGTCCTCGTCTCCGCGGAAAATGTGTTATTCGATATATTGACTCCGTTCCGGCAGGTCACGACCGTACAGCTATATTTGTTTATCTTCGGTCTCTGTTGACGTATAAAGAAGACAGCTAGACGAGACATGCTTGTTTCCGAATGTATTTTGGAAAGGGATATCAACTGACTGTACTATATTCATGAGCCAAAGCCTTTAGAAACGAGATGGAGACATACAAGAGCAAAGAGAATCCAAGACGATACTCTTGGTCTTCTAATGGTTAAACTAGATGACAACAACCACAGCCGGAACACTAAGATGCAGCGGGAAACAGGTCACAGTCTCCAGGACCGGCGAGATGTCCTCCACTGAGACTGTCACGGAACCGCCCTGGCTTCTGAAGAGACCATTGCATGCACACACCTTAGAGAAATTCGTATAGCTCGACCAAAATACCATCATCTCGGCCGATCAAAAAGCTAAGAAAGCACATGCCATCTTTCCTTACCATGTATCCGGATGTCGGGAGTAAGCTATGTCATACTACGCAAATACTGAGCCTCAGCTCTCCACTTAGTGATTTTTTTTACCGGGTTTTAGGCTACGCCAATCTTTGCTGGTCTGACGCTTTACTTTGCTATTTCCAAGAAGTTCAAATCATGGACCAGTCTTGAGAGTCGGAGTTTGGGCGCATGGACATGTGAACTAAGCTTTGCCACATACCAAGTGGGGACCGTGTGCAGGCTGAGCTCTATATGTCAGCCTCTACCACTGGTCCACCCCATCAACTGAACTTTGACGGGTTTCGTAAGTTCCATCATTTTTCGTAGGTTTACCATGAAATTCGAGCTCGTGAATTATTTTTGGGCATTCAGCTCTGAGTTGCTGCGCAGCGTTACCCAATATTTCATGCCCCCGATCAATATAAAAGGTAGTACAAATGGACAAGGATGTATCTTCTACAGCACCACCAAAGCATTCGTTCCAACTATCTGCATACAAAACTGACCATCGTTTTTTCCTTAATTCAATTTTCTGAACAATTAATCCACATACCCAAATTCAATACTCTCACTTCCAAACTCCCACAATGTATTCCAAGATCTTTGCCTTGGCCCTCGTCGCCCTAAGCGGCATCAACTCCTCAACTGCAGCTCCTATCGCTATTGCCTCCAAACCTCTCACCAAGAGGGGCGTCGCGCCAAATACTCAGTCCTGCCACGTCTCGGACCACGTCTTCTTCAACTCCTACTCTGTCGATATCGGCATTACCTACGCTGGAGGTTCCGGCTGCGACGGTGTTCTCCATTCCATTCAGTCGCAGGGTATCGCCGTCACCAACTGGCAATGTCAGGATGACGGCAGCGGCAACACGCAATTGTTCTTCAACACGCCGACGGAGGCAATTGGTGGATTGGGTTCGGATATCAACGCTGGGCTTGCGGCAGTTTATCCCACCATTGAGGGAGGCTTCAACTGCCCTGATAGCTAAATAAACTTTGCGCAAACGGTTTTGAACTGACAAGGGCGGAGTGGTGGAAGGCTTAGGGAGGCGTCGTCTTATTGGTAGTCGTTTTCTGATTTCTGCGTCACTGGATATCACTGGCAGTATCCCAAGCGTGTCGTAATAGTTAATGTTTCCCTTTCCAAGTGCCCGTAATAGTTAATGTTTTCTTTTCGTGTGATAGAACTGATGTGGTTCATGTTTTGTCCTATAGGCTACAGAACACCGTTGGCAGTGTTCTTTGCATTTCCAGCAACTGAATTTGTTTTGTTTTTCACCAAGCATCTTTTACGACCAATATTATACTGAAAGCATTTGTTATCTTCTATCCATGTATGCATGCATGAATTCATCTATTATGTCATCGAAACTTCCCACGTTAACCACTCCATTTCAAGGTTAGTAAACGTTGTCATGGCGTGGAGCATAAGATAATGCATCAATATTCCTCATCAATGGATCGGAATTCGAATGAGACAAAATGAAGCTAAAAAAAGGCCCGACCTAGATGTGTCTGTTTTGGTGAGAATCTTACAAATGCTGTACCTTAAATCCGTCACGATTCCATAATCGTTTTTCTTGGAGTACTTCTTGTTCGGAAAGGCTGTCTATTGTCGTCCAAGTGATGTAGCACCTGACAGCGACTGTGGTTGTAAGCCCGTATCATCCACCACAGCCATCTAGAATCACCCGAAAGATTTGCAAGACTTGATTGAGTCTTATTCTTAGGTTACTTTCTATTTGGAAACCTTTGAAAGGTTTGTATAGATCTCAAAACTGTAAATTTAGAATAGAAGATAGGAAAAAATGCGTGCGTGGAGCAAAGCCACATGTTGACCTGCAACTGTAACATTCTTTGAACCACTGAACCAGAATAGCTCTGAACATACAAATTGGCCGGATCAGCTGTAGTGGCTCTAACCATACAAAGGTGTCCACCAGCTGAGAGCTAAATAAGAGACGCGAGAGATTGTTCCTTGTCTTCCAGATCGGGTGGCTCCAATGATTGGGAACACGAAGAGTCATGGGAGGTCATGCTAATACTGGACGCAGTGCGGGAATGCGAGTCGTCCTGCACCTCATTTACACAACATCCCCGACAAAGCTCTGGATGATCCCGGTAAATCCGATTAATGCTGTTTAGTATGAAAGCCAAATCTTTTCGATTTTCAACATGCGTGGCCATCATGTGCACCACGACGAGTTCAAGCATCTTCTCCACAAGTCCGAAAAGTCTATGATGACGTCCTAGCTTTCTCTTAACCAGAACACTGGATTCTCGGGCTGCACGAATACGATCAACGAAAGTATTGTTTGAGACCAGCTTAGCATAAGTGTCGTCAGTACTAGGAAGCTTTACTCCAATAGCTAGCAATCCAAGGATTTCGTAGAATACGCAACCGAGACTGAATATATCGCCCATTTTGCCGGTTCTATTTCTGGATCCTTGTGGGAAAGGCCCTGCCGATCCGTAGAATGCCTCTGGTGGCTCGTACTTCCATGTCCCTAGAGTTCTTGTATATCCCTCTCGTGTAGCTTCTTGACTAGCGAAAGAGGTGCCAAAATCCGTAAGAATAATACCCTGGTCATGAATGAGAATATTGTCTGGTTTGATATCTTGATGTCGGATTCCTCGACTATGAAGATCTCTCATAGTGGTAGCCAGACAACGCATGTACCGGAATAGTTGACAACGTCCTTCTCCAAACGTTTGCCATTTGGTATTCTGTCGTGCTTCTGAAGTCTTTTGCATATAGTCGTACAAATTGCTTTCTGCGACTGGTTTCATGATTATATAATAGTTCTTCTCGTCTTGGTAGTGTTCGCACACTGTGATGACATGAGGGTGCTCCGCTCGCCGTATAAGTTCGACCTCGTTCTGAAGATGTTCGTCGCTAACAAACCTTTTAGGCATCTGTTTTCGAGCGAATAAAGTGTCAGGCTTCTTCAGGTTAGTAACGCTAGCCACAGTTCCATGGCCTCCTTGCGCAAGGATTTCGTGCAAACGATAGCCTCGGAAGTCATCATTAGGGTAGCGTTCGGCCTCAGGGTAGCGTTCGGCCTCAGAGTACCTCAATTGTCTCCCACGAGAGCGCGTGATGGGATCAAGACGACTGTTCTGTGCATTCCGGAGAGGACGAGGTGATCTTCTGGGGGCAGTCTTGACTACCCGTCCCCCACGTCTTGGTTGATTGCCACGCGCTGAAGAGGTAGTTTGAGGAGTTACCATAGATTTGCGATCGCGATAGAATACAGCAGTAGGCTGGCTTCGCTGTAATTTTGAAGGAAGTCTCCGTGAAGAAGTCTCCGGCAATTGGTATGGCTCTGTTGACGAGCGAAGCCTCGGTGAAGCAGGAATTTCTGGAGATTGACTTGGCGGTGTTGATGAGCGTAGCGTCCACGAAAGAGAATTCCACAGCCATTTATTTACGTCATTGAGTCTTTGCTGATCCAATTCATGCGTCTGACAAGTTTGCACGGCCTCGGAAGAGCTCGTTGGGCTGTCAGACCTGTAACGAAGAAATAAAGTCTGTCCTCGCGGCAGCAGTCCATTGTCTGTATCTAATCTTGAGACCTCGACTCCATGCAGCGTACTCTGTCTTGATCTATCATCAACTGCGTCTGGAGCGTCCGATTCAACTTCACTGCCCATATTCGCCTTCTCATCCGACCAAGTGGCCTTGCATGCGTGTGTTATCTCCCTTGATCTCTGTGTCAATGTTATTTTTCATGTATCCAATGGTATAGGTGCAGATTACTAAAAGGTGCACGTTGAAATGCCAAACTCAACTTAAAATTATTCGAAGGCTAGATAAAGGTATTGACAAATTGTTTGCTGATGAAATAGACTGATGAATGATTCAAAATAAGGCTCTACGGTTGGGTATGGACTTATCTCAAGAAGAACATTTCAGCCTTGACGCGTGTGGAAGTTGCTAGATAATCAGGGGACAGTGGCATACAACCCAATTTGGTTTTCATAAACATTCATCTTATGTAGGAGTCTTCCCTGCAGCTCGCACGGCCCGGCAGCTCGCACACCCTCATCTCATGCAGCCTCTCAACTTTCACATTGAATAACTCCATCAAATCGAAAGATGATTACATTAAATTTCAAAATATTCTATTTAAGATTTATACAAAATTTTTGTGCAGTTTAATTATGTATTAAAACGTATAAGACGTTTGATGTTACATCTGGCGCGAGTTTATTTGGATTCTATCATTTTCATTTCAGAATCAGAATTTATAATAATCATTTATTATTTTAATTGACCAGATTATTTCTTCTTATTAAGAATTCTTTTCTTTTATTATTTAATATTTTGTAAGAATTGTTTTGAAATAATCTTCTATTTTTTGAATATTTTCCGTATAATCTTTTTTAAAATTTTATCAATTAGATGTTATAATTACTTTCTTTTTTTCTTATTTTTATATATTTATAATTTCTATTATTTACGTTTTTTATTGAATATCCTTTTTATAATTTCATTTTATTTGCGTTTCATTTTTATTTTTATTTTTACCTTTTTCTGAATCTGAATTTTAAATATTTATTTAATTTTTAAAGAATTTATAAAAATAATCTTTTATTCGTTTTCAATTTTTAATTATTCAAAAAGAGATTTATTTTTAAATATTTTTTTTTTTGAATTACAATTTTTTCATTTATTTATATAAATTGATATTTCAAAATAGTATTTTTTATAATCATTTATTCAAATTTATATAATAATTTTTTATTCATTATAATAATTATTTTTATACGAATAATTATATATATATATTTTTAATCAGAAATTGATAAATCTGAAAAGAATTCTGATTTTATAAAAAAAGATCTATTTATTGATTTTTTTAATTAATTAAAAATAATATCCATATTAAATGGTATTAATTTTATTTTAAATCATTCATTTTTAATATTATGAATATTAAAAATATTAATTCAAATAGATCAAAATAAATCAAAAAAATCTTTTTAATCTGATAAGAAATTTTTTCTAATAATATATAATCAATGTTCTAATTTTTATAAATATCTGATTAATAAAAAATTAAATAAATTCATATTCAATAATTATAAATGATGAATAAAATGAAATGGAAAAATAATAATTAAAATATGATTTTTTATATATCAATTAAAAAATTTAAATGAAAAATGGTTATTATGATCGTCAAATCATATAAAATATTATAAACGATTATTTCTGATTCTTTTCCGTATATATTTATTAAATATATTAATCAATCAATCAAATACAAAATCTTTATTTATAAAATCAGATAATATATTTATAAAATCAGATAATATATTTATAAAATCAGATAATATATTTATAAAAT
>JAGEMR010000229.1:0-27150 GCA_021030915.1 Astrothelium macrocarpum
TGAATGAGATGAAATAATTCGGAGGTGTGGAGGTGGCCCGTTAGGGGGGGTGGTTCGTTACCAGGTACGCCGCCTTAACCAAGAGCCGCAGACCAAACGAAAAAGCGGTCGGGTCGAATGATTGGGCTGTATTTGTTTGCTTTTGGCTTCCTATCTTGCAAAGTTTGACGCTGTGTCGGTTCGCTCGACGCGCTTTGTGATGTGACAAGGGGAGAAGAGGTGGAAGAATGAGGGTTGCACTTACGCAGCGACGATAGAGCTGGAAAGCCCATTTGCAGCCAAGCCTGGCTGGGGATAGGAGAGGACAGACATGGATGGTAGTACGGGAGGATCATGGTGATTCTAGCTTGCACAGAAAGCACTACGGTCAAGGCGATGCCGTTCTAGAACGCGGTCTGATGCAGTAGGCAACGCCTTCTCAGCGTAGGCGGCGCCCCATGGCTCCTTATTCCCACCAGGCGCACCTCCATGCCGTCACGGTGCAGAGCGTTCAGCATCACAGGCGTCCGCTTTTCTCGCGATACCATGCTCGCCATTAGATGGAGCATCTGCACAGAGCAGATTGTGTGCCTATCCAGCCAGGCGAGGTGGAGCAGGGACGAATAAGGGTGCGGCGAACCCTAAAACTCGGTAGGAGGACCTAGCACTAAGGCCTAAAAGATAGCATCAAATCACCGCCGGGTCCCCAAGCTGCCAGCCTCTTACCCTCTCTCGTCAGCCCGCCAGCCGTTGTGAAGATGGCGTCAAGGTTTGCCGTCCTATCCGCAAGCGCAAAAGCCAACCTGCAGCAACTTGAAACGCCAGGCGCCGACTGTCTTATGCAACTCCTGCTTTGCGCGCGTTTGACCGTCCCGATGCCCCCATCTCTACAATTGGCATCTTGGGCTCGCACGCAGGGATGCGATTGCACGATTGAGATTTCATCCGGGGCCATCCGCCGATCAGTCGGTGCACCTGCATCCTTCCTGTCAGAGGCGAGACTGGAGGAAAGAGATGGCCATTTCAGTCCGGGCAGCGTCAAGAGCGATACAACGCCCTCGGTTGGCCAGAACGCTCACGTTGCATCGGTCTGGGGAACAGCTGGTCAAGCAAACTCCAACGGCTAAATTTTGCGGAATCACGCGTCTTCTAGTAGATATCTGTCTGCTAGCTTGCTGGATCTCCTGTGATCGGCACTGTGATTCGTTGCGCAATACTGCTGATCGCACGTGGTGATAACTTTGCGGTCCATGATTGCCATACCATGGACCACGCATTTACCAGCATGACTGAGCTGCTTACCACTTGCGGAGCGATGAACCCGACTGTCAACTTGTCAAACGAAAACCTGCACATTGTAGCCAATCACATTCCACCTTTTTTACCACCAACCAGTTACCGATCCAAGGAAATCTCATACACAACTCGTCCCAAACACCAGAAGGGCCTGGACCATGCCTAAAACGATCCGAGATGCTACCTTAATTAACGCGTATGCTACCCTATAAAGTCTCAATCATAGATGCTTTCCCAAATAGAAGATAGGTAATGACAAGTAATTCAAAGTTCCACGTCAAAGATGAAGTCAAAATCATGCCGATTGCACTGCCGTTCGCTTTTTCAATTAACCTCTCCATGTCATCGCCAGCACCATCCCCCTTTATCTCTTCCATTTCGCCGGACCAGATGATGCAGGACAAGCTTGCGGCCCTCCGTACGAGACCGTTGAATTTGCGCCTCCACTGACGCTCGGGCTTGAGCCAGGGCTTGAGCTAGGACTCGCACCTGTGAATCCAGATGTAGTCTCTGGAGTTGGCGCACCATTGTACGTAGCTAGCGTGATTCCAATCAAATTAGTGTTGACTGGCTCCGTGCCGCTGGTTGTTGGGGCTTGGACAACGCTCGTGGTGTTTGGCCGGGAAGCTGGTGGTCCGTATACACCGCCCTGGACCTGAGCAGGCGCAGAGGAGCTGTTTGTCATCATTGCAGCTGTACGGTACTCAAGGACAGACTGAGGAGGATCGCCTGCGGTTCTGAAGCAGGGTTAGCGGCGTTTTGCACGACGGCACTATTGGAGATCTACGGTGGGTTTATCACTCCCACCATGCCTGATTGGCAATGTGAGTATATTGGCTGCGAGCAGTAGAAGTAAATCGGGTTGGTGTTGTTGATCATTACGCTGAAAACTTCGGGCTAATGCAAGAAAGGTATCAGCTTTAGCGCACTTTCCTTGCTCCATGCTTTCTTTTTCAATCCCTTCGACGATCAAATTCCATGACAAATGTTCTTTGACCATCATAGTATATCTCTGGTTTTAAGCCTGGTATGCTCACTCAACGAGGGAAAATCTTAAGCCACACATTTCGCTTGGCGCTGTGTTGCATGGCAATGTCCAAATCAGCTTGTAGATAGACTATACTTACAGCTACACCACTAGGAACCACCTGATACCCAGAGTAAAACCCCATTCCACCGGCCATTGGTTTGCACGGGTTATTGAAATCTCCCTGTACGACGGAATGATTCAGGGGATAAAATTCAAACTGTACGACCGATCCAATCGGGGCAAGGATTGTGTCTGGGGTGAAGTTGAGGCCGTTCTCGCCTACAGCTACGGTTTGAATGCTGCCTGTTTGGGCAAGGACAGACGTCATGAAAAGTGCAAAGGAAAGGAGCGTATGGAAGGATTTAGGGGCCATTTTAGGTGATGATGGAACCAAAGGAAAGTGAACTCAGGAGAGACGAATACTGACGACGCAATGACCTTCGATTTTTACAGCTACCATATAGTAGACGATTCAGATCTGACCTGTTGATGCAGGGTCCAACACGGGATTGGAATGTTGATGAACATATTGTTGACCCCCGCATAGGCGAGGAATGCCTCAGTAACTCATACGGTTGGAATCTCTATGAATACAATTTGTACATTAAGGTACCTTGCAAACGAAATTTGACATGTAAATTCATCAATTAGGCCTGCTTCTTCTGCGCTGCTGGTCCCATCTCCTTACTAAATGCCATATACGACACTTCTAGGCCTGCGATTGCGCGTATTCCGACGCAAAGAATCACAATGAGCAGCAGACTTACTGAACCACCCATGAAGAGTCCTATAAAAAAGGGGTTTCGCGTCAGCTTCGCAAACTTTGAAACTTGAGCAACTGATAGGTGAGTTGTAGGAAAGGCAAAAATCACCTGGCGAGAGAAACTGATAGGTCTCGAACAGAGGCAACGACGAGCTGCTTTCGTCACGGCCATGAACAAAGAAGTCACGCTTAAGCTCAATGTGTTCAGCATTAGCAAAGTCGAGCTCGTCCATTTCGTAGACTTGTTGCACGTGAGCTCCAGAGTAGGGATTCTCTGAGGGAGACGGAGGTGTGGTGATGTAGATGACAGTGTAATCGCCGTGTGACGATGCAAGATCAATGAGGTAGCTCAAGTCATCATCTGAGGAGACATTAGAGACGGCATCTAAGAGAGGGGTGGGGGAAAGCAGTACCGTTTTGGCGTAGCTGGAGTGCACGCTCTCTGGGAGTTGATGGGAGTGCTGGCGGGTTGAATGAGATGACGGCAGGCGTTGAAAGCCCACTAGCTAGCACGTTCGCTACTTTATCAACGCATCGTCAGCTCTGCTGCTCTATAGAAATACGATCGGTCTTTGCAGTCTCTAGGACATACTGGGTTCGTCTGTGCCCTTGCGCTGCGCACCACATTGAGTTGATAGGTACTTGGCGATCCTCTCCGCATCAACATTGCCTGAGACCTCTTGAACAGTGTGGCTTGATATTACTTTCTTGTCTTCTCTGAGGATCTGTTTGCGAAGTGTAGGTGCCGCCTGGCTACTAATAAAGTCCGCTACTTGCACACCAGGCTGCTCAACGAGGAGGTAAATTTGCGAGGAACAAGACTCGAGAGATTTCAACACTGATGTCGTGATCTGCGACGAAGAAGCGATTCTTAGAGAATCAAGGGAAGTGTTTGCCAGTCTGTCAATGTGTTAGCTTGCATGTCTTCTTAATGCAAGTAGAGGCGTCGTCAGCGGCATACGAAGAAGTAGAGAAGAGAAAGAAAGGCGAGGCATCCTGGAAAGCGCTCGCTATTCCGAGATTTAGAGCAAAAGCTCTGATAATCTGTAATCTCATGGTAGCAGTGGATGTTAATGATGGAATACAGAGCACTGGAGGGACAGCTTTGACTTCAGATGATCGGCGGCGGGACGCAAACTTTCGCCGACTATCATCATTTTGAGCAATCTCCAATTTTTCTTTCCCCTGTCTACATGAGCCGACAAAAGATTTATGACGATATCGTGATGGGCCCCATCGCAAAAAGGAGGAAAACAACAGCTGTCGAGGAAATTTCGTTCGATGAGGCTGCGCGGGAACAATATCTTACTGGGTTTCACAAGCGCAAACAACAGAGGATAAAGCAGGCAAAGGAAGCGGCTGCTCAGCGGGAACGGGAGGAGAGAATCAAAGAGCGCAAACAAGTTTGTCTCGTGGTCATTGTTTCTATGAAGCCTGAGCTTATCAAATAAATTTCTAGATGCGCGAAGAAAGACAGAGGCAGCTAGAGGAGCATGTTAATTCAATCAATTCAGTACTAAGCAACACCAACGGCAATGTAACTATTGGAAATGAACATGGGTATGAAGAACTAGGCAGCGATGGTGGGCAAGAGTGGCAGGGTTTCGAAGAGGTTGTGGAGGTAAATCGGGTGGATGAGTACGTCGATGAAGATAAATATGCCGTGGTCACCGTAGAGTCTGTTGATATCTCTAAAGACGGATTAAATGTTGCGGTAGAGGAAGAAGATGACGACATCGATCAGAGCATATCAGACACGGAGAAAACATCTCTTGGTCAGGATATCTCGAATGGCAAAGCACAAAGGAAGCGAACGTGGACTAAAGAGAAGGCACCTGGCACCAAGACAAGGAGGAAGAGGAAATTTCGATATGAGAGTGCAGCAGAACGCAAAGTAGCAAGACAGAAGCAGAGAGGCAAAAATGCAAAAGCTGCAAAAGCCCGACGTGGCAAATAAAACGACACGTTGTTAAAGGCGAGGGTCACTCTGTGCATCATTGGATCTGCATGCTAGAACAGTCTCATTTCCGGCTCTAAGTCTGACGAGTTAAAGGTATCAGTTTGTGAGAGTCACTACGCCGTCAAAGCATTATCACGTTGCAACCCAAATTAGAATCTATCGTACCCGACCCAGGCACTCCACAATGCACAGCACTGATCATCGGCTTGTTTCTTCATGCCCGAACATTTAGATGTTTCCAATCTCGGCAACAAAGTCGTCGAGCTCCTTCTTAGTATCGTTGTATTTCTTGGCCATTTCCTCATACTTTGACTCCCACTGATCGCGTGCGCTCTCGAGTGCCTGCACCTTGCGTTCGTAATGCCCCGACTTGACGTCGGTCTGACGGAGCCTATCAGTGATGTCAGCAAGAGGCCAGGAGATTCATATGGCAAATAAAGTCCAGGTGGAACGCACTTGTCATTGGCCTCCCTCAAATTTCTATCAGCCTCTTCTGCCTCCTCTTCGAGGAGCTGCAGTCTCCGCTGGAGAGTCTCATTCTGCTGGCCGTGAGCCCCGCTCTCTTCAGCCTGTGCCTTGGCATCCTTGATGCCACCTTCTAGCTTCTCAACCTCTGATTCGAGGAGCTGATTCTTGTGCGAGAGCGAGGTAATCTCTTGTTCCTTGGTGAGGTTCTCTTGTTCGAGAGTCTTCACTTTGGATGAAAGTTCCTCGACTTTGGCGTGTGCTTCATCGGCTTCTTCACGCAAGGCGGCAAGACGCTAGTGACGAAGGCATTAGTGGTTAGATGTTGGGGTCGTGTGCTAGTTTCGTTCCATTGTTGAGGGCGGATTACACACGAAATGGTGGCACAGTGGAGCATGGTGGGGAACAACACACCTTCTTTATTTGATCCATGATCCTGGTGATAGAGGGGGAAAAAAAGATGTTTGGCTTTTCAAAGATTTTGGGAAAGTGTTTGAGAGAGAATGCGAGGCAGGGATTGGATTAGGTGGATTGTGTTTAAGGGTGGGGTGTCCTTTGCACAAAGTGCTCTGGCCTGTTGTACGCAAGCCCAAGTATCGTGTTATCTGCAGGGTCAGTGGAAGCGGCAGCCACCCCGGCCCGTTGCCCGGCGAAACAAACATCAACAAAACTCACTTTCGACTTCTACCCCATTCGGCCTCAGCATGCACCGATGTGTACGCTCATTTGCAGCACCGAAGTTTGGAGCGATATACGTCCGCAATGCTTGCTGCAGCCCATGATCAAGAGAATCTTACCCATGCGCACCAGACGGCCACTGCTGCTAAACCGCTGAATCAAGGCATCGCTGTAGCAAAGACACCTGCAAACAAAGGCCCTAAGACACCGTTTCGAGTACCACTTAACGACGAAAATGCACCGCTTCAGGTTGGGAAATCTGTATTCCGGACAAATGGCAAGAATTTGAACCGTGAAGTGAAGAATGGCAGACAAGGCAAAGAAGGGAGCAATGACAGCTTTGTCACTCCTGCCGGTACGTTCATTTATGACTATACTTATTCTGGAATGGGAATGAGAATGAGTGCTAAGGGTTGATATCGCAGGACCACGAAACCGCGCGCCTCTTGGAGCCAAAACTACAAATGCCAAAGCAAAAGCTTTTCAAACGCCAGCCCCTCTATCAATCAGCCACAATGGGGGAGAATCAACATCAAAATCGCTTAGTCCACGCATGCGACGGGCCAAGGTGAAAGTCCACCAAGCTGAACTGTCTAAACTTGAAGCACAAGATGAAGAGCCTGAGATCGAGTATATGCCCCCTCGGCCAAAACGTGAGTTGCTGCTCCCAGGGACTGAAAGTTCGTGATTTATTAATGGCTATCAGCCCTCTGCGATGATCCAGACGACTTCTCTGCAGATAGAGAATACCCAATGTTCGCGCCAGAAAACATCACGCGCGGCATGTACTCCGTCTTTTCAGGCGCGGATGACGAAGATTTCATCGCCAAGCGTGAGAAAGAGGAAGCAGAAGCTCAAGCCAAGCACGACAAAGCCTTAGATGATCTGCTTCAAAAGGCCATCGACGACGACCCCATCATCGGGAAAGGCAATATCTTTGAAAAACCTCGCGCTGACCCAAAGTCGAAGGGGACCAGCGGCACTGGAACAGCAGCTCCGGCACCAAATAAAGGCCTGCACCTATCTATTTCCAGATCCGCCGCCACCGCTCTTGCCCGACCCACCGCATCCACGGCGCAAAAAGCCAAGCCTCTCATCTCCAAACCCGTAACGGCCGCTCATTCTTCCAGCAAGGCCAAGAGCAATCGACCTGTCCCTAGAGCTGGCTCTGGCTCAGCATCATCCGGAAATGCTGCTGCTTCGCGCACCACGCTCGGCTATGCCCATGGTCGCGCGACGTCTGCGACACTGCGGGGCATCGGAAAGGACGGGCCGAGCAGCAAGGCGCGTGAATGCTCGAGGCAGCCTGGCGCAGCAAGAGCGAATGACGTGCGGGATGCGAGTGCACGGTCTAGCCAACCTGCTGGCTCCGCGGCTTTGTCTGATGAGGCGGCGGAGCTGGACGCGTGGATGGGCAGGCTGGGTATCGGACGTGCAGTGGAAGATGATGAGGATAGTGGGAGTGTGGAGGCGGAGTTGCTCGGAGGTTTGCCCGAGGTGGAGGCGATGTGGCGAGAGGAGGCGATGCAGGAGTTTCGGATGGAGCTACCGGAGCCGTTTTAGGTGGCCTCGTAATAGAAGACGGGGATGTGGAGGTTCGGTCGGCGATGTTAGATGATGGGGCAGCGCTCGTCAGCAAGAGGCGTTTGGGATCTTATGGGGACGACTCGATCACTAAAGGCTATTAGTTACGCCGCATTTGTGACAACGGGAGTATGTGTTCGATTCTTTCTTATCGGGAATCAGCCAGGGAGACAGCGTCTTTGTACAGCGTGTACCGAAGTGATCCTATTGGAATGGGTTTAGAGCGAGAGATTTCTCTTATGCGTCCTATCTTGCGTTAGTAGGAAATCTACACGAATTCTCGTTGGGGCAGATAAGAAACTCTAAAACTGAATGCAGTGGTGGAATGAGAAATACTACAAACGGCCAAGGACGTAAATCGTGATGCACTTGTTAGAAGGACTCTCAACCTTACGGGAAATCATAATCCTTAAAGACATCTCTTGGTCAAAGAGCTTCTTATGTTTAAAAATTCAAAAACGTATTTAGGATCTGCCGAACAGGCTAGTGACTGGTTTACACTTTTTGCCATCTGTGGCATTACCCACTGCAACCCCTAGTGGCGTCTGGAATAGCATCCCAACAACTTATGATCAGCAAGACATCTCCAAGAGCTTGAGGTGAGCCACCAGTGGTAGCAATAAGAAAGCCCACCCGCGACCGCGAGAGATATTATTCGGCGCACGCCTCGTAAAAAGCCACTCGACGGTAAACGAAAGAAAATTTAGAGAGTTGTTTCTCGACCGATAGTTTACGGTTTTTCTTTAGCTTGTGATTGTTTGAAATGGTTTAGGGTTCTCCCTACGAGGCGTGAGGCGAATTGTATTTCTTGCGGTCGCAGGTGACATTTCTTATTGCAACCACCTGTGGGATGATAGGAAATTCTGACTTTTATTATTGGCACTGAGCTAGACAGTACCTAGATGGTCTAGCTTAGATATCATGAGCAATTACAACAAGAGATTGAAGATACAATCGGCACAATACTAAGATATACTGTGCCTGATCTGCTTGAATCATGCACGAAAAAAGTAATTGGCGCCACCACCTTATTGACATGGTAATTTCGTGAATCCGGAGGCACATTGAATAGAGGTGGAAAAGTGATCTTCGTCCAAACTCAACGCCCCCGCTAATGGTACTTAAAACACTTAAAAGCACAGGAATAGAAGAGATTGCATGGCGGACAAGGCAGGGAGTTGGCTTCATGAGTCGCAATGATGAGAATGAGAATCGTCACAGGTGAGCTTGAAACTGTCAATGAGGAGTCGAGGCATGCCTCATGAACAAACGGAAGAACGTACACACGTCAATCCTCATCCACCGGGTAGAGCTGGGAGGCAAGGATCTTGTTCATGGTGAACATGTGTACGCGATCCTGCTTGAACACGGCACGCATCGCGTCATCGCAGCGTATCTGGCGCTTATCGTTTGGATCCTGCAAGTCGCGCTCCTTGACGTATTCCCAAATTTTCTTCACAGTTTGCGGGCGCGAGAGCACCGTCTCACCAACCAGCGAGGCAAGTGGAGTCGAAAGACTCATGGGCTTCTACGAGTCAAAATGATCAGCCACTGGATTGAACCGAGCGGAGTGTGGAAGGGTCAGGTGGGTGGAGGGGTGACTCACGTGAAAGGCACCATTCCGTTTCTTCTCCTTTTTCTCGGCTCCCGTACCAGAGTCCAGGTCGCTGTCATCGTCATCTTTGACTTTCGCCGAGCTCTTCTTCTTCGGCGACTTTTTGTCCTTCTTCACTTTTGCGACAACTCGCTTTTTTTGGCTGCCTCCTCTTGTGGGACGTGCGCGACTGTTTTCCTCGGCTTGAAGTCGTGCAGCGAATGCGGCATCCTCATCGACCGAATCGCGCTGCTTCTTGACCTTTTTCTTGGGAGGTGGAGTGTCTTCTGCTGGCTCGGAAAGTTCGGACTCTTCCTGAGCTTCTTCAGAGGCGCGGCGCTTTTGTGGAGAGGACGGCGAGGTCGTAGCTGCATGTGTAGAGGCACCATTACTCTTGACACCGTTGGTTTGGGGCTCGGGTTTGATAGGTTCTGTGTTGGCGGCGTTCAGGGCAGCGTTAGCTCTGTCAAAACGTTCCATGATGAGATCATTAATGGGATTCTAGCATGAGCTGTCAGCCAAGCCATTGCCGCTGAAAAGGGCATAAGAAGTGCACTTTTAATGTAGTAAGGTCTTGGTCAATTTTGGCTTGCAAGCCCTTACGAATGGCTTTGGCGGAAATGGTAGTGAGATCGGCAGCGGCAAGAATATCGTCAATGATGACGATGTAGGAGGCTTTCGCCTCGGGAGATACTGCATGACAGTTGAGCAAGTGTAACACTTGGTGGGTGGAGATTAAATAGCTTACTTGACATGGCGAAGGATTCAATAGGCGCGTGAGGGTTATGGTGGAGAGGGTGAATTAGGTAAAGTGATAGACAAGGCAATAAAATCAAGCAAAGCAAGCGACGGGAGTATGCGACTGGGTCAGCAGGGCGGAGAGGCTTGCTTATGGAAACGGGAGTGTGCAGTAGGAACAGGCGCAACGACGGGCAGTAAGGTTCATGCAGGTCCGGGTGGGGGAATTCTCCACTGATCGGACCGGCGTGGTGCAGAACAGAAGACAAAAGCAGCAGGGAAAATTAGAAGGCAGCGGGCATTGGGAGCAACGAGCGCAGGCGGAACAGGCCAAAATGAAGAGGTCGGTGGAGCAGATGTTGTTGTTCGGAGGAGAGCTGCGGTATGTCTGGAGTGATGCCAAAGTCGGGCTGGGCCAAATGAACTGGCCAATCGTTCTGTCCGAGATCGCCGCGCCACATCTGGAGATGCTGGGAATGGCAATAACCGCCATTGCGGGGCGCCAGCCACACCAGGAACCCACAATTCGCCAAAACTTCATGCCATACTGTCGTCGATAGTCATCTTCGCAGTCATCTTTACGATCATCTTCACGGTCATCTTCACGAGTCACTCCTTCTTGATACTCATACCTGACTCATCCTCCCGGATCTACCTGCGTACTGTACCATCCTACACGAACAGAGACTGAGTCCCTTCAACCTATTTAAGAGAACCACTTCCAACACATATCCAGCCCTTTGACAAGACAACATGGCGCCTAGCTTCCAGAATCTCCCCCAAGATGGGGTCGACGACAACGACGAAGAGGAGATCGATTTTTCTGACCTCCGAGAAGCGTACAATGTCCACCTCGAAGAAGGCCTGGATACTTTTGTCGTCCTAGACGGCCTACCCGTTGTACCGGAAGAGAGCAAGGATAAGCTGATCAAATTCGTGGGACGGAAGCTCGCATCTGTCGGCAAGCTCAAAGGAGATGTCTTTATGCCAATCGATGATTCAGGAAAAACTCAAGGATTTGCCTTTGTCGAATATGAAAGTCCTGATCAGGCCGCTGCGGCCATCAAGCAACTGCACGGAGTTCCGTTGGATAAGAAGCACACCATGGCTGTTAACAAGCTGACAGACATTGATCGCTATGGGAATGCAGACTTTGACGATGAATACACACCCCCGGAACTGCCGGCATTTGGCGAAAAGGAACATTTGAGATGGTGGGTTGGCGATGGACGCGATCAGTTGGTCATGTACCGGGGAGATATGGTTGGCGTTTTCTGGAACGAAAGAGAGGAGACCATGGAAAATTGCGTCGACCGCGAGCACTGGACAGAAGCATTCGTGCAATGGTCTCCTCAAGGCACATATCTCACTTCTGTTCACTCGCAAGGTGTGCAATTGTGGGGTGGCCCAAGCTGGACGAGACAAATGAGGTTTGGCCATCCCGGAGTCAACCTGGTCGATTTTTCTCCAAATGAAAATTTCCTTGTTACTTGGTCACATCGTCCGCTGACTGTTGACGAGAACCATCCTGTCCTATCAGTCGAAGAAGATGGGAAGAACTACATCGTCTGGGATATTGCTACCGGCAAAGCACTCCGGTCTTTTGTCACGTTGGATCTTCCAGGACCGCCCACCGACCCAGATGGCAACCCTATCAAGAAAAAGATTCAATGGCCTGCCTTCAAATGGTCCGCCGACGACAAGTACGTTGCTCGCATGACTCCTGCACAATCTGTCTCCGTCTATGAACTTCCCCGCATGAATCTTCTCGATAAGCAGTCTATAAAGATCGAAGGTATCATCGATTTTGAATGGTCTCCTGCTACACCTCAGCGCGATGGCAAGAAGGATTATGAACAACTCTTTTGCTTCTGGACTCCTGAGCTTGGCTCCAATCCAGCCAAGGTCGGCTTGATGTCTATTCCTTCAAAAGAAATCGTTCGGACCCGTAATCTTTTCAATGTCTCCGACGCAAAACTACATTGGCAGTCCGACGCCAAATATGTCTGTGTCAAAGTAGACCGACATTCAAAATCCAAAAAGTCCCTCGCTACAAATCTCGAAATTTTCCGTGTTCAAGAAAAGGGTGTTCCTGTCGAAGTTGTGGACGCAATCAAAGACACCGTCATCAATTTCGCTTGGGAGCCACACGGCGACCGCTTCGTTCTCATCACAGCCGGCGAAGTTCCTGTTGGCGCAGCTGTCCCACCAAAAACATCGGTTTCATTTTTCTGTCCTGAAAAAGTCAAACCACCTGCTGTTGGCAACTTCAAGCTGATCCGGACTATCGAGAAAAAGAACAGCAATGCCATTTACTGGTCACCGAAAGGCCGGTTTGTGGTAGTCGCCACAGTACACTCGAACCAATCCTTTGACCTCGACTTTTGGGATCTCGATTTCGAAGGCGACAAGGACGACAAGGACAAAGATCTCACCGCAAATCTGCAACTCATGGCGACTGGCGACCACTATGGCGTCACGGACATCGAATGGGACCCGTCAGGCCGCTTCGTCATCACCTCAGCCAGTGTGTGGAAGCATCAAATGGAGAACGGGTACCATTTGTACGACTTCAAAGGCGAGCTATTGTGCGAGGAGCCTGTTGAGAAAATCAAACAGCTGATATGGCGTCCGCGACCCGCAACGATGCTATCCAAGGATGAGCAGAAGCGAATCCGCAAGAACCTGCGCGAGTACAGTCGTGTGTTCGATCAGGAAGACGAAGATCGCAAGAACACGGCCAATCGCGAGGTGGTGGATCGGAGGCGGAGAGCGTTGGAGGAGTGGTTGGCGTGGCGCAGGGCGACGGAGGAGGATGTGGCGGAGGAGAGGCAGGATTTGGGCTTGGAGAAGGTGGATTTGAATGGCGTGGAAGATGACGAGGCGGCCGAGGGAGAGTATGTGGAGGAAATTGTGGAGGAAATTATTGATGAGACGGAGGAGGTTCTTACCTAGCGCATTTGAGATGGTGATGACTTAGATGAATAGTAGTATGATTTTGGCTTTGTTTCATCTGTTTTTAATATGGTTTGTAAGTGGCGTTGACAATGTATTACTTGGGCTGGTAGAACTTGACAAAGCGTAAGATGATAGGGATACTGTGATTTAGAGAACGACCAGGTATGCAAATGCTACAAGACTTTATTCGCATTGCAATTGATCTGGACTGGTGCTATCTGGAGAACGTCGCAATCTAATTCTCATTGTTAACGTTCGTTTAGACGACAGATGAGCACGATATTATAGCACCGTTCATCCGCATTCAGTACCTAAGCCACTGAAATTTTTAACCAACAGGATTCACCGAGAATATCCCCTCATCTCATAATCCACAGGATTCTAAGACTATTGATCCATCTCCGGGCAGTATGGTGGAGATCGTGGATCCGGTGCACGTAGCTAATAATGAACTGCCTCCGTCTTGTCCGTTCTTCTTAAGTCACCTTGGCTCGGGTAAATAGCGGCATTGTGAAAAGCAGCTACGACATCAAGTTGAAGAATCTACTGGAAAAAGTGCCGGCATGATCTTTGTAAGGCCATGAAACTTTGTGCAAAGACACCCAGAAGTCTTTGCAGCCTTCATTTAACAGGTCCATAGACCTCATATATCTCCAATTCCACCAGTTCAGATGAGCAAAGATCATCAACATGTGACCGGATAATTCAAGAAAAGTCGTCACTACATGTCTAACCAGCTCACTTAATCGATCAATTGCTCAGATTCTACCCTTGAACTATTCTTCCTGGCTTATCAAATAGTTCCTCAGGCGCCATCAGAGCGCCCTTGCCAACCCCCGATTGGATACTGCGGCAGACCCTAGGCATGGAAGTTACCTACCTACCCACATGTTCGCAACAAAACCACATCCTTGGAATTGACTACGGGCACTTTGGTTCACAAGGGTCAGCAGGGACAGGGAGTGCCCCACAGTGCAAATTCAGGTTCCAGGTGAACCCTCCATCTGGTCCATCCAATTAGCCTAATATGTAGGATAGCCTTGCCAAGTCACAAGACCATTCCCTACCCATCCATTAAGCCTTTTGGCTGTTTAGAGATGACATTCCGGTGTAGATTATCGCGAGTTTGAACTGGACTCTGTAGAAGTGATTGGCTCAATGTCCATTGAACATCCCCCAACCTTCTCTTCCCATTCGATTCAGGGTAAATCAACTTCCGGCTATCACTTCCGATGCTTTGCAATTAGACCAAGCCCTGAACCCGTAAAGTAGCGGTTTTGATTGAATTTTCGTACATATTGCTACCCTATACCGGAAGGCCTAACGTGATCGTCATGTACCATCCCTCTTTCGATGCTGGTCAGGCCGTAGTCCTCTGCTTTTATTATTTTGATGAATTCTTTCCAGGCGAATATGATCTTCCGGGATTCAATTTAAATTTGCGGATTATAGGTACCCTTCCAACGGGCCAAAGGAAGCCCATATGCCTAAATACTTGGAAATGTCTTCAAAATCGTAAGACCGAGCTGGAAGAGCGTTCGTGCAACTGGAAAGTTTTAGAATACATTCTTTATTGAACATGCGATTTTCATTCCTGGCATGCGCAACCGCACTCGCGGGCTGCGTGTCTGCATTACCTGCTCTCACTTCGTCTCTCCAACAGGTCTCGAACTTTGGCAGCAATCCCACAGGGGTAAGTCACTGGTGATTGCTATACTCGTAGTCTCTATTCTAATGGTCCCCATACAGACGCAGATGTATGTCTATGTGCCAACATCGGTTGTTTCCAAGCCTCCAATCATTGTTGCTATTCATGAATGTACTGCCAGTGGGCCAGACTACTTCACTGGATCCCCATATGCTCAGCTGGCTGATGAGTATGGCTTTATTGTCATCTACCCATCTTCGCCTTATTCAGGGACCTGCTGGGATGTGTCCTCGGAATCAGCCTTGACACACAATGGAGGTGGCGATAGCAACTCGATTGCCAACATGGTGACATACGCTCTATCTACGTACAACGGAGACTCGACCAAAGTATTCGTGACAGGCTCAAGCTCTGGTGCCATGATGACGGTGAGATACTGCAAAGCTTGATGCTCGATGTGTCCCTAACACGAGGCAGAATGTTATGGCAGCAACGTATCCCGAGCTGTTCGCTGCCGCTACTGCATATTCAGGCGTTGCAGCGGGCTGCTTCATGTCGTCGAGCAACCAGGTTGATGCGTGGAACGAGACATGCTCGCTCGGCGAAGTCGATGCTACACCACAATATTGGACGAGTGTTGTCGAAGCAATGTACCCTGGTTACTCTGGTGCCCGCCCCCGCTTCCAGGTTTACCATGGATCCATTGATACGACTCTCTACCCGGAGAATTACAACGAAACGGTGAAGGAGTGGACTGGTTTATTTGGATATAACTGGTTGAGTCCCTCAAAAGTAGAAGCTAATTTTCCTCAATCTGGATACACGACTGACATCTGGGGCGTAACCACCGAGAACCCGCTCGGAACCGTACAAGGCGTATATGCTCTCAATGTGGGGCACACTGTTCCCATCAACGGGTATGACTTGCACATTCTTATTTGAAATTTCGTTCGCACACTAACACTTGCTCTACAGGACTCAAGATATGATGTGGTTCGGCTTGGGACCATACACTTCGGACGCGTAGGTTTTCCAATGTACCATACTTGTTGCATCGAGGCTAGAGATGTTTGGATAGCTGGACAGCCGATTAAAACGAAGACCAGGGACCAGCGAAGTTCAATTAGCTGTAGCTTGATATTGGTCCCTTCACCGTGGGATTTGTGGTGCACTCCTCCAAGGCTTTTCGGCAACTTCAATAGTCAATTTCAAGCATTAATTGTTGTTTGCACATCAAGCTGATGTTCGGCATGCATGTGAACGGATATACAGGAATGCAGATGGCATCTTCAATGCCAAGGCGCTTGTGAACGTTGGGCTCGCTCTTAGCGTATCACGGGCATGTAGAGCCGATAGGGCTGAGGCCCTCTCCAGATCGGCGCTAGCTGCCGAATGTGTAGAGGCCACCTATGCGGCTCAAAACATCGTCCCAATCATCGTGTCAAGCCTTGCTTGATCCATTCGCTCTTTCAAGAATGAGTGTGGCTGTTTTCTTGACCCGCCCCATCATCTCCTGAGACCTTTTGAAGCTGGTCTTAGCGTTCTAGATCCACGTTTGATTGACTCAATTCTTTCATTTTCAACCTTCATCCGTGGACTCCTCGTACATTTCTCACCGGAATCTGCTCAAGCTTTCCCTGTTTCACTTGAAGGGCTTGAAGGAAATCCGCGAGTAATACCAAGACAAAATGGACAACGCGCACGTTCGGACCGCACAAGATGCGCTCGCATACTTCAAAGTCTCGGAAGAAAACGGTCTTTCTGACGCCAGAGTCAAAGAACAAACAGAAAGATACGGACGCAATGGTACTTGTGTTTCGATAGCCTTATAGGAGCATCAAAGCGCTGACATAGATCCTACAGCTCTACCTGAGGATCCTCCCACTCCTATGTGGGAATTGATTCTTGAACAATTCAAGGATCAGCTCGTTCTCATCCTCTTGGGCTCCGCTGCCATCTCTTTCGTTCTAGCATTGTTCGAGGAAGAGGGTGATTGGACGGCTTTTGTCGACCCGGTCGTAGTATGTCAAGAGATCGTACTATAGTCCGAGATGACTGCTAATTCGTTCACCATAGATTCTTACAATTCTAATACTTAATGCTATTGTCGGTGTGTCACAAGAAAGCAGTGCCGAGAAAGCCATCGCAGCCCTTCAAGAATACTCTGCCAACGAGGCCAAAGTTGTACGGGATGGCATGGTCAAGCGAGTACGTGCTGAAGAGTTGGTTCCCGGTGACATTATCACAGTAGCTGTGGGCGACAGAATACCAGCAGACTGCAGAGTGCTTTCCATCCAAAGCAACAGTTTTCGTGTCGACCAGTCTATACTGACTGGCGAAAGCGAAAGTGTGGGAAAGGATACCAGGCCAATAACAGACACGGCGTCTGTCAAGCAGGATCAAATCAATATGCTTTTCTCAGGCACTACAGTCGTCACTGGGCATGCCAATGCGCTTGTCGTTCTAACTGGATCCTCAACAGCTATTGGTGATATTCACGAGAGTATTACTTCACAGATATCTCAGCCAACACCGCTAAAGGAGAAGCTGAACGATTTTGGCGACATGTTGGCAAAGGTCATCACCGTCATTTGTGTTCTGGTATGGCTCATCAACATTCGACACTTCAACGATCCTTCGCATGGAAATTGGACGAAAGGCGCTATCTACTATCTCAAAATCGCTGTCTCGCTTGGTGTTGCCGCTATCCCGGAAGGTCTTGCTGTTGTCATCACAACGTGTCTTGCTCTAGGGACCCGCAAAATGGCCCAAAAGAATGCTGTCGTTCGCAGTCTTCCTTCAGTAGAAACACTCGGCAGCTGTAGTATCATCTGCTCCGACAAGACTGGAACCTTAACCACCAACCAAATGAGTGTCAACAAAGTGGTCTTTGTTAGCGAAAGCGGTTCTGGGCTGGAGGAGTTCGATGTTGAAGGCACAAGCTTTACCCCGGAAGGCAAAGTATCATATCAGGGCAAATATCTCAGCCATCCTGCAGAACAATCCAAAACCATGGAGCAGATAATTGAGATTGCCGCTGTCTGCAACGATGCTCATCTCACTCGCGATGCTAAGACTGGTGCCTGCAGTAATGTTGGGGAACCTACCGAAGGGGCTCTCCGTGTGCTTGTGGAAAAGGTTGGCAGCCCTATCTCAGCATACAACGAGTCGAGAGCGAGCGTTTCTCGTGATCAGCGATTACATTACGCTAGTAAATATTACGAATCAAAAGCACCAAGACTCGCAACCTACGAATTCGCAAGGGATCGAAAGAGTATGTCTGTACTCGTTGATGGAGGCTCTTCAAACAGACTTCTTGTCAAAGGTGCTCCTGAATCCATTCTCGAGCGTTGCGATTTCGTCGTGGCTGGATCCAACGGAAAACGTGTCCGAATGGACTCCAAAATCTCGAATCTACTCAGCAAAGAGGTCCTTGACTATGGCAACCAAGGCTTTCGCGTTCTCGCCCTTGCCTCCCTCGACAATGTCGCCGAAAAAACCGCCTTTCAAACTGCAAAAACATCCCAAGACTACCTCCACCTCGAGCAACACCTCACTCTTGTCGGTCTCGTCGGCATGCTCGACCCCCCTCGCCCAGAAGTTGCCGTCTCTATCGCCAAGTGTCGCTCCGCCGGTATCCGTGTCGTTGTCATCACCGGCGACAATCAAAACACAGCCGAGACAATCTGTCGCCAGATCGGCGTCTTCGGCGTCTCCGAAAATGTCAAGGGCAAGAGCTATACGGGCCGTGAGTTTGACGCTCTTTCGCCTTCTGAACAGCTCGCCGCTGCCCAGCGCGCATCGCTCTTCTCCCGCACCGAGCCGGGCCACAAGTCACGGCTGGTGGATCTATTGCAGTCGGCAGGCGCAGTCGTCGCGATGACGGGCGACGGGGTCAACGATGCGCCGGCGCTGAAGAAGGCCGACATTGGTGTCGCAATGGGATCCGGGACGGATGTGGCTCGGCTTGCTGCGGATATGGTGCTTGCGGATGACAACTTTGCAACAATTGAAGCCGCTGTCGAGGAGGGGCGCAGCATCTACAGCAACACACAGCAATTCATCCGGTACTTGATTAGCAGCAATATCGGGGAGGTGGTGTCCATCTTCTTGACGGCAGCGTTGGGCATGCCCGAGGCGCTGATTCCGGTGCAGCTCTTGTGGGTGAATCTCGTCACGGATGGACTACCAGCAACAGCGTTGAGTTTCAATCCGCCCGATCATGATGTGATGAAACGGCCACCGAGAAAGCGGGATGAGGCCTTGGTTGGTGGGTGGTTGTTTTTCAGATACATGGTTATTGGGACCTATGTGGGGATGGCGACCGTTGGGGGCTATGCATGGTGGTTCATGTTCTACTCTGGGGGTCCAGGAATTTCATTGTATCAGTTGGTGAGTTCAATGGTGTTGCGCTGTGGGTGCGTGGCGTACGTGATACTGACGATCGTGGTACGACAGACGCACTTCCATCGCTGCAAATCTGAGTTTGCTCAAATCGGCTGCGAAATGTTTGCGAACGATCAAGCCAAAGCCGCGTCCACGATCTCACTTTCAATGTCAGTAGTCCCTGTATTGTCTTCGCTTCTCACGCTTTGCTAACACTGGCTTTGTCAGTCTCGTTGTCATCGAGATGCTGAACGCCATGAATGCGCTCTCTTCATCTGAGTCTCTTCTAACGCAACCTCTCTGGAAAAACCCCATGCTCGTCTCGGCTATCACACTTTCCATGGTATTGCACTTTCTGCTCCTTTACATTCCCTTCCTACAATCATTATTTGGTATTGTGCCCTTGAACTTGAACGAGTGGACCGCTGTACTAGCCATCAGTGCCCCAATCATTCTTATCGATGAGGCGTTGAAGCTGGTAGAGCGCAACTATTTCATGGTGAAACTGGGAGAGGAAAAGGCAGACAGGATAAAAGCAGAATAGAGCGCACTTGTCTTCAAATGAATGAACGTGTTTTGTGTGGATATACAAGATGATGCATTGCATTTGGGGATAAAAAAAAGTTTAGCATTGACTTTAACGAAAGACTTGCATCCTTTGTCAGTCTTGCATTCGTTCTACATAGAAATCAGGAAATTAAGAAAACCATTCTTTAGTTTCACCTCAATTGAAAGGAGAGGGACATGAATTCGTAGTCGCCTTTCGGCCTGCCTTCCAAGACATGTGCAATTGACCCCTGAAGTTTCATTACCATAAAGCTGCAGTAAGGGTTATAACGAGAAAGGTCACCACGCGACCGCGAGAGATATTTCACCGCAGCTTCGTAGGAGAGGCTCTCACTACCAATTGTTAAGAGACCTTGGGATTTGGTTTTTATGGATTTTCTTCGAATTGTTCATGAAAGATGTATCGTTTGTGATTATTGAAAATGGTGTGAGACCCTCCATACCAGGCGTTTAGTAAATTGCATCTCTCGTGGTCGCGAGCGGGATTTCTCATCGTAACCCCCGGTGACTGCGAATGGCGGCTTGCATCTTGCTCAATGCTTGACGGGCGTAGCAGCAATCATTAGCGGCGGCTTCTCCCAAAGCAAATACGACTTTTGGTTCGCCCAGTCGGCGCTCTCGCTCTGGAGGTGGAGATCAAAATTGAATAATATCTTGGCCGCAGTGAGACGCATTTCGTGCCACGCCAAGCTGAACGACAGTTACGTATTAGTCTGCTTCTGAAGATGCCCCTTTTTAAAGAGATTGAAGAGATGAAATGACGTAGCTTCTTGGATGATTTGGAGGATACTCACTTCTTGCCAATGCAATTACGTGGCCCTACGCTGAATGGCTCGAATGCAATCTTTTTGTCTGATTCAAATGCCGGGTCAAACCAGCGCTCAGGAATGTAGTCATCAGGAAGCCGGAAGTTAGAGGGATCGTGATAGGCGCAATAGTGTTCCATGATCACGGTAGTCTAATCGCAGCAGAACCAATTAGCAACAAGATTAAAAGGAAGATAGGTATGATTCATGCAGAACCGGGTAGATACTTACACCTTCAGGAACCCAGTAATCACCGACCATCGCTCCGCCTTGGGGTACGAAACGTCCGAAGCCCCAAGGCACGGCTGTGTAAACTCTTAGGGCTTCCTGAAGACAGGCGGTAAGGTATTTGAGTTGCGGAAGGCGTTCAAGCGTCATCTCACTTTCATTGACAAAGCTTCCGCGGATCTCTCTTGTTAGTATCTCAAGCTTGGCAGGATTCTTCAAAAGCAGAAAGGTGAACCCGCTGAGTAGAGTAGCGGTAGTTTCAGTCCCAGCTACCATGAATAACGCGGCGTTCTGATGCATTTCCGCCATGCTGAGAATGGGGTTCCCGTTCTCGTCTTCATGCTCTGTCAAGGCCCAGATGTCTGTGTAATTCGTCTGTTTCGCAAGCCGACGATCAACTCGAGCATTGGAGTTTCTAAAATGTTGCATGCGTTCCTCTCGGATCGACCTTGGCACCAGAAACTCAAAGACCTTCATGAAAATGGGGTAGTAGAGACCGAAACGGACCAGACCTTGCAACTTGAACTCTGCAAATAGACTGTGAACCCACTTGATATAATATTCATTGCCGTCGAAAAGACCGAGTGGTTCGCCGAACGTGAGATCGCCCACAGTATCAAAGGCCGCAAAATTGAACATGACGACCGCATCAAACTTTGCGGATTGCTTACTCCTAATTGCTTCGAGGAGACGGTTGACGTGCTTCAGCAAGAGGGGTTCCTGCTTCTTAAGGGCTTGAGTGGAAAATGCATTTGAGAAGACCTTACGGATGCGAGCGTGATCATCATCACGCGCAGTGATCATTGATCTGGTTTCTGGGTGGATGGGATTAACGAGCGGATAGTACCGTACATCCTTCTGGAACAACACTGTGATCGTTGTTAGTCTCGATCAGAGGGAAAGTATCACCAGTGGTCGCAATAAGAAACATCGCCTGCGACCGCGAGAGGCATAATAGCCACACGCCTCGTAGTGAAGCCCTCAGCAATGATAAATGAGGACATCTCAAGAGTTATTTTAAACCGTTTTTTTACAAGTTCGAATTGTTTGGAATGAGATGAAGTCTTCTCTACGGCCTCTGCGGCGATTATATCCCTCGCGGTCGCGGGCGAAATGTCTGATTGCAACCCTTGGCGGTATGACGTGGAAAT
Organism: Astrothelium macrocarpum; assembly: GCA_021030915.1. NCBI lineage: Eukaryota > Fungi > Ascomycota > Dothideomycetes > Trypetheliales > Trypetheliaceae > Astrothelium > Astrothelium macrocarpum. Next base: position 21,832 of record JAGEMR010000229.1, read on the forward strand.
TCAAAAACAGATGTGCATACTTTTGCCTTGGACTCGATGATAGTAAGCATCCTTCCAGACGCGACCATCTGTATAGCTAACGTCGCTGGGTGAGATTCGGACTACTTGTCCGTATTGATTGTGCAGTGACTGGATCCACGTCATGTAATCGCCAATGGCGATGTGAAAGAGGTTTGGAAGTCTGCTTGCGCCGGTATACCAAGGACCAGGAAACTTCTTCAAAGGATGGAGAAAGATGTTGTAGATGATCGTGGCTGCATTATAGATAACATACTACAACATAATCACGGCATGAGACTCCCATCATGAAAGTGATCTTTGACCCTTGAGAAGTGATGCTCACCAAGCCAGCAACCACCAAAGCGACGAGCTGATAGATGCCATTGTCGAACGAGAATGCGGACGGGAGCGTCATTGCTGTGCTACTAAATCACAAACCGTCGAGCAAATTTCGCCTCAATCTAAGATGAAGTAATGACGGAAGGAAAACCAGGATTTGAGTCTTGGAAGAAGCAAGCTCGTCTAGACTGTGTCGGAAAAGATAGGTGCGGGGAAAGCTATCTCCACCCTGGACATGCTAGGTGTTGGGTACATACAAGGCTAGGACTTGTTCACTGCCACGAGTAGAAAGTGCCATGTTGCACAAGGCGTGGTGCCGAAGGATGATCGGAAGCATCGAGGCCACCGGGAGGGCATCTCGCCCAGATCGACGAATTCGGAAAGCATGCCAAGGGTGATGTATAGCGCTTTCCCAGAAGATGATTTGCTTACAGGTAGCCCCCGGTGGTGCGAGAGATGGGGCTGGGGGGAGGTGAATCTGCCAGGTTGTTCGGTCGAACGGGGGGATGATCGCGATTCCCTTTCCATCGAATTAGCGCAGGCAGGAGAGTCGAGCATCTTGATCGCAGCTCGAATCCTTCAGTGAACCGGGTGGCCGGTGAGGGCGACGGCGATGTTGTTTTGACAGACAACCCATTTCACGTGGAGTAGAAATAGCGTATAGAAGGCGTCGCTTACGGCTAGTTTCCGTCCCGCTACGTTGGATTGAGACAGCCGTAGCGTGCCAACGGGAGCTAAACTAGATGCAGTAGCCATGGCTCAACCTCTCGTCACGTTTTCTGGAGGCCGTTGCACGAAATACGACTGCCTCGCGGTGCCCCTGGAGCGGTGCAGGGTGGGGTAGGCGACGCCACCGCGTAACTTCCCTGATTCCGGAAATGTGAACTGCCATTGTGCTTGGTCTGTCTGAATATGGCCAGTAAGCGACGCATCATCTTACAGGATATTGCTAAGCGCGGCACAGCTCTAACAGCCCCCATTGGAGACCGAAACCACTCGCCACTAGCATCCACGGCAACTCCAGATAAACTTTGCAAGCCCTGTGAGCGTGCCCGTATCTCTTAAAACAGTATTCCCTACCCTCGCCGAAGAGATGGGTGCCCCTCGAATCTGGCGACCCGGAAGTCGAGCCTGACTCAGATATCAATCAAAGTGGGCATGCCTCCTCGACGACCTCAGCCTAACTTCTGAGCTTGTCCGCTCCACTCTAGCACCTTCGACGTGGTTGCGCCTGGCCATTATGTGTATTTGCCCTTTGCGAATTCACGTGCAAGCGGGATTATTATGGATCTCGTCACCCAGAAGTCTAGTGCCGACAAGGTGCGCACAGCGCTTGGCCACAGTTGGATCCAGTGGCAAAGGTTTCTGGTAGCTTCACATACCCAAAGCATTGAAGTGGATATGGCTGCTAATGCGAAAACCAGCGACTCACGAGTCAAGAAGGGAACAAGATAGAATGGACATCGTGGAATGACGTGCCAAGCGATGTCCAGATTGCGACTCTCAACACCATAAATGCCCAACTCAACCTCGAAGGAATTCAGCCAATCAATGAAAAGATCTTGAAGTGGAGGATGGCTCAAGTCATCAAAAATAAAACCAGGAGAACAAGTGAGTAGAAGGAATATATACATATATATATGCCGATTGTCCCGGGCTAAAACAGTTCAGCCGTCCAAAGTAGCGAAGAGTCTCAAACGCCCGAACCACGTCATGGCCGATCGGCGCTATCGTTCGACCCGGTCCGCCATTTAGACGATGAAGCGTAAACGAATCGGCGAATTTCCGACTAGACTTGCGCGATTTCCATCTTCGTTGTTGTCGTATATGGTCGATTGAACTGGTTCAATTCAGAGCTGCGATACTCGAGCACTCGCAGAGTTTATTACCATTTGAAAGACTTCGTCCGCTGGTCTTACGGTCGAATGAGTTGAAATTTTTGTCAAATTGGCAATCTGGCGGTCGTGTGGGGATGAAATGGAGAGAGACAACCGAGAAGTTACTTTTGAGGCTTCTCACTGATACCAAATCATAGTAACATTGTTTTGCAATCGATGGAGTTCTTGATAAACTGGCATTCGTCATCTTTTTTCTTTTTGCACCGTTCCTATTGATTGCTGTTTGCAACAATGAGCGATTTTATGCATCCCATAGACGTATTGTCAAATAGGTCAGGAACTAGATTAAAATTGCAGATACCCCCTGGAAAGACATGTGAGAGATTCGATAAGCGAAAGTGTTTGAAATCGATCAATTTTGAGAAGTGCAAGCGATCACTATGTTATAGCCTTGATCTTGCAAAGCCAATCTGATCTGAATCGTGAGGAGCAATGTTTGTACCTCAGTATCTGCCGCGTGTTAGTTTCATTTTGCATCGGGTTTGACCGAGTGCCCCTACAATAAGGACATGGGTAGCGCCACCTCTGCCCAGCTGCCAACTCAGCAACAGGTACTTGGCTGTGAGGCTCGCGCTAAGTCTTTGCTCATTGGCCGAAAGTTCTTCCGAAGCTATTGTTCCGATTTACCGTGCATACCGGCCCAGTCTTTGGCGAAAAATATGTATTGCGTGCATATCCGAGCGTTCCTCCCCTGACTGATAGTTATATCCGAATGGGTAGTGGTAGTTTTGAAGATTAGCCCAAGCTGCCTCAATGCCTCTTCTTACAAGGCTCTCAGAAATTTTCGTCCTGCAGCAGGTGGCTATGTGTGACTCTTGTTGGAAAGGCGGAGGGTCGCAAAGTGGTCGACACGAAAGCTAGTTTGACATTAGAAAGGGGAGGGAGTTTGCGCGTACGCATGCACGGTCTTAATTCATGCACGGTCCTGCTGAATGCACGGTTCCACAACATACAAGCTTACATTGATTTCAAATCGCACTCAACACCGAAGTTCTTTTCATGGAAACCACCTTGTCAAGGAAGTCCGCTTTATCATCTCGTCGGAGCTAAGCTTGTATGCAGCCTTGTTATTCGAAGAATTCCCGGTAATTCGTCACAAGAATGGCACGGCGTTGATAAGCTAACGAGGAGCAATTAAGCCATTGGTGCTGACAGGATTAAAAGTGTTCTATCCAGGATCGAGCAATGTTGGATGAAAACTTTGAGTTGGCGTGACCTGCCCTTCGACAGCTCTTTTCCTCATAATGTAGGCATCTTCATTCATATTCTCGTTCCCTACGAAATTACTGAAACGTTGATTTTCTTTCCTTTCGGAGGTGAATACGTCGAATTTCCTAATATCCGCAAACAAACTTTCTTTTGTGATGCGCAACAAGAACTGTCATCAGAGCACTATCGATCTGTGCGCGTGATGTGGTTTCCGATCAGACTAGGAAAGATAGTGGGTCGTCATCGACTACGAGCGCCTTTCAAAGCTATCACTTTCTTGATCGGAACCGTACCATTGAGTATCGAAAGTGGCTATTCATTCTCCGCAAGACTTTTAATGCCGAGATTATTGGTTACATTAAACGTCAAGTCCTACGTGCTACAGAAGAAGGTAGTGGTTTGGGACGGATTGGGAAAAAGGAACAACTAAAGATTTGGCATTCTGTTAAAATCAGCTACTTCTCGTTCAAATAGCGCTCAAGCTCCTTTCACGAAACGGACACGGCCTACGTTAGCCTGACATGGTTAGTCTAGAGCAATCCGATGTTGTTCGCCTGGATACTTTTGGTGGCGAGGCGCTGAAAATAAGTCGAGCAACATACCTCATTAGATACATCTTGATATCATCATCCATTCACTCAACCCCTGAAGACGTCAAACAGCTCTACACTTGATACATTAGGGACGATAGATATTTGCGGAATTTAGCCCAATGTCCAGGGACCTAAGTTTTCCTGTGTTCGCCATGTTTTTAAGCTTCTGGGCGAGAATCAAGTGTCCCTCCATACAAAAGGGAAAGCAGTCGCGTCACACTATACAGCACACGGTGTTACTCACAAATACAATCTTCTTTGACAATCCACTTCAGATTACTGGGAAATTCGAACACTGAACCGAGACGAATGCCCAGAGCACCAACGTCGATTTCCTCCAATCCAGGTTGTCCGTTCTTGCAGACGGTTGCTCGAATGGGGACGATCGTAAACAGGTGAGCGACAGCTTTATGGGTGTACTATGACGAATTTTGGGTTTGAGGAAACGCTACAAGTTCTCAGCCCAGCCATGGAACTCCGCCTCTCAAGAAACACTCTTGTATACGACCCAGTCTAGAACCTCGCAGCGGCCTAAGATCGTTGCCGCTCAATGATCCATGCAATAAAGAGCCGCGTAGTCGATTAGTCTTTATCTATCTATTTATTTATTTTTTCCCGCTTTCAATGGTTAGGAATTGTCTCAAGAATAAGGCAAAAGATCCCGGTGAGCTCCGGGGTCACTGATCCAAAGTTATCTATCACCTCGAAGTGTGTCTCCGGCTATTTCGTTGTCAACCGCACACATCTTGGCGCTTTCCCAGAGCTACAATGTGTACACTTAGATTGAGCTTGCACACGCTGCTGACAAGGTTGTTGCGGAATAAGCCCGTGAATGATAGCAAAGCCTGCTGTGTCTAGCTAATCAAGGAAATGTGTCCGAGCCAGCTCAAAAGTTTGTAATCATTAGTACCAAACATAGTTTAGACAGTTCCCATTCCTGCTTAGATTTAAGTTACGATCACGATTCAAGCGTTGAGGGATAAGACCGAGCGCTCCGCCTGGTATGACTTTTAATGAAAGTAATTTCTTTGTAGTTGCTTCAAGGCAATTGAGGAAGTCGCATTCTTTTGACGCTTGGAACATATCGATTTCATGTAATTTCTTCTCAAGTATGGCCACAATGGACGGAACCAATCCACATTTAGTCAACCAATCCGTGGAATACTGGTAGGACGTGATAGGGCCCGATGTCACGAAATGTAAGGCCAGGGATCGGAAAAATTATGCAACATTCGAATATAATCCAATAATTCATAATTTTCGGATAAGAATGGATAAGA
>JAGEMR010000022.1:0-377363 GCA_021030915.1 Astrothelium macrocarpum
TATCCTTCTCCTGACGCTAGTCCTCATCAGGAACAATAAGCGGATATTGTCCTCTCAGCCTGCATATTCTTAACATTAATCAATATTATAAAAATCTGAATTTAATAAAAATATTGAAAAATTAAAAAATTTAAAATAATAAAATATCTCTGATTAATATGATTTTCAATATGATTTTTATTAATAATAAAATAATTATTATATATATTATAATTAATCATGATTTTTTTATAAATCTTTCATTTTTATTCTGATTATAATGATAATAAATTTTTTAATTGAATGATAATAATAATATTATAAAAATTGAAAAATTTTAATAATTATTAAAATGAGAATTTTAAAAATATAATATAATATTTTTAAATATAATAATTTTAAAACATTTGTATTAATTATATAAATATATGAAAATAAATGAATATTATAAATTGCAGAATTTTCATATTTCTATTATATACCAAAATCTTATATGGTACTATTTTATAGGCAGGATAAAAAAATCCTTATATTGTATTATCATATAAGATTTATAAAATAAGTGTTATATGGTAGGCCATATAGTACCATATAATACCATACTATTTGCCCATGTATGCGTACCGCGTTGGTATTCGCCAACCGTACATCGACGTCGACAAGTGCCTCCGCTACCTCGAAAATCCCGTCGGAACCTTCCAAGTCAGCGACATACGACAAATCCATGTCGACTATCACGTCGATATTCAATGTAAAGGGGTCGACATTGCCTTCAAGATTGATTACATAAAGAGCAGAAAGGCGGAGATTCGAGTGGTCACCTCATCACCTCGAATCGAGTTCACACAGGAGCAGTCCAGTTGGGTTAAGGAAAGTTGGTTTCAGCTTTGCTCGCAGAAAAACCTGCCTCTCAAGCTGGAGACAGGATATTGCCCGATTTTTTGCTCGCCAAAGTGCATGATGACTATGCCCATGCAGAACGTAAATGTAAAAGACTTTCTTTCAGACACGCTAAAGTCATTCGAGGAATGGATCATTTACCTTCGAAACAGCCCTGGACCTATTGGGATGTGGGAGGATCTCGACTACGAAAATGATGCTCAGGGTGAGGAGAGCGAAGAAAGCGAAGAGAGCGAGGGAGCTCAGCGCTGAGGAGTATGCGACTGCGAGGCAGCCGGAGGAAAAGTTCGGCGTGACATAGAGAAGTTTAAATAATAGAGGTCGTCACATGCTTACGCATTCGCTATGTCCTCAATTCCATCATGCTGAACTCAATACTACTTCGCTTTGAAGATCACCTAAGCCCATAATTCCTCCAATCTTCGATAAAGCCTGCTGGCTCTCTTGCGTGGAGATCTTTTGCCTATTTCAGGCTTTGTACCAGAGCTAAGCATGAGATAACCTACACCAAACTAAGCTGGCTCTGTACGAGCGCTGTAAGGTAATGAGAATGCTCTGAGACCAAAGCATATGTTAGCACTTGATATGGTCCTTGACCTGAGCATCATCTACGCAGACGAAGGCAATCAGGCGCAGATGTCCTACATGGCTCCGACTAGGATAAGCGAAGAACTAATAAGAAGGAACGGCGTAACCTGTCCATTCGATGTAAAGATTAGTCCCGCTTCTGCGTCGCAGGATTGCTCCAGCTGAAGTTGCTTGCGCGATGCCTCGGCTCAAGTCAAGGTCCCCGCTGCAATTTATGCACTTCACCACCTCAATCAGAACCTCCGAAGTTCAGATTCCTGTTGTTATCGTCCCATCCTGGTGCGTTCACCTGTGAGTGTGCCGCCGTTTTGACGACGCAAACGTGGCTAAAGCTCGAATTTAAATCGCGATTAATATCGCAATTTTTTTTTTTTGACTCTCTTGTGTGAACTAAGCTTTGTAAAAATTTATTGATGATGTGGGATGATGAGTGAATGTTTGAAACTCTTGGAGGTTTTGCTCTAACCAAAAGTAGTTAGGCTGGCACATTCACACGTGAACAACATCCGGTGAAAAAAAGTCGATTCAAATTCAAAGTCGAATGTGTTTGTACAGCTATACATGGCAATCCTGCATACCCTCGCTAGATAAGCTGATTCACAAGATGTGCATCAGATCATCTCATACCCGCTGCTTACCATGTCTGTATTATGGCTGGCACTTAAGCAAATTGGAAGCATCCCCCAGACTAGTAGCACCACTGAGATCTGGGTCCCGATCTTCGCGTGAAGAAGGGACGGATCGTCGTCCTTGGTGCCTGCTTGGCACGGCGAAGCGCGTTGCAGATGCACAGAAGAAGTAAAGGCCGGCGACTATGGTATAGATTCCAACAGCAGCAGTCCTCAAGATGACGCAAACTAAGCCCTGCATCTGGTTTGGACCCTATCATAATCCCAAACATCTCGGCTTAGGCATGTGCACCATGAGCATACCGAGCCTGGGCGATATTCTGCAAATCAAAGTGTCTTGCTTGCTTTGGTATGCCGTTCCGTTTCAAGCAAACAACCAGTTGGAACTCATAGGATCTTGGTCTTCTGAATGCTGGCTGCGCCTAATCCAATGCATTGGAAATTTGAATGGCAAGCCATGCATCTATCAACGGTACTGTAGATGCCCGAGTCGCATGAGCTGAACATCAGGATTTGTCTTGTGGCAGCAGTCGTTCATCCCGAACACCATAGCAATGGCTATGAATATCTAATTTCGTATACTTATGCTCAAAACATATCTCACTTGTTGTTAGGATTCCTGAATGATCACCACTGGAACCTTTTTTACTCTCGCTAGTGCCATTTTCCGTTTGAGCCCTCTCTTAATAGCATTAATTATCTGCGTACAGGCTCACCATGAAGGCGTTCAGATACTTCTATCTCCTCATTTTTGTCCCACTAGCTTCCGCAGTCATTGATAATAGTACGTGTAGGCCCTTGAAAAATTCATCTCCTTGATTTTCGCAATGCTCGACGCTGATTATTGATTGATAACAGTTTCGAATAGCAAAACATTTCCTGGCAAATCTAACTCCACCGCTACCTTGGTCTCTACGACTTCATCTACCCATGGATTTACTATCTTGTCAAGCACATTGCACAATAGTAACCCCGTCAATGGCATACAAGCCTCTTCCATTGATCCTTTTACAACGAGCACATCTTTGTCAAAGGACCCCAACGCTTCGAGTTTTAATATGAGTTTGGATAACTCTACAGCGTTCGCTCATGGCGAGCCTTCGCTGCCGAGATCAAATACTACAAGTGCCCATATGCCAAATTCCGTGTCACTAATAAGACCGCCAATCTCGATCAGTACGGATAAGCAGAGCAAGTCTACGAATGTGACCACCGGAAGCAGCTACTTATCAGTGTCGCCACAACACACAAGTAATTCAACTGATTCCCAGATATCTCCATCTTCACTAACGCTACCTCTTTACGAAACGGAGTTTTTCAATATTCTCAACGCGAAATATGCGAACTCTAGTAACATTGCTTCCGCTTTGCAGTGCTGGGAATCTTCCGTCGTGTGGTACAATGCTCCGAAATCATCCATTGATGCTCCCTGGATAACCTCCTACTACACACGTGTAGCAATAGACGTTAATTCGCGGCCTAATCCTAATGCGACGGCCTTCTATACTCTTTGCGACGGGATAACGCGAGTCAATGCTCCTGAATCTCTTTATGAAACAACAACAACAACAGAGGTTGACCCGAGTATATATGGAGGACCGAGTGCATCCACCCCTCCTCCACCGCCGTGCTCCATTCCTTCGAGTGATTGCAGCATTCTTGCCTCTATAGAGGATTCTTTGCCCGAATCTGTTGCTTCTCTGGCACCAGACTTAGTTCCATGTTCAGACTATGATGTCCAGCCTTGCTATGTTTGTTCATCTGTAATGCGCTGTATTCTTCTTCTGACTGACATTGGTTCAGATAGCAGCAGACGGCATAAAACTCTTGTTCTGGTCTGCAGAACGCATTATTGGATCACTCTGCGACTCGGCTTGCCCAAACCCTTATCTGAATACGTCCTACATTTATCCGACCGGAAATTGTCCGGCTTGCAGTGCAAGTCGCACAGTAATTATGCCCTCCGGAACTGGCGAGGTCACTGCAGTTTTTAGTGGTCACACATTGACATCACCAACTGTTTACTTTTCTTTCCTGAATTTGTATACAACTTTCGATGGGACTCCAGGTCCATATGTGGAGAGTCTGATAATCCCAGTCAATTCAGCGGAAGTCTCTTCGCAATCCTGTTTAGAAGGCGATTACCATCCTGTCGACTGGTCTAATTTCAATACTAGTTTCCCAGTTCCTGCGATAGCTATGTGCTGCCAGGAATACTCCAGCGATATAACAATTTACAACGACTATGCTCCTTGGCTATCGCTGCCGTCACAGATCTTTGATTTTGAACCGGCTTGGTCGACCTGTAGCCTTTTGCCTTGGGCCGTGTTTGATCCACCGTACCCACTGACAGGTGCATCAGTGGCAGCTCTTCCTACCGAAACATTCGGCGCTCCACCTATGACCATGACTACCAATAAAGCTGTACCTCTTCCAGGCCCTACCCATGAACCTAGACCGTCAGCTACCGCCCCACAATCGACACCACTTTCAACGAGCATTGGTAATCAACCTGGAGGAAGCAGCCCGCCTGTTGGCCCCCAGTCAGTTCAAGGTAGTCCTTTGAAATCAGATCCCGATCCACGTCCGGATTCAAGTCTAGTTCCAGGCTCAGATCCAGGCTCAGATTCAAGATGGTCAGATCCTGGCACTCGCTCTCGAGAGCCTTCGGATCCAAATGGAGGGATTGACCGCACTCATACTCTTGGTGGCAGTGGAGGGCCCCTTGGATCGCCCGAAGATTCCCCTTCTTCTAGCGATCACAATGGGAATGCCGGCCTTGTGCCTGACAATGGTGCCAATTCAGCCGGGCAAGCTGTCGGTGGAGCATTGCCATCAGCCATAGACACAGCCTGGCCACATTCTGTAGATGAGTCACCCAGCGTAAGCCCTGAGACAGGGTCATGGCGGTCACCGGGGGAAGTCATTGCGTCGGTACTTGGAATGAAAAAAGGCTCCGACGCCTCAAGCAATAGCGCCAATCAAGATACTGGAGGCAACAGAGGCCCTGACGGCGATCCGAGTGCTGGTGCCAACGGTGACCCCACTGGCAATGAAGATTCCAATGAAGATGGCTCTGGAGACAGGACTAGACCAGAACAGTCCAACTCAAATCATGATTCGAATACTGCTGAAAACGGTGGAGAGAACAAACTTCTGGGCTCTGGAAGCAGCAACCAGCAGACCGCTGGCTTTTCTCAAGCAGGAGCAAGTCCAAACACGGAATTACCAGTTGTTGCATTCATCACCATTGGCTCCTCTACAATCCCATTCCTCTTCGCCCCTTCCGGCCAGGGTGTCATATTACCAAACAGCGCCACCCTGCATCCAGGTCAAACAACGAAGCTTGATGGAACTGGAATCGGTTTGGTGCCAGGAGCGACAGCGATTCAGGTCGGAAGCGACACGCTCCCCTTGCCACCGACATCAGATATCGCGAACGAAGGAGAAGCATTAGAGAGCGGAAACTCTGGTGCAGCTTCACAAGCGATACTAACCATTGGAGGTATACCAGTCACTGCCACTGAGAGGAAAGATCCCTCAGGCAAAAGTCTTGCCATTGTGCAAGGCAAGATAATGACGGTGGACGGCGCACCTGTCACGCTTAAAAGCGGAGCAATCTTAATTGCAAGACCAAATGGTATTGTGGTCGCAAGCGGAGGGACGACAAGCACAGTACTGTGGGCTCCGGCGGGCTCGAATGACGCGATTGCTGCCGCGAAGACAGAAGTAGTCCTGATGCTTCATGGAATACCTATCACGGCGTTAAAGACTCTTGGTCCTAATGGCCAGAGCCTCGCGGTCGTCGATGGACAAACGCTCGCTGTTGGCGGACCGGCCGAAAGTGTTGATGGGGCGCTGCTGAGTGCGGATACTGCGGGTGTCGTTGCCGTAAATCGTGGACATACAAGTACGGCACCTTGGCTCATAGCTACACCTGCTGCGGCGACAGCAGCAGTCCTCAAGCTTCATGGGACGCCTGTCACCGCATCGGAGATCGTAGAGCCAAACGGCCAGAGCATTGTGATCGTGGATGGGAAAAGACTCACCATTGGTGGACCGGCCGAAACAGTGGATGGAGAAATTTTGAGTGCGGGATCTGCGGGAATCGTCGTTGTGGATGGATCAAAGACAAGTACAGCGGCCTGGTCGACGGTCACGTCTGTTGCAGGAACTACAGAGGCAGTCTTAACATTCAATGATGGATCGATTGCGACTGCAATTGAGAAACTCGGTCCCCGCGGGAATACCGTTGCCCTGATGGATGGCGAGACATTGACTGTCGGAGGTTCCGCGATGGAAGTGGATGGCGAACTCTGGAGTGCGGCCACGGATGGAATGGTTGCGATTCATGGTAAGGCGTCGAGTACAGTGCCCTGGGATGTTGTTGCAGGAACTGATGAATCTGCTGGCGGGATTGGTGTTGGACGTTACCCGTCTGCTACCGACAAGGCGGGCCCTTCAAGCTCGAACGTTACAGTGCCGACAGCTGAGGGCCCGAAAAATGGCATGAGCGACATAGGGACTATAGCAGCATGCATGTTTGCCGGTCTTGTTTTCCAGCTTCTGGTTTGACCCCTAATCCTATGTACGAGTACAGAATATCTTCATGGTATCTTCAGCGTCGTATAATTGTGATATACAGGATCTTGCGCTCATTCCTTATTGATTTAGAGGCGCAAGACAACGGCTAAAAATAGCACCGCCTCTGATTTCGTGACAGTACACAAGATGGGCTATGCACTCCAGGGCAGACATGCCTACACATCCTTATTGTTTACGTTCTTTGTCCTCCTCGCAAGTCATTTGTCTACACAACCTGTATAATCTTTCTTCTCGTGCCGTTTCCGAACCCTTCTTTGCTCCGACTTCCTTTTCTTTAGCTATCAAGGCCAAGATTTTGAAGAAGGAGATCATAAAAAGGCATGGAGTCTATAAACGAAGCTCGCAATTTGGTCGTATATCTTCATCGGGCATGGCCATTTCCCGAACGATCTTAACAGCGGCCTCGTATTGAACCTCCTCTTGCGAGCAAGGTAGTTTGGCAGAGAGACGAGTGTTTAGATGGTCGTACGCTCAATGGGATGTCACTTCACGTTTAGTAGTGGTCTGATATGAGGTTATTGTGCTCAAAAGACAATGTTTCAGAGTTCTGAGCAGGCTTGAGCGGGAGGGCCTATAGAATGGCAGAGCCGCCACGACGTGAGGCCCGGCAATCATGAAACTATGTCCAGTTTCCCACTAAGGAGTCGGAGACTACGAAAGAGCTCCTGGAGGTTCCACCGCTTTGACCACACTCCGGACAAGGATCCGGACCGTGCCGCAATCGGGACATATCTTGGGTAGGTCACTACATTCAGCACAGCATGTGCTAGGATGCAGAGCTGAGTACTGGGGATCAAGATCCTGAAACATTATCGCATATGTCCTGCTGCTGCCTAAAGTCACCTTAGATCTATTGCCTTGCTGGGGTCACGGAGTTTGATATGCTTAAAAACGCGGCTCACTTGTGTCACCCACATAATGTTTCTCCAGAGATTCTTTCTTTCTCTTTTTAAGTACGCTCCAGCCATTAAGATCCTCCGTTTTGACCTCTACAATCTTCACCCTTTGCTTTGACTTTCATTCTCTGTAACAGCCACGCTCCATTCTCAGCTCCCACAGCATTGACAACATGGCTTCTACCAAGGCTCCATTTGCGGTCGTCATATGCTCTGGCTCGTACCATACGCCAGAACCATATCAACCTTTCATCAATGCTCTCAAAGAGAAAGGAATCGACGCGTACTGTCCCCAGCTCCCCTCCGCAGACCTTAGTAAGATGAACGTTGGTGACATTCGAAATCCGAACTACGAGAGAGATCCGCCTGCCACTGGCTATCCACAACCTGCAGATGATGCGGTTGTCCTTACAGAGCTTTTGAAAAACCTCATTGATGCGGGAAAGTATATCTTCATCATAGGACATTCTTCTGGTGGATTTACTGCTACTTTTGTGTCTGTACCAAACCTCCAAGCAAAAGTACGGAAAGCAGAAGGAAAAGCCGAGGGGATTATCGGTATCTTTTACGAAGCTGCATTTTTGATCCCAATCGGCGAGTCTGTGCATAGCTTCTTCCAGCCTAAAGACGGCAGTGATCCCGTTATTCCGCCTTATTCCGTAATTCATGTGAGTTTTTTGCACTTTTCTAACCTCTTTCTTTCCATAGCAAACTATAGTTATGATTTTTGAATCTATTTGTTCATCAATAATGTGTTTTTGAATCTAGTCCCACGGATTCAACAGCCTATTGTCGACTAAAGAGGGCGCGAAATATTTCTTCAATGGAATGGATGATACGGTGGCCCAACACTACGAAGCTACCTTGACAGCCTCTCCAGTATTTACTACCGTCCTCAAAAACGATGCTTATACTTCTCTCCCTTGTGCCTATCTTGTCACTGAAGATGATTTGGCCCTACCTGCGCCTTATCAGGAGGGAATGGTAGCAATGCAAACACAAAGACCAGAAGTCAACATGACGGTCTATAAGGCTCCTTGCGGTCACTCGCCGCATCTGCAATGGACTGAGGGCTTGGTGGAGAAGGTTCAATTGTTTGGAAGAAGCTTAATTTGAAGACTATTCGTGACTGCACTGTAGTCGTTGCAAGCTATGGAAAAGCGAAACATATATTGGAACATGAGTTGGAAAGTCATGAGATGAAATTATTGAGGAGTAAGTTACAAACGGTAGTGAGGAACGAGCTATATACGCACGAGCCATATGTGGTAACAGCTACCATGGCTCCTCAGAGGTAGCTTCCCACAACAACATACAGACAAGGCAACATTTATCAGGGCTCAGATCCTTCTATCTCACAAAAACCTTGTATTACCAAAGTATCAGTTGCAAAAGCCTTCTTTCCTAACATCGATATATGCGAGTCCCGAGGAGAGCCAGCGAACGTAGAATGCAGAACACATTTGTCCTGTAACGTCCTCCCAAATGCATTAGATTGATTCTGGAATGGTTTGGTTGGATGGCAACTTACGTCTCAGTCCCAGCTTGCTTCTTGGGCTCACGTATTGTTTTTGAGTTAGTCTCGCTGTTCTATGATTCCCGGGTTCATTAAATCGAAACCACCAGTACGTATGACACAGTCATATGTGCGTTTGTAGTGTGTCAGGTGGAACACGTAATGTCATCAACACCTTCTCTACTTGATCTTCTACTTTCATCGTGACTACACTCCCTTGTCAACTTCACATTAACAATCTTAGGTCTTCACAGCCCTTGTATCAAAACTCGTTCAAGCTTCATAAAATCGAAAAGTTCGACCTCGATAGCGGTATTTCACAGAGTCTCCGCTACATTTACGAATCATCTTTGTGAACTTCAAGCCCTGAGAACTCCGGGTAAGAGAGATGGGCTGTCCCCTGAGTCATTGGTGCTGACAGATTACCCAGTTGAATTTGAAGTTGGCTTCTCATTAAGCTCATACTCGTCGACATGGCCTCACTTGCGTCCTCTATCACCGAACCAAAGAGTCCCGCGGTTACGAGAACGACAATCTGCTTTCTTGATCTTCCTACAGAGCTTCGATTGCAGATCTATAAATTGTGTTTCAAGGAGCGCTTCGATCTTGGCACTTTTGTGTGTCCGCCTGATTCGGATTATTATAAAGCACAGGCTAGGCCAGAAGGAATTCCTGGTGTACTCGGCGTTTCGAAAAAAGTGCGCCAAGAAGCACTTCCCATATTTCTCGAGTGTACAATCTTCTCTTATCGGCTCATGGTTCAACACAAGTATTATCCACCATCCCTTTCTGGCAGTCTGAACTCTCCAAATGGGTTGAATATCGACTCTCTCTTCTGTTCCATGCGCTTCCCTATTCCACTACCAGACATGAGGTCGATCTTTGTGAGAATCAAACAAACCATGGACGACGGATATGAGACCAGGACGTTCCTTTCATGGTCTGCTGAGAAACGGGTAGCCGAAGTAGCAATAGGGTCCCCGACATTGAACAGTGATTATGCTACGCTATTTAAGCCTCTTAAACAAAATTTGCCTGACAACATTCTCGTTCAAAGCCTTGGCTACGACTCTTCATCTAAGTCTCTCTACACAAAGGAATGGGCACAGACCAGGGTTTCCTCATTTACTCACATACTGTGCCCCACAGAAGTCATTTTGAGATTTATCCGCAGTATCCAGTGGGAATTGTGTGATGCAGACTTGTTGTTTGGACTTTGGAGGCCTCTGAGGAGCTCTGGCGGCCATTACCCGGTTAGTACTAATCTAGATCAGGGTACATAGCCGTCTATTCTTCCTTCTGGAACTCAGACCTCAATAATTTCATTTTACACTTTATGAATTAGATCATACTGTTCCAATAAGGCTTTGGCAGGGTCCCTCTTCGCGGGTCTGAGATTGAGAACTAAAATTTCATTCTAATTTGCCGTTGTTTTACGAGTCGGTCACATGAAGGTTTTTTGCACTAGGATCTTGGGCACGTTAGCCCAATTTCATTCCCTCTGTCTACATGTCATGGATCATAGTTGCAGCCATGCATTTAGTCCCAAGTTAGGGCAGGAACGAACAGGGTCACGTGCTGCCCACCTTATCTGGCTTCAACTTCTCAGATTGCTTCCTTTCCTCATTAGCTTATCAGAATTATCAGAACGGAATCACACAATTGATCGATACCTCTTTCTTGTCCTAACATTCCGACTGCCAGTACAGGAGTCAAGGAGAGCGTCTCGCTTTGTTTGATCCTCTCTCTCAATACGTCATTGAGTACTTGCCGACTTCAATCCCGAGGAACTTACACTTGCTCTATACATCTCTCACCGAAGACCTGTGGAGGTAGAAAAGCTTGAGCAAAATAGTTGGAGAAGACGATTGAAGATATGGCTTCTCTTGACCTTACATAGACATTATGCGAGCTACTAACATGGGGGGGTATCGGATACAAAATCAATATCAAACCAAATTTCTCCATGCAGTACCACATGGTTGTGACCCTTTCGTGCTCCAACAATCCAATGCAATGCCCGGCGCATAAAGAGACAACAGAAAGCGGTATTTAAGTCATCGCTGAGAAACAAAAGCAATGACGACATCACCATCTCTCCAACGACCCTGCGTCTGCATAGGTAGCGATTTACTCTCACTCATCTGCCGCCCGAGGAAAAAGATGCGGATACCTGCACCAGCAGGCAACTGGATAGTGATCAGCACATCTCTCATTCAATCGTAGGAAGCAGAATCGTCCGACGTACCTGAGCCTCCTCTCTGAAAACCTCAATCAGCGTCCCTACACTCTGGCCTTTTCCCATCCTGACCTTATAGTTCGTCTCCGGCTCACTCCTCCGTATCCTCACTGTGACTATCTTCTCCCCCTCATCCTCCACCATCTTTCCCTTCCCCTTCTCCACCCTCGCTCGCCGCTGCTCCTCCTCCTCCCTCCTGCGCTTCTCTCCACGTTCCTCCACATCATCCTCCACCACATCCTCCGGATCCCGCACCACCCACGTCGGCACCACATAGCGATTGCCCAACGCATCATACACCCCATCCCTCAGTCGCCCACTCGGACACGTCAGCCCCGCCGCATCCAGAATGCCCTGCGCGTCCGCCAGCGCCACCGCCTCACTAACACCCAAATCCAGCCCCGCTTCCTCTGCATCAGCATCACCACCAAGGATATTTCGAGGCCCGTTCAAACCCTCCCTCAAAACCTCACACACCCCCCTCACAACCGCCCACCCCTCCTCTCGCCCCCCCGTCTGCGTATCGAAAAACTCATCCCGCTGCGCCGCCAACACGCGCCGACTCCACGGCCGCGCCGGCTGCAGCGCATCCGGGATATGCTGGTGGCGCGGGGACTGGCGCACAGGCGAGGGCGAGCGGAGCGGGCGGTTCGGGCGGTCGTCTGTGGGCGGCGGCGGCGGCGGCGGCGGCGCGGGCGTGGAGGAGAGGCTGCGCTGCTGGGGAGCGGGAGGAGGCGAGACGGGCTGGCGTTGCTGGTGCGAGGCAAAGAGGCTGCGGCGGCGCGAGGAGGGTGGGGATTTTCTTGTCGGAGAGGGGGGCGGTGGAGTGGTGGGTTGGCGCGGTGGGATGATGTTGGTGCGGGAGGAGTCGAGGCCGGGGGTGGTTGCTGGGGCGAGGGAGGAGTGGGCGGAGGTGATGGAGCGGTGGGCGAAGGAGGAGGTGCGTTGGGGAGAGGGGTGGGAGGGGATGGGGTGGCATGGGGCGCTCGGGTAGGGAGTGTTGGGGTTGTGATTAGGGGAGGAGTCCGGGGTGGATTCTTTGGAGGTGCAGCAGCCCTATGGGGATGATCAGATATTGTTTGGCAATTTTCAAGGAGTCGGGGATAATTTTTATGATGTCTGAAATGATCGATAAATCTGGATTATGGGTGAAGTGGGAATGTTTTATGTAAGATTAGAGAGCATGTAGAGTGTCATACGACCTACCATTTTATTGCTAGGCGAATGGTTCCTTGTAACATATAACCCTCATATCACAAAACTAGGTACTGCATAAACGATTGAATATAGTATTACCCCGTTAACGAGAGTCGAGTAATAGCAAGGCTGAGAGTATGTTGGGTTGTGGTGAAGTGGGTGGTGAGGCTCAAGGCTGGAGAGATGGATGATGTGCGTCATGCACTCCGCACTGCAATGACCTGGACCTGCATCCAATGTAATCCACTTTCGGCCACGGCCCGGGTACCAAAGTGTTTGTCTTCTGGTACGGATGCTGATGGTCCGAATGCTCCTGGTAGGATGTTCCTGATTCGGTAATATTCGATAATTCTTGCGTGACCACTACCTTCATGCTGCGTGTGGTTTGTTGCACTTGTACTTCTCTGTATACTGGATGACAGGTATTTCTCATGTTGTAGCTGGCCGTTCAATTTTTTGGTTGGTTCCTAGATTGAACGTCTTAAGCCAAGGACTAAGCGGATCTATTTTCTTGGTCAAACCTGGGCAGGATTTGTAGTGCTAAGTATCAACCAGGCGTGAAATCCGGGTCTTAACGTACTTTACCTTGGCTCCCAAGTCATTAGATTTAAAGATAAAAATAACTAGATCGCTGTGATGGTAATAATGTAGCAACGATAAAATTGTGGTTTGTGCAATATCGCTCACAAATCGATACATCGAAAGATAAGGCAGGGTTGGGAGCAGGGGCATTCAACAGGAGGCGGAACTTTATCATCAAAACATCAACTTTGAACGTCAGGCAACCAGTCTACCTCGAACTTCAATAGTAATAGTTTCATCACGGTTCATCACGATTCATCAAATCGAACAAATAGCCATCAAGTAGACAATAAAACTCCAGTATTATTAATAATTATTTCCCATCCTTATCATCCTAACTACAACCCAACAGACCACCATCACATACTATCCACTTTCCGAAAACACTGTGCAACGCAACAATGGGGTATTCTGTTCTCGGAGTACTGCAGGGTATCACGGGTATTTCGCGATTTGGCATAAAAAAAAAAGACAAAGCAAAAGCAACCAATAAGACAGTGCAAAACACAAAAAAGCAATAAGCAATAGGTGCAAGCAACAAATAAACAATGACCGAACATAGGACAGGATGTCAGCTGTGGCAACGGCAAATGCAATAGGGAGAAGCGCAGACAGACATAGCGAGAGAGAGAGAGAGAGGCAACGAGAGGACAGAAAAAAAAAGGGAGCAGGAGATATCAGGTCATCGCACACCACCAAAACCCCCCCTTCAAGAAGCGTGTGGCAAAAGTAAGCTATGCAGGCGAGAGCAGAACCCAGCCCAGACACCATCATATATCCAGGCCTTCTTCAGCTGAAACCCTTCCCCCCTCCCGGATTCCCTTCCATTTACCCAACTGCACAAACGTATCAGTCAAGCCACGGAATCCACCTCGGTCCACCACGCCACCTCTCCTGACCGCCGTCGCAGACTGCCCCCGCCCCGCGCGAGCTAGGCCGTCGCCTGAACGGCCGGCGCGCCTTGCTCTTGGCCGACTGACACGGCCTCAGGGACGACGTCGCCGATGGCATTGCTTTCGGTGTTTGTGTTTGACGCGACAGGCTCGGATGTCGCTGGCTCGGTGGTAGCAGCGGCGGCCTTGGTGTCGGCTTTGTCGTTGTCGCCGTTCACGGTGGGCTTGGTGGCCGCATCGTCTTTCTTGGTGGGGACGGTGCTCTTGATGGCTTTGCTGGGGTTGCGGAAGATGCCGCCGAGTTTGTTGGTGGTGGATTTCTTCTCCTCGCCTTCGGATTTCTCGGCGTCGCTCTTGTCGGTGCTCTTGGTGGTGTCTTTGACCTTGCCCTTGAGCGTGCCGAAGATGGAGGTGCGCTTGGTTTGGTTGGGCGTGGTTGCTTCGTCCTTCTTCTCGACAGGACCGGTGGCATTGGCTGTCGTGAGGGGCTCGGTGACTGGCTTGGCGGGAGTCTCGGCGGTGGCTGTTTCGGCGGGCTTATCTGTGGTGGCA
Source organism: Astrothelium macrocarpum (assembly GCA_021030915.1). Taxonomy (NCBI): domain Eukaryota; kingdom Fungi; phylum Ascomycota; class Dothideomycetes; order Trypetheliales; family Trypetheliaceae; genus Astrothelium; species Astrothelium macrocarpum. The sequence goes on from JAGEMR010000022.1 coordinate 14,577, forward strand.
TCTGTGGTTGTGGTCTCCTTGGCAGGCTCCTCGGTGGCGGCAGCAGTCTCCGCACCCTCCTTGGCCTCGTCCTTTGCAGCTTCTGGCTTCTGGGTCTTGATTTTGCTGTCGCTTAAGAAACGCTTAAAGAAGTTTTCCTTTTCCTTGCCCGGGGTTGTAGTCTTTTCGTTCTTGGCATCCTTCGCTTCTTCGGTGGCAGCACCGGTAGCAGCACCGGCAGCCGCAGCTTCTTCGGCATTATCTTTAGGTGGAGCAGGAGGAGCAGCCTCGTCCGCACCATCTGTAGGAGGAAGAACTGGAGGAGCATCATCCTTTGGTGGAGGAACGGGACCAACATCAGACTCTTTCTTCTCAGTAACTGGACTGCGGACCTTTTCGAAAAAGCTGCCAAAGATGGAACTGCGTTTGCCTGACTTGTTCGTAGCTGTGGTGTTCTTATCGGCTCCAGCCTCAGTAGTCTTCTTATCATCTGCGTTCGCGTCAGCAGGGCTCGCTCGATTTGAAGATGTCTCTTCAGTTTGTTTTTTTCGAGCAGAATATGAACTTACCAGAAGCTGCTCCATCAACAGCTGCAGCAGTTCCTACCGCACCAGCACCGGCAGCTACAGCTTCGCCTTCCTTGGCATCCTTGGACTCTTCCTTCTCTTCCTTCTTCTCCTCTTTTTCGGCCTTCTTCTCTTCCTTCTTTTCTTCCTTTTCGGCCTTCTTTTCAGCCTTTTCTTCGGCCTTCTCCTCCTTCTTCAATTCTTTCTGCTCATCCTTCTCCTCCTTCTTGCCAATTAGTGTGCCGAAGAGGCTACCACGCTTGTTTCCACGGGAGACGGAGCGGCTCTTGCTCTTCTTCTTGCCATCATCGGCTTCACTGCTGTCTTTCCGGCGTTCATTTGTTTCCTCCGCATTTGTAGCGTCAGTGCTCTTCTTGCCGGTAACCGCGGCAGCGGCACCGGTGGCTAGCGTTGCGGGTTTGTCTATTTTAGCGTTAGCACGGGACGAAGCGAGGATGCATGGTGCATGAGAAAAACAAATGTTTGATTTCGCAAACAACGCGTCGCTAATTTTAGGATAGACATACTTAGCTTGCCAATGGTCTCTTTGTACTTCTCGCTGTTGAGGATTCCTTCCTTGGAAGCCTTGGCCTCCTCGGAAGTCTTCTCGATGGCAACGAGCCAACCATCACGTTCCTTTTCGTTGCTTGCTTGGAAGGTGTTCTTGTGGTCGTGATATTTGAAGGAAAAGTCTCGAGAGCCCTCTTTGGTAAGATCAGTGATATCGGCCTGAGATGAAATATAAGCCAAGTCAACACTGATTGACGCATGTTGTATTTACCAGATTGATCGCACCATCAGGAGTCTTCATTTGATCCGAATGCTTGGCAAAAAGGAGTAGACCTTTGCCGGTATGACTAGCCCAAGCAGTAGTTGGATAAGCAGACTCGGACTTCTCGCCACGCAAGAATTTGTCCATGTGCTGGGGGGTGATTGCTTCGTCGCCAAACCAAAAGTAGTTCTTCGAGAACTTGAACCTACAAAGCTCCACATTAGAATAATACGACAGAATTCGGTCGTCCATCTCACTTTAGCCAGCCAGATCCCTTGTAACCAAGAGCACCATGGGTGACAGGCTCGGCCTCGACCTTGGCCTTGTCATCTTCTGTCTTTGGAGCTTCAGAAGCGCCAGCTTCAGTCTTGGGTGCTTCGGTAGCAGCGGTCTCAGGCTTTGTTTCAGTGGCGGCAGCTTCTGTTGGGGCAGCTTCTGAAGCTATTGGAGCTGTTGACTCGGTGGTCTGGGCAGGAAGAGCATCCTCGACAACAGGCTTGTCCGCAACAGAATGCTGAACGTCAGACATAGTGGATGCTCAAATGGTGGATTCGACTTGAGAGTTTATCTAGGATAGGGGAATGGAGTCGGGCGGGCGTTTGCTCAAAAAAGGTGAATGAAAGGAAAGGGCACGATTACAAGGGGGTAAACAAACAAAGGCAGGCTCGTCCCAGGTGCAGGACAATTACGCTTCAAGGAGGGGTATCTTAATGGACACGAGACTGGGTGAGCAGCAGAGTTAAAGTGGGAAGAATTATCAGAAGGAATCACAGCAGCAGGGCAGGCAAATAATGGGGCGTGTCTGGAGGGAAGGGGATGCAGCTAGCGCCAAGTCGTTGCACCTTTTCACCTCTCTCAAGCCTCACCTGGTCATTCACAACTCATAGCCTGCTTCCTCCCGAAATTGCACCCAGGCCCACTCCCGGCCCTCTTACTCAACCTGATGCATTGCTCCAGCGTTGATGCTACTTATCTGTCCTGCGTATTTGATCCCACTTCCTCCCACCCCATCCACCGCGTCACGCTGCCACTTGCGTGCTTTGATAACACGCCCAAAAAACCGTAGCTCAGAGGTGCCACTGCCGAGCCTGGTCCAGGTTTCGCGTGCTGGGTCGCATGACCGTCACAAGACGGATCGATATGAGGATAAGCTCGCGGCCAGCCAACCAGCACGCGTCTCCTGCCCCCAGAGCCGTGTCGGCAACCCAGCCCGATCCTGGGAAAACTTGGTTCTGCATGATGATATGAGATGAGGAGCAGCGCACTCGAAATATAGCTAAAGTCGGTCGAAACAATCGCAGCGCCATCCAGCTCCTCCCTTCAATCCCACTTGCAAGCATGCGAGATTGTGCCAGTACAAAGGGGCAGAGGACGCGCCGGGCGCATTGGTTTCAGATGTGTCGATTTCTTAAAATACCACGTCGTCTTACGCGCTCGCCCTTCTGCCCCCTTCTGCGACAGCTTCGAGGGGAAATGTTCCGTGTGTTTCAATCTCCCGCAGACCCACCGACGTTCCGACGCTAAGCTGCTGCAGTGTCTTGGCGTGTCCACTATGGCGTGCAACGGCGTCCGTAAATCGTAAGATGAGATGCTCGAGGGGGAAGCTTTTCCGCCGATCTAATTGACCGCTTTACCTTCTTGAGCCAGGCTCATCCATCCCGTCCAAGAATGACGCTTGCGACACATTTCACCGCAACTTTGGCATGTGAAAAGAGAAAAATCTTATTTCCGCAGCTAACGACTGTGTGCGTTTGCTCACAATGCTGGGTCTCCAACACCAGAGATATGAATTCAAACTGAGCGCTTGTGTAGCTGCCACCAACACCATGCCATGCAAGATCGCTATCAAATATAGAAAATAATTTTAGCCCCCCGTGTAGACGACCTCCCACCTATCCTTCACAAGACAGCGACAATGTAATACCAAAAAATCAGCCCGCACTCACCAGCACATAACTCGTAATCGCCCCCATCCGCTCACTCGTCAATTTCAAGCCCACCTTCAACAGCTCCCTCGCCACCTCCGGCTGCTCCCGCTCCATACGCCTCCAGCTCTCGCGGCCCAACACCCACGCCACGCCCTCCTTCTCCACCACCACCGTCGCCGACCGGTCCGTCTCCGCAAAGAACGGCAGCTCGCCACACGTCGTGCCGGCGACGATGCTCTCGTCGTACCGGCCCTGCTCCCAGTCGTACTCGGCGCGCAGGATGCCCGCCTCGAGGATGTAGAAGCCGTCGGGCTCGTCGCCGCGCGCGTACAGCACCGTGCCGGCCGGCAGCTCGCGCCGCGTAAAGTACGGGCTGGCGAGGTACCAGAAGTCCTCGTTGCGCGTGGTGAGGTTGTGGAAGGTTTGGAGGAGGAGCGGCAGCGGCGGTTGGAAGTTGGACCATTTGCTGGGTGGCACGACGTTTGGCGCCGTGAGCGCGCTGGCGGCCGCTTCGTGGAGGAGGATTTGGCGGGGGGAGCTGTACATGGTGCTTGGGTCGATGATGGGCTGGGTTGCGGTGGAGGTGCTACTGCTAGCATGGGGAACGGCCATGGATTGCGTGTGTGCGGCGTGTTTTTGGGCGAGGACGTCGATGCGTTGTTTGAAAGTGATTAACAATTCGTTTTCGCAGGACTCCAAGGCTTTGTTGAGGTCTTCAAAGACTCTGGGTGCGGCATTTACGTCGTCGCCGCCTGTCTCATTTAAGATGCCCACCATTTTGAGGCTTTTTTCGATCTCATCTCCAAGAACAACGCCGGACAGGATCATCTCGACGTTTCGACGATGTAGAATACGATTCATGCGCGTAAAAGCTTCTGCCGCAGAAAAGTCGAGGCCGGTCACATGGGTAAAGTCCAGAACCAGGTATCGAATTGGTCGTGCTTTGAATGCTTCCTCTTCGATGAGAGCCCTGACTTTCTTTTCCACAGCGACAATGGTGCCAAAGAAGAGGTATCCTGCAAGCTTGACCACACACGTCTGACGTCCGACGTCATGAAGATACCGTCTTTGGATTGGATGGCGTCGGACAGTAGATTCTGCAATGGCTCCTGAGAAGGTTGCACGGATGGCTGACTTTCTTGAAGTTTGGACCACGTAATTGAGGCAAGCCAAAGCGACTCCAGCAAAAATGCCGACGACAAAGTCGTAGAGGCCCATTATGAGAACAATAGCCAGGATCGTGCAATACTCTAATCTGTGGATTTTGTTTCTTGTATCCCAAAGCGCTTCGATTATAAGCTCGATGCCGAGCATATAGATTAAAGTGCCGACGACCATCACTGGGATGAAGCCAATAACTTCTGGCCCAGCCACCCATACCCCAAACGTTGCAAGCGCCAGGAGACAGCCGGCAATACGGCTATTGCCTCCAGTATTGATAAAAAGCACACTGTTGGTATACACGAGATAATTTTGAATGCTCCCCAAGCATCCCGACAAGGCATTGGACCAGCCATGTGCCCTTAGTTCGCGGTCGATACTGACATCATCTTCTTTGACGGCAACTCCAAGAGCAGGTACGTTGATCGGTACGTGAAGGATTCCAAAGAGAGTCAAGGCGAACATGGTAGGTATTGTTTGCGACATGGCTTTCCAGTCAATCAAGTTCCATTTGTAATATGAATAGAAGTGATAGAATGGAACTCCAGATTCAGGTGCTTGAAAAATCCAGCCTGATTGTCTCATTGTGGCAATGGTCAAACTGGGGACAGCTAGAACAACAACATAGAAGAGTAAGGTAATACCAAAGAAGTATCCAAGTACAATTACGGGGTGGTCTTTGAAGTATCTGATAGTCAGGAGAATAATAGCGAGCAGCAAGGGCAGAATCCAAAGTAGGGCCGTATCGGCGGAGAAGAGCTTTTGAAGAGTTTCCTTTGATGCATCGAGGCTTCCATCGAGTCGAGCTGAGACTTCGACACCAGTGAGTACGAGGAACAGACCCACACCACCGATGCACCCAGTTAGAATACTTCGAGGGAAAAAGTTGACCAGCGTTCCAAGCTTGAACGCGCCAAGAGAAAAAAAGACCACACCTGTAAGGATTGAGCTCAATGCGTAGGAAGATATGACAGTTGCTCTGACAGCGTCCGGATTCTCAGTTCCCATTATAGCCATAATCATGTATGCCATCTTGTGGAAAAAAGGCACCACTTCAATCTGAGTTCAAGGTCAGTGCTGAAAGAGATTATCTTGGAGCAGTCATCTACCATTTCTGAGCCCACGCCACCTTTGAATATCGAGCCACCACATGAATAGACGAGTTGTGACACAATGCAGCTAACGTAAAACATTGCAATGCCATCAGGCCCAGTTTCTGAGAATATCTCTGAGCCGAGAGGAAACAATATGAAACCGTAGGAAAGAGCGTCGAGAATATTTAGCAAAAGGCCTAAGATTACGCTTGGGATAGTTCTGGCTGCTGGCTTGATGGCGTTCTGCCATATCGAGTGTGGCGCCCAAAGCTTGGGGTTAGTCGCGGTTCGAAAAGCAGATATGCCATGCTGCTTGGCGTTGGGGATAATGTCTTCCAATCTCCGTCGTTTGATCTTGACTTGTCCTTCAAGGTCGTCCTTTGACGAATGATACGTCGATTGGTGTCCATTTGATTGGCTTTGGAACAGCAACGGGGTTCGTTCATTGGCATGCCTCGATTCAGTGTCCTCCACAACTAATTCTGGAGGTGATTGGGCATTTTCATCATGGCTTGGCAGCTGAGGAGGAGATTTACGTAACATGTCCGTCAAAGCGGAGGATTGGGGTGGTGTGGGGGAGGGAGTCGATTTTTGTGCAGGGTAGATGGGCTCAGGCACTTCTTGAATAACACCATGCTTGGTCCAGTTCAGCCCATCCATCGAATTGTCAGCTTCTTCAACAGCTTCAGTGCTAAGTCTTCGACCTATTCCTCCATGCAAAACTCGATTTCCAAAGGCATCCGACCTTTTGTGTCCAGTGGTTCCAGTGCGAAGAGAGTCGGGGTCTAACAGTGCCCAAGAAGCCAGTTCGGCAGTCTGGTCTCGCACTCCTTCTGAAGAGTACGAGGTGGGTTCTATGTGATCATGGTGAGTTTAGAGGTAGATTACATGGTGACATTGTTCGTCACAATGGTGTGATGATTACCTAGGGCCCCATGGGAAGCATAGTGATTGAAAGATCTCGCTGGCGTTTTCTGAGAGACAGATGATGAAAGCCCTGCCCCAGAAAACGAGGACACGGCTCGAGTGGGCCTCGGAGTTGAGCGAGCTTCCCATGAGACTGGGGAGCCTCTAGACGAGTACTCGTCCTGATCTGTAGGCTCGTTGGCGAACGGTGACGGCTGTGGTTGTACAGGCTGCACGTCCGATGCTGCAGACACCGTACGCAATCTGGGACCGGCCGAAGACATGGCTTGAGTGGAAGGACACTCAGCCCTCACGTCTAATGGCAAAATATGGCGTCAATTCACCCATACATTGACGTTGAGCTACAGCTATGTCAAGTGCAGCACGCCCGCAATTGGCCCACAAGATGCGCTAGGAAGCCAAGACTCATGGTCACAAGTGGAGAAGAATATACAACAAAGGGATCTCAACAGAAGGATCCAAGTTGTTCTTAGCCAAAAGTTTTATCACGCTTTGCAAAACGTTTAGGGTGATTCGCAAGCAACGGGCGGCGGGTAGGGAAAAGGTTCAAGCCACGCCCCGCGTTTTACCCCGTGTGGTTAAGCAGGGCAGGGACTCTTCGAAACCACGCGGAGAGCAGCTGCATGACTTTTGCAGGATTCATCAACCACGCCGTGAAGCCGAGATTTGACGTGCCTTTTCTCGATGACCTGGACCACTTCTGCTCCTATATTAAAACACCCTTCCACTACACGGGACGCTTCCCCCGCATTCCTGATCAGGTGTCGTTATGATTGGACCAGTCACCATGAAAACTTCCATTGCATCTTCTATTGAAGAACCGACAATCTGGATCCTTCATATTCTTTGCTAAATTTATTTGTCTTCGTGCTTGGGAAGCTCTTTCGTGGCGTGACCTCTGTTGTGCAGTCCCGGACCACACAGACCATGAAACGGCATCAGTCCCCTCATCGCCATGGTACGCTCGTTGAGGTATTTTAGCTATTTTAGCTAATAACATTGCGTGGTTCTTGTGCTACTATGACGTGCTGGTGCTCTCAGCGCCACCCACTGCTCCAACTTCCAATGTGCTTCCATGCCCAGAGATGTCCTTGGAATACATGGAGGGTTGTGGTGTGGCTCCGCGGGCACTTCCAAGTACCCTGCCGTCAATTAATTGTACCTTTTCTAGCTCAAGGGATCAACAGCGTCACCCCTCAGTTAAGTCGTTGCAAGTAACCTTGAGCGATTAGCCGTTCAACATCGCCCTGGCGAACATAGAACTGGCTATTCTTGGTCAAAGTGATCGCCCTGTAGAAGCGTAAGTGAGACAGCGCCATTCGGCGGAACTCGTAGAAAGCTCACCCGTACTCGGTCTGGATCTCTCCAGCGTCTTTGAGCACTCTCACATCTATGAACAAATCCCTTGGTGGCTCCAGACTTCCCGTGAGATCGATATCAGTCCATTGACCTTTGTAGGCAGCAAGCATATCACTGTACTGCCGCACATATTCTTCCTCCTCAGGACTCAAACTGCTCGAGCCTGATGCATCCGCACCCCCCAATTGCCCTTGTGCATTGCCTCCATTTCTGTTACCCTGCTGCTGCTCCAAAATGTCAATGCCATTCCAACACATCTCTTCGAGTTTCTCTGTGCGAGTCCGATGGTATGCGAGGAGACATCGCTTGTTGCGACGCATACAGAGATGATTGACCAGTAGAGCAGTTGCAGTTGCGGCATCTTGCGAGGGGTCAAACGAACCTTGAAAGGGTTCCAAGGTTTGCTGGACATCTCGATCAAGCTCTCGCACTTCTCGAGTTACAGCACGCACCATCTCCATCTGATATGGTGGGAGGTGAGCCAGAGATTGTGTCCGCTTGGCATGTTGCACCTATCATTGTAAGCATTACTGGATGGCCCATGCCTCCATAAACAAATAAATAGTAAATGAATAGAAAAAAAGAAAGGAAGGAAGATGCTTACAAGCTTGTTACCAAGCTCACCGTACATTGCCTCGTGGAGTCGAACATGTAAGCATAAGGTAAAAGCGGTCGCACTGTTTGGGCGAACTTTTTGGGGCCAAGACACGATGCGCGCGTCATGTCCGCGCTAAGGATGCCTTGAACGAAAGCTCCGGCGTCGCATGGGCATCTTATTTTGACCGCGTTCCTATAAGGCCAATCATTCCGGCTTTCTCCATATCAAGTACTTGTGAAAGCTGATTTCCGAGGTAGCATTTCAATACATTCATTTCAACCACGGCTTCAATGACTTCCAATGCATAATGCGCTGTTATCCATAGCGTTATGCAGCCACCCGCTCCAGGCGACACAGGAACAAAGCCATTGTTCCACTGCTCGTGGACAATTGCATAAGGTAGTCGACGTACCCGCAGCGAATGTCTTTGCTTTGGTTTCTTCTTTTCTCTTTTCTCCCGTACAGTGCTTTCCCACCTCGTCAAAGTTGGTCGAGTTTGTCAATGATATATTAAAAATATCTGTACTATCATTATCTCCTATACGCCAGGGGTATCATCTCCGTGATGTGAATCTTGCAAGTCTAAGTTACGGAACGATGACATACAAAGGAAAACCTCAAGACATAATGGACCTCCATCCCTATCCCACAGAAAAGAGCGGACCTCCCGGATTCCACCTCATCTCTTACAACACTTGTCCACCCATTGACATATGACTCAATCAAGTATCGGCAGGGAAGTCTTCCTGCCATTTAAAATCCGTATCAGCAGCAAGGTCTCCCATGTTCGGCTCGAGTTCCCACTCGTTGTTGGTAGGAGGCACCGCCTCGCCATCAAAAAGTCCAAGCTCGGCGTACTGTTGGTCGAACTGAGAATCAGTACCGGACATGGTAAAACTAGCTGGATCCTGTCCAGTCATTGGCGCCGGAATAGTACCCTCGAGCAGTTTGGGATCAACAGGGTCTTCGTACGACATGGGAGTAGCGGTGCGAGTGCCCATGAGATCAAAGTGTTGTCCCCCTGGCAAGCCGAGCAGTGGTTGGGTGGCCTGGTAGTGCATCCCAGGTCCATCTGTTCTTTGGTATCTGACATCCTCTATCCCGGGAGCGCCAGCGCTGGGATGGACACTTGCTTGAAAATATTGTTGTCCATATGGGTCATAGTTACCAATTGCAGCTGGAACTGGTCGACCTTCGTTAATCGCTTCCCAAGCGGATTTGTTGAAATCACTGTTTGGTCCGAAGCTTCGGCTATATGGTTCATTGAATACCAATTCGTTTGAATAATCGGGTTCTCTGCTCGACCTGCCTGCGGGTCTTGGTTTGGATCTACGTTGCCCCGAGGGAGTCCAAGCCGCATCTCCATCATCATAATCACTCATTTCTTCCTCCTCGTCTTCTTCAGAATCGGTACCCTTCTTTTTTCTTGTCTGTCCTGCCTTGCTGGGAGAGAATTTGTAATGAGGATGCGCATTCTGATGGTTTGTCCTCTCCAGCTTCGCCAGCTCATTGTATTTCTCACGAACTTCTGGTGGTTCCTTTGGCCAGCTCTCACCAGAAACCGAAGAAACAACTTGGTGATTATTCTGTCTGCACCATTCCTTGGTCCTGTCCGCATAGGCCGACCGATACAGCATAAAGGAGTTCATGGGTCTGGTCACGTAGCCCTTTCGCTTGTCGACTTCTTGTTGACGCACCTCGATAGGGCGATTCGCCCATTCTTCCATATCACGGACTGGAATCTTCATATCCTTTGTGAGCTCACTCAGTGGGGCCGTCAACTTTGGCGTCTTTGGCTTTTCGCTCTTTGAAGCTTTGGATCTACGGGGCTTTGGTGATGGCTTTGACACGCGATTTCTGCTACTGTTCCCTCTGACCGGCGGAGAGATTGTGCGAGTAGCAGAGCGACCACTCCTGGTCCGTCGGCCATCACTGCCAACTGAACGAGGCGTGGGAGGATCGTTGATTTGCATACTAGAGTTGCCGTACTGCAAGATAAGATGAGCAAGTTGGCATTCTGATGTCAGATACTAAAACTCACTGGTAGGCCGTGATGCATAGAGCCGTCGTGATGGTAATATGCGGCACCTGGTGCGCCGTATTGCTCTCCCTAACACATGTTAATCTACACCATTTCGCAGAAGGAGCCACGTGCGCATGGTAGAACTCACGAATTGAATGCCTAGTCCGGCATTCGGATCTTGCAAGTCAGGGTACTGAGGGTATGCGTAATACTGTGGCGGGTAAGGCACGGCTATACGCGGATCTTGCATTGCAATTTTGGGTGACTTGATCGACCAGGTTTGTTGTATTGATTGATCGTATGTTGTGTTGTCGTGATTCTGAAGTGAGTCCTGGCGTTCGTTGGTCGGTACAAGCTGATGATAAATGTAGCCGAGCTCTGGGTCTGTGAGAGGAGGTGTTGAAGGTCGATGGTCGACAACAACAGTGGACATTTGATGCTTGATGGCCGCGGGATTGTTATCAATGATCACAGCGACTGGGATCCAAGAGCAAATGGGAAGATCTGCGGGTTCAAGTACGTATGCAATTTTCCTTCTATGGCTCTTCTAGAACATTTATGGAAGCAGTTGGAGTAGAGGCGGGACCGCGTGAGCTATAACTATTTCCACAAGTCAGTCCCAAGCTCGCACCCGGCCTGGTGCGGCCGATTGTTTCTCGGCCTACTGCCGCTGCAGGAAGCATAGACGCACCTCTGGTAGACGCGTCTGCAATCACTGAACGCTCGAACACGCTAATCAAGACAACCTCTCCCTGAAGAACTTGGAGCAAATTGTCTCTGTTTGCTGGAAGATGTCTTGTTCGACAAAAGCTTTGGAGCTTGTGGGTACTTTGGACTTCCACTATAACTCTTTGTCTGCAAGAAGAGAAGGCAAGCCCCTGTCGGGCAAGCAAGTCAGAAAACTCCCAAGATTGAGATTGGATGTCCTTTGTCCGACACAGGGAGTACTCTGGTCACTATTTGTATGGACTGGGCGTCAAGTATCTCCATTACTTACGTGAACGGACAGCAGAAATCAGTCGCTGAAGACGGATATACAATGCCGGATTGGGAATGATATTCAAAACGTAATTGGCCGATAACCCCGACGAGGTACCGAAGATGGCTTTTAGGCCTGGCCGTCCTGCTAACCCTTGATTTTCATCTGGAAAGCTAGTCGAAGCGTAGTTTTGAAGCTTGCGATAGGTATGAGGCACAAGTTGTGATTGAAAACGGCCATCGTAATCCCACTACTCCATAGACAGCCATCCAGGCATGCTATACCTGAAATGTGGAGTACCTAGTTCCCAATCGAGCTAGGCCAACGATCTTACCATTAAATCACCTACTACCTGCAAATCGTGTGCGGTCCACCTCCCACGCGTCACAACCCTTGAAGCCGGAGTAAAGCTACATCAGATGCTTCAAGCTGCAGAAGATGAGCCGCGGTAACCAAGCCGTTGCATCAGAAGTGGGTACACAGGGCCATTGCGTTCCACGACCAACTTCAGCCCACATTCCTGGCGGTTAGGCATGGTCATAGCTCTCCATATTGCTGCCTTCGTGGCTGAGAATCATCACGCTTTTTCAACCTTTTTGCATGGTACAAGGCACACTCAGAAGCATGGCATATGTGCAGATAACAGCGGATAGCTGCATCAAGGGCCTAGCGCAAATGACAAGGGCAGGAAACGCTGCGTTTGGCGGTAAGACCTGTTTCATAAGCCAAAGCTGTGATTGCTAATGTTTCCTCAAGATGGGATCTGGCTGGCCAAAGAACTTAAGCTTTGGCGTAAGCGAGACATGAGAGCTGAACTAACACAGAAAAAGAATGGCGTTTTGCAGCGCTAAAAAACGCTCGGGACGAACCGTGCAGATTCCGCTGCCTACCTTTGGGACAGAGCGACAGATGCAACGCAAAGCAGAAAGCTTAATCGATCATTATAGAAGCACCTAGCAAGGTATACGCCACGGATGCCTAGGGTCATATCAGACGCCACTCAAAAATGTCCGAAGAAGGCGTATTGGCTCAGCAGCAAAGGTCGGTTGCTACCGAATGAGCAGAGGATGGGCCAAGGTATGTACGCTATACTAGATCAGTGTAACCATACGCCGCATTCAGCGGCATGTTGGTGAGCGAATGACTGGCATGCGTAGCCCGCACCGGAAATGGCTTGCAGTTTGGTTGCGTCGATGTGATGCAGACAGCCGGATGTTGGGCCGGAATTGATTGGGTATGTGAATGGATTTTCGCCTCAAATTTCCACTGGAGCCGCTGACCAAAATCGAACGAAAAAGAGCCACGAGCGCATTTCAGGAGATGCCGCTTAAGCTCTGCTGTCAGCTAGCATCGAGCATCAGCATCCGTCAAGTGGCACATGTCCGGGCCGTCCAGTGGGCGACTGTCGTCGAACTTTAGCTTGTTCTATAGAGTGCTCTCAGACCACCCGATGAAGAGCGCCCCGAAATCTACCACAGCGCTCGTGTATTTCACTCGGCTTAGCCCATGGAATAAGATAATTGGACACGAACCGTCCGGAAGCGACCCATCCCGTGACGCTAAGGAGTGCGTGAGGCAAGCGCAACGGCCAGTACCAAAGGCGCTCGAATCGCCATCTCGATAAGCCAGTCTATTATTTGTTCACTTGACGACTCCCCACACCTTGACCCCGCGTTACTCGGTGGGAATTCTGATTATTCTCATCCGGATTTTAGGTTATATTAGGATGTTAGTGTCCCAAATTTTCGCCATCCCAGGATGATTTATGCCTCTGATGAAGTGCGGCCGTGTCTGGAACAGACCATCCTCACAATGGCAACAAACCGCGAAAATACCCCTGCAATCCTCATATCTCCTGCCCCATTGCCTTTACTAATTACTCAGCCTAAGTGGTGGGTGGTCAAGAAACAAAGGATAAAAGTCCATGGCATTGGAATTCCAATGCGACCTTGCTACGCCGCAAAGTGATAAGTATTTAGCGGACCATGAAATTTCGAAACTCGGATGATGGGGCCGTAGAAATGAGCATTTGCTATTCAAGGCTAGTGTCGTCTTTTCGAAAGAAGATGATGTTCATATTGAGGTCAGAGAAAGTGGTAACATGCCCAGAAAATATATACTTGACACTCATAATGCTGTATGCTAGTAAGCGGAACCGTCACAAAGAAAAGTAACAAGCAATGCATGGCTTGAGTTTGAATTGTCTAATTCAATTGGCAATTGGCACGTTGCAGTGGAGAGAATGTATCAGGAGTAGAGCGGGACCGGGGGGCGGCGTGGGGCGGGCCGTCGCGATAATTCTCTAAGCCGAATGCACCTGCACTGCTTGTACTGAGTACCTTATCGTCTCTTCATAGCTGGATTACTCTTCGCAAGAACTGGTGAACAGTAACAAGAGACCCATGATTCGACTTTGATGATCTCTCCTCGTACCAATCTCCTTAACTATGTCTCAGTCTATGATTCCTAGGTTTTTGCTTCCTCGCAACAGGCAATATCTGTACTCGTTGCCTGCAGCCCAAGCACTGTACATTACTACAAACGTGCCTCGCAGACATGCCTCTACTTCCTCGAAACCACGAGTGCTGGAGAAGCCTTTGAAGTTTAATCCGCCTTCGCATCCCTCCAAACTACGCACGAGACGTCGAGTCTATCCTGGTCCTCCTCTTTCCGACACAGAAATGCAAAAGCAAAAGACGAAAAAATACCCGCACATGTTTCCTCCAGAAGGAACTTTTATGAATTGGTTTTTGAGGGATAGATCGATTCATTTGTGGATATCATTGGTAAACAGATGCTAGCTTCTACACCTTCATGTCACATACTAATCATCGTTCAACAGAGCGTGCTTTTCTCACTTGCTTTCTACGTTTTCATCACTGAATTTGTAGACAAGACCACACTTAAAGATTTACTTCCGACAAGAGAAGACTGGAGGCTCCACCCTATAAAATCTTTCAAACGATTCTGGAGTGTTTACAAGCTGCACGTGGAAAAGACTTCAGAAGAAGTTGCAGACCGGCGAAGACGAGAGACGGAGGATGTCGAGAAGAGAAGACAGTACAGACAGGCTCATGGAATTCAAGAGCAACAGCTGCCTTTTGGTCTGGGAGCGGCAATAGAAGAAGACGAATCGAGTCAAGCGGTACAGAGCACGGAGGAGGGAAGCCCGGAGGCTTCGGCGCAGCTGGCAGGACAAGGAGAGGATAAATCATATATGGATTTTGAAGGTAGAAGAAGACCTGTCAAGAGGTGGTTTGGTATATGGGAGTAAAATACTGAAGCTGATACATGATTCATATAATTTTGTACACTTTAGAGACGGGATGCAAATACCACTATCTCAACTTGTAACTAAATGTGCCTTTGCTCGAATGATAATCGACAGAAATGATTTGCTGGTGCGCAGTGACTTAGTTCATCCTCGAAGCAAGGCTAAAAGCGTGAAAAGCATGATCATCCCTTGGCACCGAACACCGACGTCACATTTGGCTGTGTTGCGCGTCCATAAATTACCTAGCTACCAACATCCATTCACAACCAGACTGCCAAACTCCAAACCTTGCGAATGTCATGAGGTAGTGAGGCGCGCTGCTGCAAGTATGATGAATACTTGGAAACAGCAGCTTTGCGCCCCCCTCGTACTATGGTTCTCAACCGTCGCCATGTAATACTTGCGAGCGTTGCAGTCTTCGTCTCATGGGGCTTTGCTACCCATTGGATCCCTCTCCTACGCCTGGCCCTTTATTCTTCTCTGGCTGGTGTATTAACGGCAGTTGCACTTCTACTGTGGATCATTCTATCGAATGCACGAGCAACAAATCGTGGGAATGACCAAAATCAATACGGACCAGGGCTTCCAGCCTTTGTTCCACCCAAAGCCTGGAAAGCAGAAACGGAGTCACTAGGCGCAAGATCTTATTATCGACGGAAACCTATATATCCTGCGTCGTTCGTTGTGTCAGAGGCCATTGATGGTTTGCTCGAGTTGATCCTTCGAGATTATGTCAACAGCTGGTACAAGAACATTAGCAGCCGTCCTACATTCGCAAACGAGGTGGACCGAGCAATTCGGGCGGCTCTGGGCAATATCAGGGATAGACTTCTAGAGCAGGATGTGGTAGAAGTGATCATTTCGCGAATGGTACCAATCATTACAGCGCACATGAAAGACTTCTATGATTCGGAGCAACAAATTCGCGGCAAGGCTTTGAATCGGAACATTACAGAATCGGATGAGCTTAATCTTGCGATAGCTGGGAAATATAGGGATGGACGAATTCACCCCGCTGCAGCGCTTGCTTTCTCCGAAACCAAATTGTCACAACAACAGTATTTGCGTGGAATTGTCGCACGATTAGTCAATCAGGTACTTCCACAGAAGATGACTGGCAGTCGAGTTGTCTCTACCTTGATTAAAGAGTTGGTTGCCTGTGCTGTACTTTTCCCAGTTCTACAGATAATGGCGGATCCGGATACGTGGAACCAGCTCATCGCAACTTATGGGACAGCAATGCTCAATGATAGGAAGACCGTACGCAAGCTGCGAGCAGCATTGGATGAACATGCCCCACCTTCTCCAGGGTTTTCTAAGGCGACCTCATTTCCAAGGATTATGCCTGAGGATAATGAACGGAAATTTGAACGTTTCATAAGGGCTATTAGAAAGTGCAATAATCTCTCTGATGCTCGTCGCTTTAGAAGTGAAGTTGCCAGTCAATTGAGACGAGAGGGTGAGATCAAAGGACAAGATCTTATATACATTCGCCGTCTTGAGGCTGGAAAAAAACTCTTGGATCAGAAAGTTGCCCATCTTGGTGCAGGAAGTACGACCAGACCTAAATTATCTTTGAAGGCACAGCCGCAATCAAGTCGAGCAGCGTCACGTTTTGAAAGGGCTTCACTAAAGGATGTCTTGTATGACGCCTCCGGTTTGTCGTACTTTATGGAGTATATGGACCGAGTAGGACTAATGCGCCTTGTCCAATTCTGGATTGTTGTGGATGGGATCCGTAATCCTCTAGAGGAAGATAATGACGATGCTGCAGAATTTCCCCAGCATGCACCAATGTGGGACTCTTCTGACCGCGCTGATATTGCGCAAATACAAGAGGCCTATCTTTCTCGACCTGAGATCAAAGTGACCGCCGATGCGCAGTCTGCCGTGACTCCATTTCTCAAAGCTGGCAGGGATGCAAGTCCCATGCAATATCTAGCCGCTCGACGTGCCGTCTTGAAAACTCAGACAAAGGTTTTTCTGGAAATGAAGGAGCCACACTTCCAATCCTTCAAAAAATCTGATCTCTATTTCAAGTGGCTTACGTCTGATGAAGCATCAAGTGTGGCTAGAGGCTCCGCAGTTCAAAATGCGCAAGGCAATAATAAAGCTTTGTCTTCCATCAGTCCTGCAGCTCAGAGTCTCAAGACTTCACATCTAAACGGTAAATCAGGAGACCTCAGGCGAGCTGTGGCTTCTCATACCGATCTCAAAAGCGCGGCTTTAACGACTGAGGCTCTACCACCAGTTCGTCGCTCATTTGATGACATGAGCTCAAGGCCACCATTATTTGATGATGACCTTGAAAATGATCCGTTAGCTCGATCAACCACCAGCTTAGACTCCGATCGAGAGTCAGTTCGACAAGACCCAGATAATACACAGGCGGTTAATGCAATGGAAGTGGCCCTCAACAACATTCTTGATGACGCACCAGAGAAGAACTACTTGTTTTCTGACAAGGACCTCAAAGTGGTTCAAGGCAATACTTCTCGGAGGAGTTCCTTTGAATCTGGCCAACCTTTAGGACTTGATACTTTGAGAGAGAAAGAAAAGCCAAGCCTTGCTTCCCTGGGTCTGGTGGGTACACCGAACCGGAGAGGGGTTTTCTCTGAAGACGCGCTTTTTGGTGAGGAAGAGAAGTTCCTCGAAGACGAGCGTGAAGATGAAGACCAAAATCACACCAAAGATGAAGACGAAATTCATGAGGCAGCCCCTGGCGATTTGGGTCTGGCCGAAGCCATTGATGCGTTGACAATGGATATCGAAAAATTAGTTTCGCAGGAGTCTATCGTTGATTCTCTCACCAAGAAAGCCGATCTCACAAACAATGCGGCAGAGCTCAGAATCTTGAAAAAATCCAAGTCAAGTCTCCAGAGAGAAATTCATCGAAAAGAGCTACAGAGGCAACAATATATTGTGCAAGAGAGCGACAACAGCCTATTTGGTCGTGCAACTATCAACATCAAGTCGATCATGGTAGGCAATGAAGAAGATGGTCGCGAGTTTGCCTTGTGTGAGTATTGAAGTTTCCGGAGAAAAGCAGTTTCTGACCAAAAACCCAGATGTGATCGAGGTACGAAGACAAGCTGGTGATCAAATGCCGGCTGCTGTTTGGGCTATTGCTCGTCGATATAGTGAGTTCCACGAACTCAACAAGCGCCTGCGCTCTCGTTATCCCGCTGTCCGCAATCTTGATTTTCCTCGTCGTCAGGTTGTTCTCAAACTTCAAAAGGAACTTTTAGAGAAACGCAAGTCGGCATTGGAGAAATATCTCAATGGACTCTTGCAAATTCCTGCTGTCTGTCGGAGTCGCGAACTACGGGCATTCCTATCACAGCAGGCCATTTCTTCAAACGGCGGAGCCAGCTCTGAAGTCGATACCAAGGATTTCGTTACGAGAATCTACAACTCGGTCACAGACGGCATGGAAGAATTCCTCGGCAACATCCCAGTTCTCGATCAACTCTCGCTCGCCGGACAGAATATTATCTCAGCTGCAACCACCCAAATGGGCACGACGACCACTTCCCCCCTCGCCAACAACTCTACCACGGCTGCCGAAGCCGAAGCCGAACTCGAAGCCTTCGATAATCGCGAGCTTGAGCCCTTTGTCAAACCCATCTGCGATCTCTTCCTTGAGGTCTTCGAGCTTAACAAGGGCAACAATTGGCTGCGTGGGCGCGCTGTTGTGGTGGTACTGCACCAGCTCCTCGGTGGCACCATCGAGCGTAAGGTGCGCGACAGCGCGAAGCTGTACCTCGAAGAGGACTCGGTCTCGCGTTACATCAATCTTGTGAAAGATGTCATGTGGCCCGGTGGGAAGATGAGGCAGCAGTCGGCGCTGAGGTCGGAGGCAGATAAGGCGAAGAGTCGGAAGGAGGCGGGCGTATTGTTGGCGACGTTAGTGCCGGATATGGTGGGAAGTGTGGTGGGGAGGTCGAATGCGCAGGCGGCGAGTCGCAGGATATTTGCGGTGATGAATAATCATCGCTTGAAGTAAGGACCGATTCTCAGATCAAAGCAGGAGCTAACCGGTTGACAGTATTCATCTTATCTACACTTTGCTTGACGAGTTCGTGCAAATACTTTTTTCAGATTCCATACCACGATGACCGTGGTTGTTCGCCCTGCTGGCGTATTGGATACGTCGTGCAAATCCTAACACAAGATTAATCTGTAGACATGGTCCTCTGTTTTACAAAATTAAATATTTTCCCTCCAAAGCATTACTTCTAATGTTGCCTAGATGTCCCACTCTCGAACTTCAACAAAAGTTGTATGTTCCCGGCTTTTCAAACAAAAAGATTTTTCCATCAAAAGAGCTAACTCCAATTTCGTCTTCGCCTTCAGTCCAACAAGGATGGCTCCTTGACTCCAGTTTGTGTCGTAATCAAGCCGTATGCTTCAATCCGTCGGTGTCTTGCGAAGTCGAAAGTCTGCATCATCAATAGTTGAACACCAAATTGGCACACTTGAGTCAACATACCTTTTCCTTCCCCTGTCGGCAATCTTCGAGATCAATCTCCGCCAATACAACCTCGTCTGCCGTCGATTTCGCCTCGGCCACAATATGACCCTGCGGACTCACAATCGCGCTTCCGCCGATCAAGCCAAACTCATTGTCATCAAGGCCAGCTCTCGCCGCAGTGATCGAGAAACAACTATTCATATACGAGTTTGCCCGCGTCACCAGCGAATGATTAAACAGCGACTCCTTCTCCGCCTCTTCCCACGTCATCTCCTTCTTCGCTCCCCATAGCTGCGGCGCATACGAGTTTGTATTATAGCCGCACAACACCAGCTCGACCCCTTGCAAGCCGAGCACTCTCCAAGCTTCAGGCCAGCGCCGGTCGTTGCAGACCATCATGCCGATCACGGCGTCGCCTTTTCCGACTGCAGACTCTGCATCCACCCCCTTCTTTAGCGCATCAGGGACCAAGTCCGGGGCGCGGAATGCTTGAAAGCCCAGGTTGCCGGGCGTAAAGTACCGCTTCTCGAGCTGATTGACGGCGTCTGGCTCGGGAAAGGGGTCCTTGGTGCCAGGAAGGTGGACTTTGCGGTACTTGCTGATGACGCGACCTTCGGAGCCGGAATAGTAGACGCAGGCGTTGTATCCCGTACCATCGGAAGTTTGCTCAGCGTATCCGACGTAGATGTCAACACCAAGCTGGCGGGCTTCGTCGAAGAGGGGTTTGGTGTTGGCTGATTGGGAAGGATCATCGCCGGCCTCGAACCAGGCGTTGATTTCCGCGGGATCGGACATGGTGTAGCGGGGAAAGAAAGTCGTGAAGGTACATTCGGGGAAGACGACGAGTTTGGCGCCTTGGGAATGGGCGGAGTGTAGGAGACCGATAAGGCGTGCGAGTGTGGATGTTCGGGAGGTCCATTTGTGAACTGCGCCGACTTGGGCAGCCGCTACCTTGATCTTGCGGGGCATCTTCACAGTTTTACTTTTTTATTGAGGGGAAATGAAAGACAATTAAGGTGATGAGTTGATCTTAAGCAACAAGATGAGTTGGGAATATTACGAGTACGAATGCGAAATCTTTCGATTAAACATACCCGATGTCTGGAAAAAATGTTGAGACCATGCAAAAATTTATTCACTTATCATATGAAAATCTCGGCTAAAAAATCCAAAAATGATCTCTCGGCGCGGCCCGTGAAGCCCATGTCTGCAGTAACTGGTAGAAAAATTACGTATAGATTGAACGTGCGGCAGAGGAATTCAGGTCCAAGCAAGTTATCCTGCGCTTTAAGCGAAGGGATATCGCCCACGATACACGAGCTCTGTCCTACATTCCGTGAAGATCGTGACTCAAAGTCAGTTCATTTGTGGCCGACGTCAGTCTCTTATCTCAACAGCGAGGGGAGGGGCATGGCGGCATTGGCGGGGTGACCGGACTACCTATCCTAGACTTTGCACCACGAGCTTCCTTTCGCATTGTCTTGCCTTTTATGGTATACTAGGCGTTCATGAGTCGTGCATGGCAGCGGCAATTGGGGGGCCGTGATGGGGAATTCCTGATCTTAGTGATATCCTGCTATTTAGAGCGGTTGGTACCGGATATGTGGGACTATGGAGACTTCTACCAAAGGTGTACTTGGGCCAAGTATCTGGCAACTTGGGCATAGAGATGGATTTCGATTTAATTGTGAAGAATGGGGTGATTGTATGTTCTAGCATCCATGGCACTTTGAGAATGAACTTTAGAACAATCTTTTTGTTCTATTACTGATGTGACGTAACGTATTTAGGTTACTTCATCAGAAGTGCTCCCGCCCGGTCTTGATATTGGAATCAAAGATGGAAAGATTGCATGTGTTGGAATAGGCCTTCCACAAGGGCAAAATACTAAGAAAATCGACGCTTGTGGGGGATACATTACGCCGGGAGGAGTTGACAGTCACGTACACCTTGCTCAAGCCAACTGCCCAACAGGTCAGTTTGTTGCCGAAACTCAACATGGTCCGTCCTTAGCTTGTTACAGGAGATAATTGGGAAACCGGTTCGCGTAGTGCGATTGCTGGAGGCACGACTACAATCATAGCATTTGTCTCTCAAGAAAAGACTGACGAGTCCTTGATTCCGGTGCTCAAAGACTATCATGGCAAGTCGAGCGGGCAAAGCTACGCTGACTATGGTTTCCATTACATCCTCACCAAACCTAACAAGACCATTTTGGATGAGGAACTTCCTTTATTGGCAAATGAAGAGGGGATTACCAGTGTCAAATTGTACATGACCTACGACCGAATGAAGCTATCGGATCGGGAACTCCTGGATATCATGATGGCCTGCCGTGCTTTAGGGATGACAACAATGATTCATGCAGAGAATAGCGACATGATCGACATGATTATCGAACGTCTTGAAGCTCGCGGCCATACTGAGCCCTATTTTCATGCATTTGCTCGACCACAAATAGCCGAGGCGGAAGCTTCGTATCGTGCCATATGCCTAGCTGAAGTCGTTGATGCTCCTGTTCTTCTTGTGCACATGTCGTCCGACACGGCGCTGCAACATGTTCGTGCGGCACAAGGCCGACTGTTACCAATTCATGCCGAAACTTGTCCACAGTATTTATATCTTTTGAGCGAAAGATTAAAGAGGACTGAGGAGGATCATTACCACGGGGCCAAGTGTGTTTGTAGTCCTCCTCTCAGGCATGATCCCTCGGATCTTGACAGTCTGTGGGAGAATATTGCCAATGGAACAATCACGACTTTCTCTTCGGACCATGCACCCTCAAAGTATCACATCCCTGGTGGCAAACGTCTAGGCCTGATCAATGGTATCCCGAAGTTTACACAGATCCCCAATGGTCTTCCGGGTGTCGAGACGAGGATGCCGCTTCTCTTCAACCGTGCTGGCAAGTCAGAAAATGGAAATAGAATCACCTTACCAAAATTTGTGCAAGTGACTTCAACAAATCCAGCGAAGCTGTATGGTCTGGATGGTGTGAAGGGAAGCATCGCACCTGGCTACGATGCGGACCTTGTTATCTGGTCGCCAGAGGAGGACAATAGTGTCACAGTAACAAACAGCATGTTACACCACGACATTGATTATACCCCGTACGAAGGAATGACGCTCAAAAGTTGGCCGAAGTACACGATTTTGCGTGGCAATGTGGTTTGGGACCGCGATGATGGGGGCTTGATCGGGAAGATGGGGGATGGAAAGTTCTTAAGAAGAGCCAAAGGTCAAATTTTGAACGGTCGTATGGGAAATCCGATCAAAGGTATGGCTAAAGGTGAGAGGGAACACTGGGCATAGAAAGAATTGTACCCATAGAAAAAAAGCTCAAGATCTGTGATCTCCTCATTCTGGAAAACTCATCGCGCTTGCCAACATTTGCTCAACTCTGAACACCATTGTGTTAGCCACTATCGATGCTACAATAGCTAGCTAACCAGGAGTTGTTTGACTTGCAAGCTCACCAACCTTGCTGCACTTCTCCAGTCAATGAGTCGAGTTGACAAGCCTGTTGTCGACGTCCTACAAAAGTAGGTGCTCTCATAGTATTTTCCACAAACGCACTGCAAGACCATTCCTGTCTCCAAAGTTCTTGGCAACTGAGTCTTATCCCCAGCAATTTTGTCTTGAACCTTGACAGGTATGCAAGCTAGTGAATAGGGTCAAGTGTTATGATCTGTGATCCGTTCCATCATGTTAAGTAAGCGGAATCCGAGTTGATCATTGGACAGACTTAGGAGAGGCCGGCTACACATTGCACACTAGACCGATGAACCATTCCTTTATTGTCGATGGAAATCAGAAGGTTATCTTCATTTGGGCTGGCCAGATAAACCCAAGCTCAATCTGTCGAAAGAAGGTTGTCATCGATAAACAGGATCGTGTCATGAGGACGACGGGGAACGGTGGGCCTTTCTTCCGGCTAGCCACCATTTCCGCATGACGAGAAACCTCCATCATGCCAAGACATGTTAATCGCGACCAAGAGCCGAACGCCCCGTACTCGGGCCGCTCGTGGCGTGTGCTACCGCAAAGCTAGCGGCAAGAATAGTATAAACAAAACTAAAAACCGGCCCCTTTTGTCTTGACTATACTCGACACAGAAACCCCCCTCGCGGGTCGCAAAGAGACGCCCCCGATATTATTGAGGCTCTCAAATGTTGACAAAGCATGCCTCGTTCATGCATTACATGCAACTACTCTCTACAATGTAGATCAACCATGGTATGCTCTCGCGCGTCGGCCAACTATCGAGCGAAATGAGGATGGATGAAGGTATTAATATTGCGTTCGAGGAGAGCCTTCCAAGTCATTCTCAAGTTCACCTCAACATTAGTGTTCTATTCTTGATCATTCTTCTAGCAATACCCTCCAAGCTAAATTCAACATGAGCACCCAAAAACAAACTCTCGATATTGCAATTGTTGGTGGTGGTATCGCAGGCCTGACGCTTGCCATTGGTCTGTTGAAGTACCCCAATATCAAACTGAATGTCTATGAGGCAGCGCATCACTTTGGCGAGATTGGAGCTGGCGTTGCACTTGGTCCAAATGCTGCACGAGCAATGCAACACATCAATCCCAAGATCATGGATGCGGCAAAACGTCTTGCCACGGGCAATCTATGGGAGTCTAAAAAAGATGTGTTTTTTGAGTATCGGGACGATCATGGACAATTCGTCCACAATCTTACATGTCCAGGAGGCCAATCGATGTTGCACCGTGCCGACTTTTTAGACGAGCTTGTGAAGTTGGTCCCTGAGAATATCGCCCATTTTGGGAAACGTGTAGTGTCGGTGGAAGATTTGGGCAGTGGTGGCATTCGACTAAAGTTCAAAGACGGAACCGAAGCGACCCATGATTGTGTGATAGGTTGTGATGGCATTAAGAGCGAGGTCAGGCATTACTTATCTGGAGATGCGCCACATGCTCGCGCGCACTATACAGGAAAATATTGTCATCGTGGTCTGATACCCATGGAGAAAGCTGTTGCTGCGATTGGAGAAGAGATGGCGATGAACAACAATGTGTACTTGGGCAAACATGCGCACATACTGTGTTTTCCAGTACAAAAAGGAAAAAATATGAACGGTGAGTTTGCTTAATTTCTTGCTATCATTTGGGAAGAGAATTTGGCTAATTATCCCAAAGTTGTTGCATTTGCTAGCCAGGATTCTTGGGACGATCCCAACATGGTTGTTCCCTCAGACAGGGAGCATCTCCTTGCAGATTACAAAGGCTGGGGCCCCGTTGCCACACACCTTGTCGAGCTGATGGAAAATACTGATATCTGGGCACTCTTCGATACTTATGATCATCCTTTACCCAGCTACTACAGGGGTAAAGTCTGCGTCACGGGTGATGCCGCCCATGCCTCAACACCACATCAAGGATCCGGCGCGGCGATGGCAATCGAAGATGCTTACATATTGAGTGAATTGCTAGGGTCGATCAATGACTCATCCAGCATCGAAAAAGCGTTCAAGGCTTACGACACCGTACGTCGTGAGAGAACACAAAAAGTTGTAGCCACGAGTCGCGAAGCAGGACTTATGTGGGATCTTGAAAAGTATGAAGCTAACTCTAAGGGGCTTTTGGAGGACATGGATACAAGATTTTACTGGATCTGGAATGGCGATCTAGAAGCAGAAATTGTGGAAGGCTACGAAGCGATGCGTGCGTGAACTGAGCGGCATCTCTCCTCAATTGCACTTAGGATGAAGTTTAGTTAAAGAAAAAAAAGAGGGGGGGGAGCGATGCTTAAATTGCTTTTACTACATTACTCGGCTTTGCGACTGGGCTCAAGGTAGAGAATTGAAGAGATAGATAAAAAACAAAACAGGAAAACTTAAATGAATGAAAATGCTACACGGGCTAAAACTGATGTTTTAACATATTCCCAACAATTTGGATGACGCTTATTCATTAACAAATGTTTAACATCCTCTGTCAAAGGCAGCATCTAGCTATGCTAGTCAGCGCCGTTTCCTCTTGAAAAAGATTTTTTTTTTTTTCAAATCCCTTTTCCTTTTCTATTCCAATTTGGTTCATGACTTGCCTTTAGCTATTGTATTCATCTATCACACGGAAGAATTTGACGATGATCACCGCCCAGAATTTGATCCAGCGTGCTATCACTACACAGAAATACTGCTCTCAAAATTCCTAACCAGAGCCCGTGCTATCCAAATTATTGCACCAACGAAGCAGATTCCTAGGTAAAAGTAATGAGGAAATAAGAAAGTCTTCTTGAAAACATTCAAACCTGTCGACGGCGCCAAAACGCCGATCCTGTCCTATCCTGAAATCTGTTTCTGAATGTCAGCCCGAAGTCGGCTTACAAGAGCATGACTGTACATACCTCTATCAACGCCGGTCCCGCCACGACAGTATCATCCGTTACCGCCTCTGCACACCCCGTAAAAACCAGATAGCTCTGCCCTTCCACACCTTTCGGAATCGTCACATTAAACCTCAACCCTCCACTCCCTGCCACCTCTGTCACATTCGTCCACACCGGCTCCGTCACACTCACAAACGCCGCATACAGCGTTGCCCCTGTGCTCGCTGGCTCCAGATGGTACCCCACGGTATCCACCTCCACCACATCACCCGCCACAATCTGGCCCGTCGCTCCAGGACTTAGTACCAGCGATGGAAACGGATGCACCTTCAGCGGCGGGTTGCTCGCAGGGCAGCTCGCAATGAAGCCGTGCGCGAGCGTGTGCACCTCATCGGGCGTCAGCGGGACATCGAAGGCCTGCGCGAAGGGCAACTGGCCGATGGTGTTGCGGAGATAGGCGTTGTGCCGCGCTTCGACGGTGAGGATGGAACCGGCGGCCGTGAGGTAGCCAGGATTGTTGGCGATTTGTGCTGCAGCGCCCAGGTAGGCGCTCACGCCGACGCCTTCGAGGATGCTGGCGGTGGCGAGGAAGCTACTGGGGGTGAGTACGCCAAAATCATAAGTGCATTCTGCGACAGCGGGCGCATTGGCGGCTGTTGGGGGGTAGTGTTAGTCTGAGAGTTGAGTGAGAGGGTTTGGACGGAAGGGAGAAAATACCAGCGAGGGCCGAAGTGAGGAAGTCGACATGAGAGCTTTCGTCGGAGGCTATTCTTTGGAGGTTTGGGTAGACCGACGCGTTGAAACCGGCATTGGTGAAGTCGGACGAACTGAAGTTGGCTACGCCTTGGCGGTAGAACGTAGCTTCTAATTTGACATTAGTACAGGAAGAGGTGTTGAGCTCCCTGCGATTTGAACGAACCTAGATGCTCAAGGGTAAGAGCATAGTTTATGATATCAACTGGAAAAGAGTCAGGAGCTGACGATTCTTCACGGCAATATGGGTCTCACTGTCATTCATATCGGCGAGCGTCTGCCTCTTGAACCACCTAGCAAATGGGAAAGCATTGCAGTTGCTAACAAACACAAGCACAAGCGAGATAGGCCTGAATGTCTTCATGATGACTGTGTCTAAGACTTAAAAGGAACACAAAAGGACAGACAAACAAAATGAGTGTGTGAAGATGCAATAGCCAACACAGAAGATGATGTTTTTGGAGTCTTAATGAGATAGCATTCCATTCTACCCAGCAATGGAATGCCATCCTCGTTGTGTTACGAACACTGGGCTTGAAAGCAAGATGATTTGGCTCACATTCCAAACCCTCACGCAGGGCGATGCTGGCAGCAAGAAAACTGACTGGGACGTCGAGAAGGAGAAAACACATTACTTTTTCTATCATTCAGCGTGTTGGAATCAGAGCATCAATCAATCTATGCACTTTGGTCGAGCTGTTTTGGCTGCCGCTATGCAGTCATGTTGAGGCCAGCTGCTGTAATGAACGTCGTAGTATAAAACAATGACGGATGAATGTACACTTGATTGTCGAATCAATTACCTACCTGGATCGAGGCCTGTGGCTAAAGTTCAACGCTAACCTATCATGGCATACGCAACCATCCTTATCCCGCAGACACCCGATCAGTGTGGCTATGCACCTTGCGCCCATTGTTACCCTGCATACATCATCCACTCTCTGGACTCTTCCATGATCTTCAAACTTCATTTCCCCCACCTTGTCATCGGGGAAACGTGATCCATCATGGCGCCTTCGGCGGGCCATCTTCACAAGTTGATGGCCAAGAACCTCAAGCTGCTAAGGTATGCTCAACAAGTCTCTCACCATGGCACTTAGCTTACCAGATCATTCAGGCTTGGGTTCAAGAAGGCCACCCGCTTAGTCCAATCACAATTTCCAGACTCGAGGGTTCAGCCAGTCTTTGCTCGTGCTGAAGCCCGTCATCCCATTCATCCTGTTGCCTTCCTCCGTCAAAGCAAAGGTCGGTGGTACAGCACCCACAGTGCAATCAATGCCGCTGTTCGACGCTTCACTACGTCATCCGGCTTTTCAGGCGTCAAGTACGAAAAGGCATCCTTCCCAAAGTCCCGAACCGCTACCTACGTCAATTCATCCGCTGGTCGGGCTCCATTTGCGTCTACACTGCGACCCAACCTTACTGGTGGCACCTTGGGTAGAACGGCCGGAGGGTATTCTCTTGGTTCAGGCCAGCTGGGAGGTGCACGATATTTCTCACACGGTCCAGCACAACCTCAACATGTCGTTCAGAATGTGTCGCAAGCTGTTCGGGCATTCTTTCTTTCTGGCAAGAAAGTACAGTATGATGGGTCCAGCTCAGTCACGGGAGACAAGCGGTACAAAGCTGTGACTTCCCTCCAAGAGGAAACTAGCCGTAAGATGCGCTCTCTACCCAAGGCTACGCCTGGCTCGTACATTGACTTCAATGTCAACCCGACCATCACCGCTCTTACTCCTCTCAATGCCGTTGCTGGCTTCTCATACTCCGCACCCGAAGTCGCTACCAAGACTCTTAGTAGCGAGGGTCTCCTCGATACCATCTCTGTCGATTTCTCCCGCGCATTAAAGGATCTTGCAGCGGTGCTCAACGATCTCAAACGGTTATCTGCCCTCGGTGATCTGCCAATCACATATCGCTCATCTTCTCTTCGCGTCCATTTCCCTGGATGCGATGCCGAGACCGTGGAGAGACTATGTGATGAGCTCGGTGTTCAACGAGGAGTCATCACTCAAGATGAGGATTTCGATGCCTACGCTGGTACCGAAATTGCATTGCTCTTCCCGTTCGCCCCTAGCGATAATTCATCGGAATGTTCATTCTACGAAGAGTTGCCGCCCGTTACCAAGTACTCTCAACGACAGGATATCGATTGGCGAAACATGATCTCGTCTTCAGAAGACTTTCAATTGTTTTCCGATTCTTCTACACAGTCCGAGTATGAGCAGTTCGAGCCAGAACCGGAAAATCCTTGGGCCACGTCTTCTCCTTCAGGCTATCACACCCTCGAGAGCAGCGAGCTTGAGAGTGAAAGAATGCGAGAGCCGGAACCAAGACACAGTCCGCTGGAGTATCAAGGCTTTGAGGGCGTTTACCGCTTCATTGAGCAGTGCGATATGGCTCAGCGTCGGGTATGAGAAAGCCACGGAGGTGACCCAAGGCGAAGAAGGGATACCCACGTTTTCGGTTTGTCTTCTGTCTGAGGATTTGGTTTCGGCACTTGATGTTCATATATATCGGCGATTTCCTATCTGACCCGGAGGATAAGTTGTGTAATTGAACACTCGCTAGCTTTCCATTACGTCGTAAATGCAATACTTTCTGCGTCAGATGTGTGTCGCGTATCTTGCATGAATTTGCAACTCGTAGGGCAGTTGAATGAGATGTATGTAAGATGAGACGTAACCAGGTTAAGTTTAGCGACGAGCCTTCTCCGCAGATACCAAAGCCATCATCTTGGTCCGGGAACACGCCGGTTCCTTCCACATAGCAGATCCGTCGGGGATCCTGTCAAATCCTCGTTAGATTTCAAACTAAACATCTTTGACAATGCTGGCAGTGCCGGTTCTATTTAACCTTCCAGGTCCAGGAGGTGCCCGAATGCGAGCTGGCGAGTTACTTATGCAGTCAGTATCCCCACTCCCTGCAACGAGATACCACGCTATCAATCGGTGGCGCGGGGCTGTCATGCATGCTTCCTTGATCGAAATTTTCAAAGGGCATAGCTGAACAGAAGCCTGGAATAAGGAAGCGAAAAAGAGAAATGAACAGAGATGAGATAAGACGTTAGTGTAGCCAAATTCGACGAAGTTTTCCGGTCAATCTCAGAGAAAAGAGTAAAAATCTTATCCCTTTCGACATCGTCACTATGGTGATGCATAGTCATGCTCACAGCGCGTATCACCACCTAATCACGTACTGATCTTGATAGCTCGACCACTCAGAATCGCGTATGCCTTTCATTGGAGCTGACTACATTTGGTCTATCGCTGCCCGGTTATTCCGCACGCACTTTCATTGTCAAGGATCTCGGTAGAAGCAAAGTTGCCATGATTTTGTGCCATGACCTTGTGCCATGATCGACATTACATGCATCCAGGCCTGGTCGAGCCTGTATTACCTGTAGGCTTGTCCACCGGTAGAGTTGAAGCATTTGCCCGGGAGCTACTATCCCATTCCCTTGTATAAAAAGTGGTGCGAACGCAAGCCAAAAACTGTGTGATTGTGCTTCACGAACTTCCTTCTCCATTGGTTTGATTGTGCCTACCACGCTTGAAGAGTCAATCACCTTGCAACGATGGGGGGCATTGACGAACTCAGCGACGTCACCGTCAAAGATACAGGAAACAATGTCAACCTAACCGCAATACCGTCCAGTTCAGAACCAGTCGATGCTCCCAAGTTTGCGCCGAGCGTATGAGCCCCATCGACTTTTCGTAAGACGAATGCAAATCTCACGCTTATACATGATAGAAATTTGACGCCTTTATCAAGACCTACGATGGTATATCTCTACTGGTCAATATCCAAGCCGCACCCACAGCGTTCATGAATACCGTCGGTCCAGCACTTTTGACCGGTGGTCCAAGAGTGCTTTTCTGGGCGCCATTCATTGGTTGGTTTATTGGGACATGTCTTGCTGGGAGTTTGGCCGAGATGGCTTCAGTGTAAGAAACAGTCGGTCCTTTTCCTCAGACTCACCTCTTATGGATTTTTAGTGAACCGTACGCTGGTGCTCAATACATCTGGACGTATACGAATGCACCAAAATGGTGGAGCGAGAGGACTCGATTGATGCTGAGCCATATGCAAGCCTACTTTACCTGGTTCGGATGGACTCTCAGCGCTGCTTTGATCCCAATTCTGATGACAGGCCAAACTATGGAGCTAATCAGTATCTACCATCCCAATGTCACTGGCTGGAGCGTTCAGCATACCGGTGGATTTGAAGTCATCATTGGAGTCTGCATCGTCCTTCTCGGCTTCGGTTGTACGCTCAACAAGTATTTAAGGATTCTCCTTCGACCCTTGGAGATGACCGGATTCCTCTTAATGGTCGCCATAGTCTTCATCGTTATAGTGGGACTTCCAGCCAGTGGCGAACGCAACTCTGCCCGGTTCGCTTTTCTTTCCGGCACTCTCAACCAGGCTGGCACAGCATGGGGCAATAGCGGCCTTGCATTTTGTCAAGGCTTGGCACTGACTTTCGCCATGTTTACAGGGACCGACAGTATGATCCATATGGCTGCAGAGGTGACCAACCCCGAAGTCAGAGCCCCGAGCATCATGTTTAATTCAATGCAAGTCTGTGGCTTACTTGCCGTTCCGCTAGCCGTTGTCGTTCCACTGTACATGGGTCCTCTCAGTGAAGATGTACTTACAGCAGCATATCCAATTACGCAAATTATGTTGAATCAAACGAACAACATACCGCTCGTATCCTGTTTTATCTGCTTAATAGTCCTGCAAGTGTTTCCTGCGTACTGTGGAATCTTGGTGACGGCGGCTAGATTAACATTGCAACTTGCACAGCAGCATGCGCTACCGGAATGGTTCTGTACGTCTTGGCATGTAAGTTCGGCAATGGTACAGAGTTTGGCGTAAACGTGAGCTACTGGCTGACACGAACTATAGCTTCGAGGTCCAATCGGTCCACTTGTGTATGTTTGCTGCTTGTGTACCGCCATGCTATTCATCAATGTTGGCTCATCTGTTGCCATCGTCATCATGTTCACCTTCTCAACCGGCTTTCTGTGTCTGTCCTACGCTGTCGTCTTTGGAGTTCGTATTATTGCTAGGATTACGGATGCCGGAAACTTACGTCAGGGAAAATGGACCATGGGCAAGTGGGGTTTTTGGGCAAACTGTGTCGCTGGCCCAGCCAGTCTTCTCATGGTATGGTGCCTTGTGATTTTGCATGCTTAAGTCATTATATTTTAACCATTTCATTTAGGTGGTCTTGCAGGCTTTGCCTCTTTTTGAGCCCATCCAAGCTCCGTCGTTTCCATACCTGGGTCCCGTTATCGTGTTCGTTACTCTACTTGCTATCGTCGACCATCTCTGTCGTGGCAAGGCGTTCAACCCAATTGCAAATATCAGAGTAGCGAAAAAGCTCGTTGAAGAGGATCCAGCGGCTGAATCATATCAAACCGCAGCTATATAGAACGATCTTGGGGACTGCGCCAAATGGACACTCACTGTTGGTCTCGCCCATCCAACCTTTTCAATGTGCATATAACTAAACCATAGTTGCCATTTATTTATTCTGGGTATCGAGCACAAGCTTTGATGCTTTTACAAAGCACTGACCAGTTTCATTTACTGGCTCCTACATTTCCATAGATAGAAGTGACATTAGGTTTAGTCTGCTCTCACCTAAATACCCCGTCAGGTCATGTTCAGCGGCTAGCGAGAAAGGCTCGATGTTTCTCCTGCATGCATCCCTTGGTAGCTATCTGCTAACTTACGGAGAATTTATTTCCCAAGCCGAAAGTCCCTGCAAAGTATGAATGAGTATGAATGAGCAACAATCATTCACCTATTTTTGTAAAATAAAACAGGCCTACATTGATGGAAACCGCCCCAAGCGTAGGATATCGTTGCATATGTAGGAGACGAACCCAACGTAACGTGTATGGGCTCACATCGCGGCATGACACCTCCCTCGTCAGTTCGAAGGAGATTTTCTTGTGAATGAAGGCGCAGAAATCTAATCTCGTTTAGTTGGTCCAGGGCTCGATATTCGTATCGTTTAAGCAAGCATTCCCAACCATCTTCCAGACCAATAGTCAGCTACTCATGCTAAGGTACAGCGTGTATAGAAGAGGCGAGGCGGTGGGCTGCATTGTAAGCTCTCGTAGCACCTGATACAAGTTCCTGAGATAAGGATTCTCGTTCATGTTGACACCTTATAATAGAACTGGCCTCAAAAACTTTACAAATCCCGATCTGATGACCGATGTGAATGTATGAAATAAGTCAACGCGGACATATCAGGCTTTCCAGTATGATCGCCTGATCGGGTGTACTGATCCGACTTTGAAAGCAGAGGTAAGTTTGATGACATTTTTGATATTGGCCTAAGACAACATTCTCGGGAGATTTGATACGACCAAGGCCTCATACAGCGGATGCTCCAAGCTCAGGCCCTGACGGCAAACCTAGACAAATTCATGGCTCGCTCGGGTGGACTCAGGCCAGCCGAGGGACGGCCAAGGAATCCTCAGTCATCACTCGGCTTTTGAAGTAGATCGAATGGAAATGGGATGTACGAAATGATAAAGTATGTTAGGGACTCGCGTACTGCGGTAGCTGAATTTGGATCTGATAAAATACAAGAAATCTCAAGAGCTAACGTAAAATATAGTTTAGAGTCGAACTCGACGGGGTGCACGGGGTTGAGAATGAAGCCGCAAAGGTCAATTGCATTTCCAGCATTAATATTGAAGCCACATTGGCGGGATTTCAATGTGTAGCGGTCATCAAGTGGCGATATGACTTGAACAATGCTCAAAACGCCTTGGGAAAGATCAAATGCCCGAGTTCAGATCCCGGAAGCCAGTATCCTTGAAGAGATAGAAGAATCAGTCGACAATACTGGTGACAACTCACGAAGGCATCCTTTGTCCGCATAGAATCCTTGCGGGCGAGCGATTTAGCAGAAGAGTGCAGTTAGTTGTCAGGGGTAAAAGAGATGGTTGGGGAATGAAGTTGTACAAATAGGTGCAAACAGGTGCAAACAGGTGCAAACAGTAATTTCAGCTCCTCGACGCCACGAGGGAAATTTCCAAGCTATTTACTCAAGCTGCAGAAGATAACATGGCCTTAGTAAGATTTGTCATTGTACAAGATATGATTGACAGCTGCAGTAGTATCCTTTGGCGTCCTATGTGCAGCCACCATCATTCACAGGAAGAAAAGTAGCGTGCAAATAGTTGATTGGAAGAACCGGAATCCAACATGTAGCGGCAGCAACCATGTTGGACAAACATGCTTTTTCTTAAATTCCATACGACTTCCAAAGCAACGATTGGTTTAAGAAACTTCCGCATGCGTCTGTTGGCTCGTCGACTGCATCTGCATGAGAAGGGGGCGGGAACTTGCTGTGTGCGTTGTTGTTCAAGCACTCAGCTTTCTTGCCAGTTTCGCTGTAATGCTAAGTACTCAAACATTCCTGAGACAAAGTCCCCTCTCGAGCATCTTCCTGACCCTATCATCCAGGTCGATAGATTAAGACTTCGCCGATACTCAAGCATCGACCCACGCACTTATGACGGCATTAGCTAGGAATTTACGCGGCGACACGGCATGAGAGGCGCACCTTTCCGTCTACAGCATTGATCGAGCGATTGGATGTGATTTGCTTGTTTCAGAGGGAGACAAGTTGTATTCAGCTATTGATTTAGCGACCCTACAAACTGTAGAGTCATCAAATCACTAGCCATACTGCAGCTGTTGGGCAACGAGACGCAGTCACGATCCAATGAGGCGCTCCAATATCGAGAGCTTGGTTGAATAACGGGAAGACATTGATCGTATCCTTACTAACCGAGTCAGACCAGTGAGAGATAAATCTAAAAGCTCAACCGGCGGCCCAGTTGCTCCGTAGTTTATATATAGAGTACCTACACCTGTTAGTGAGAGCCGCACTGTTGTTCTTGGCAAGATTGTAGCAATCCTGTTCGGAACTCTTTCATCTTAGCCTGGATGATCCAGAATGGAGAGCTATACTTATGACCGTGGTACCTATTTCATCATTTTAGGCAGGATCCTGACGGGCATTATGCTATGCGTTGTGTTCCTACGGCTGTATTCAAGGTCCGTACTCACACGGTCTATCGGTTCAGACGATTTTGCTATCTCTATATCAGCAGTGAGCTCTCACCCAGGACTGATGATCTAAAAAAAACTTACGAACGAAAGCTTATATGTGGTAGTGTCTTAATGTTTACGACCTAGTTGAAGACACTCTTTGGGTACGTGCTGGGCTTGGCAAGCACGAATCGCTACTCGATCCAAAACAATTATCACAAGTTAAAAAATGGTAGGGTTCACGATTGTATTGTGTCTCTTAAAGCTATGAGAAGCTAATTGTGATCGATAAAAGGTTTGCTATCGGTTGGATCGTCACGTTCATCTCCTATTTCTTCATTCGTGCCTCCATCATGCTTTTTGTGCTGCGTCTACTTCCTCCAGGCAGAACATGGCAGACCAGGACAATCTTTGTCTCTTTCTTCTTGAACCTTGCTATAACAGTCATCGCCACAGTGACTTATGGCATTCACTGTATACCTTTCCAAGCCGCATGGCAAAGCATACCTGATAGTCACTGTCAGTCTACGCAGAATCTTGCCATTACACAATGGGTCAACGGAAGTGGGTACACCCTATAGCGAAGCATACTATACTACCTTGTACACAGGACGGCATCTGATTTGGTCTTAGGCCTTGCTTGTGTCATTGACATCTCGACTGCAATCATACCACAATTACTCTTGTGGAAAGTCAAAATGAAAGCCAGCACTAAGCTGTCCCTCAACATCATATTCGCGCTGGGCCTCATAACTGCAGCAATGAGTATCGGTCGCGTAGCCACTACTAATTATGGAACTGTGGGAACTGACATGGGCTGTACGGCACAAATGTATCTGTGACCAACATGAGCTGACACTTATACTCTCCGTAGGGCGTGATATGACATCCAAAACATTTGGCCTGGTTGAAGAGAAATGCGGTATCATCTTCGCAAGTGCTCCAGCCCTCCGCCAATTTGCAGCGTATGTCAGCCGCAGGCGCACCGTATTTCCGACAAATAATCGTCAATACCCGGACGAAGACTTCGTTCGTTTTCGTCGACGAGTAAATCTCCGCGATCTCTTCTGGTTTCGTACACCTTCAGTTGTTGAGGGCCGTGTCTTGAGACCACAGCGATTATTCTATCCACCCACCTCTGATCAAATTAGCAGCTCGGAAAATTTTGTGGATCAAACAGAGAAGGAAGAGGTAGAGAGAGCTGCCGAGAAGTCCACGCTGGATGTCATACGCGGTAGGCTCAAGAATATTGCTAGTCGTGGAGATCCGCCATCAGGATTTCAGAAGGTGGACTCATCATCTGGCACCAAAAGCTCCGGCAGCATGCCGAGGACCAAATTGTGGAATTGGGAATCCCTCAATTCGAGCAATGGGCCTGAGCATTTTGGTACGCGAGCATCAGGCGAGCATGTTCGTGATAGCGTAGAACCGATATCGCATTATGGAACGCAGGCAATTCAGGTTGAGCGTCGTTTTGATGTCAGGTCGGAGCAGTCGAACCCCGATCAAGTGCTTGCCAATCCTGCTTCGGTCTATCACCCTCGCAAGCTTGGTTTATAGCACAAAGTCTAGAGCATCTTTGCGAAGCTTTCGACTTTTGTAAATTTAGATACTATTATTTTTTTTTTCTGGCGTTTAAATGATGTTGGACTCCTTCAAATCCACCAGTTTCACAATCTCGTTTGAAGTGTATTGAGGGTCTTGAGACGCCATGATCATTAAGTTCATGATGAAGTCAATGTTCAGTCTTTGGAGCAAGGAGCTGAACTCCGAAAAGCGAGTACGTAACTTCGGACAGAGCTCATAGAAACGCTGATAAAAGATGCATAGTTGAGATGATCAACACCGATGACATCGTCCAGGTCGGTCTGGTGGATGCTTCCGCTATAGCCAATGGCTACGGCAGAAACAAAGAGCGGAAGTCCGATGGAAAAGATCTTCACAAGGTCTACCGCCGCATACGCAAGATCAACCGAACCAGCCATCAGTCTACTGAAGATTCCTGGATCCTCCAAGCGAGCATTATTGCTGTTAAATTCTGGTCTTCCACAACGTATCAAAAATCATGGAAAAGGAACAAACAGGAAACTGTCTACGCAGCCTCATTTTTCAAGAGCCGCGCTTGGCTTACACAAGTTTTGGCTTTGTATATCGAGCACGGTTTGGTTGAGGTGTCCTTTCCGTATGGTACTTAACCTAAATCCATCTCATGCGTGTAAGTCATCACATCCTTGGTGAACATCTTCTGTTGACTGTGTTCTAGGCTCAGGCTTATAGTGTCTTAACCACACACATAGCCGACCTAACCTTTCACTCTAATCAATTCGTAAGGGTTGACAAGAATAACACACAAAAGTCATGCCCATATATGGTTGGAATCCGGGAGTCAGCCCCGAGCTTCTGCTATCATTTACAGACAGCCATTCACGTACGAAGACAACTTCATCATGATTTAGAAATTAATAAGAGGTATTCGACATCAATCTTCTGGAGTCGTCATGCGTATGGCTTTGATATTCACAATGGCATCCGCATCTTTCATTGCAATCCCTACAGTAAGTATCTACTCGCCGGATGAGATACTGTCTAACAGCTAATGCCAAGGAAATTCCGTGGATAATGCCACCATTACTTCACACTACTCACGAGAGCAAGCTTCAAAGCATGAGACAAAGCGCTTCTCTTTTCGACGCTATCATTCTTGCCCTGGGTCTATTGGCACTCCGAGTATACGTCATTGCTATTTACAGCGTTTACTTTCATCCCCTAGCAAAGTTCCCTGGACCGACTTGTCGTCATCCACCTTTTCACCATTATACTGCCAAATGGTGTTGGTTATAAAATGACAAAATGTGCAGTAAATACTTCAGTAACTAATGCGTTTGAGACAAGTCAAGTGATGTACGTACCATACTCCTACTGCTCAAAGAACCAACGGGGTCCTTCAGATCCGCCGAGCGACTCATAATAGCTGACATGGGTACACACTATTGTTATTAGGATTTATCTCTAATAAAGTATGGAGTCTTTACAACGTCAGGTTGTGCTGATCGATATTTTGAACGGTCTCCGTGGCAGAGCTAAATGGTGTTGCAAGTAACTTTGGTCCTTTGAACGACCTTCTTTATGGTCACTAGCTGTGAAAATCCAGTGTGCAGCCTTGCGTCGGAAGTGAAGAGTCATCGAATGAGAGATTGGGCTCGATTTCTTTTCCTGTATTTGTGCAAATTTGGATTATAAACCCCAAACCACTTCGGTTCATATTTAGGCAGGCCTACAGACTCTCAATGGACTGTTGGATTGGCTCAAACCTGACATGACAGTATCAAGTTCGTTTGAGATTCAACGGCAGCGTAGACTGCCATTGTCTCATGGAATCCTCCCTACATGGATACATCATCTTGGATCAGGCCGCAGGTCAAAGAAAGTTCTGAGCGTTTGGAGCTCCAAGACTTTCAGCACTGTCCTGCAAACCCATCTCGCTCAACCACGCAGTTACCTCTTCGCTAATTAACAAAAATCCCAGCCCTTCTGACAAATCTGCCCTCTTTCATCCCAAAACCACATCACTACTCCACCCTCGCCAAAGCCTCAAACACCTCCTCCCCCACACCCCCCTTCTCAACCGCCATCTTGACCATCCTCACCAACACTCCCCTCCCCACCCCACCCCTCGGCGGCCGCCACACCCCCACCACCTCGTTCCCCTCCATCCCCTCTCTCAGCGCCAACGCCTCCCGACTCCCTCCCGGCGGCGCACTGCCCCCCGTCGCAGCATTCAATCGATCCGGCACCCCCGGCGCCGTCAGCCGCGATGGTGCATCGATCGTCCGCAGCGCAACGAGACGCAGTCGAGCCGCGTCACCTGAGCCCGCGCTTTGCACAGCCGCTGCCTTCGCGGGCGCAAGCCCCACAGAGAGCGCGAGCACCGCGTCCGCGACAGCGAGCTCTTCGGCCGACGGGTCGAAGACGACGGTGTGTGCGCCGACGGACATGACGAGGAGGGTGATGAGGGGCCGGTCGGTGGTGGGGGACGGGTAGAGCGGGAGCGACGCGTCCCAGTCGTCGTTGAAGAGCGGGTCGTCGGCCGGAGAGGAGATGAGGACCGGGAGGCGGGCGGAGAGGAGCGCGAGGTGGGTTGTTAGGGAGAGGAGGGGGAGAGGGTAGGAGAGTGGTGGGGAGAGGAGAAGGACCTAAGTTCGGTGGGGTCAGTGTTGGAGGAGGTATTGGCGGGAGGGAGAGGGCCTTACGTCGATGTAGAGTTTCCAATGGTAACGGTCGTTGATCCATAGTCGGTCCTTGAGTGTCCCTGTGGCTAGCAGCGCCTCTGTTAGCATGGCTGCGAGAAAGACTGGCATGGTGTCATCGTCTCGATAGCCAGGGATCTCCACGCTCATTTCTACCCATGAATTCTGCCCGATGCCTTGCTTGCTCTTGTGACCCTGCCTTCTTCCACCATCGCCACCACCCTCCTCATCCTCCTCTTCGTCGTCGTCTCCATCCTCTCCGGCCCCAGTGCCCAAGTGCACGCCGCCCTCAACGTTAGGCTTCCACACGCTTTTCTGCATTTCTGCCTTCACGCCAACGATGGCTTCCGTGCCATCAGCGAAACAGATACGGGCGCTGCCATTGGTGTTGGGGAGGATATCAGATTCGGCGACAAGAGGGCGGAATTGGGTGGGTGTGCGGGCGTCTGGGCGGATTGGGGGTTGCAGGGAGAGCGAAGAATGGATATATGAGAGCTCGGCGGGTGAGAGGAAGGGTTGCTGGGTCGCTGTTGGCGGCATGGCGACAATCGTTTATTTTTGGTTTGTATGTAAAACGGTGAGACTGATTTATGGTGTCGGTTTTTTTTATGTTTGCACATTTGTTACTTGACGCGCATGATACTGTGATGTGTAGCTGGAAATTCTTCAACCTCGCTTCGCCGAGGTGGTGGTCCAAAACCCATCATGATCACACCAGGTCGCAAGCAAATGGTTGCCGCGCCGACTGCTGTAGCAATGAGATGGATTTTAGGATTCATTCAAAGTGTTCAACGAATATTGCTCGCAGATGAGCGATTTATGGTTGGCCAGGGGCTGCGAGTGCAGCTATTCTCCGCTTGTCGCCGAGCATGTGGACCATTCACCACTCTCGACTCGCTACATGCAAGAGTCCAACGTAGGACGAGGTAGGCAAATGCTATATTTATATCGCGGGTTTTTTTATATGCTTCCCTATTCTGTTTTCTAATTACCTCAAGACCCAGTTTCCTTTCAGCCTTCTTCAATCTTGCTATTGTGTATACCAACACTAGTCATTTATTTCTCACCCTTACCCTCATACTATTCACCAATTAAACGGAAATGCCCCCACAATTCTCCTCTAAATCCTACTGGCAAACTCGCTTCACCACTACCCCTACTACGTTCGACTGGCTCCTCCCTGCGTCCACCCTCGATCCTCTCCTCCGCACTACTCTATCCTCCACCCAGCACCCCAGCCCACAGATTCTACACATTGGCTGTGGCAGCTCCTGGCTGTCTTTTCACCTGCGTGCACATGTTGCACAGCCAGGTCAGGTTTTGAACGTCGATTTTGCGGAAGCGGCGGTGGGGCTGGGACGGAAGAAGGAAGCTGATTTGTATCCTGAAGAGGATGAGGCAAGGGGTAATGTGCTATCGAGTTGCGAAGCGTGGCGGCAGGATGAAGCGAAGGAAGATGCGATGAAGAAAATGCGATGGGCCGTTGCGGATTTGCTTGATTTTGCTTCTCTGATGGCTGCAACGGGGTCGTCAGCGCCGCAGTTTTCGCTGATTCTTGATAAGAGCACGTCGGATGCCATTGCGTGCGCCGAAAGCATCCCAGCCGATGATGTATTCCTGGGCATGGATGCTGTGCGATTGGATGCTGTGCGATTGGATGCTGATGCGTTTAGGAGCGCGCAAAGTCTGCGAGAGCAGTCAGTTTTGGAGGCTAAAAACTTGATGGATCCGATGATTGTACTTTCGTTGCATCTTGCTGCTGTGACACTGGAAATGGGGACGTGGATCGCCGTTTCGCATTCCCAGGACCGTTTCTGGTTTCTCGAGTCGCCTCCAGCCAAAAACACGGAAGAATTTGAAACGTCCAATGATCTAGATCCAAAGCGCTTATGGAAGTTGGAAAGGAAAGAACCACTCGATGCTCCATACGAAAATGATTTGAGCAATGGTACTGTTCATCGGCCCAAAATCCAGCATTGGCTGTTTGTTGTGATTCGCACGAATGGGTTGTTGCCATGAAAGAGTAGTGGCCAGGACGATAACGTCAAGAAAACGACATATCTTACAAAATTCCAGTAACTGGACAAAAGTTCACTCGAGATGGAAAGCAGAGGAAAGCAACTGGGAGACGATATTGAGGCCGTGAAGCCTAATTTCAATTCGCCTAATCTACCACTTAGCCACAGAGGTTGAGCTACTCCAGTGAATCTCGAATCCCCCATTATCATGTCCCCCACTATTCAGAGACACAACGAAAGAGTGGAATCAACAAAGAAAAAACACTGTACATAGCAGATAACCGTCCAGTCGCCGCCCCAGCAAGCGTCTGAGATGTTGATAGTACAAAAACCTTCTCCGAAGCAATAAGACGCCATTGATAGACAGAGCGAGTGTGCAGATAGTTGGACGAAAATCTGAATAACTGATGCAAGGAAATTCGAGCATATGATCTGAAGCTGTACAAGCTAACATTGAAGAAAATGCGCCCTGTAAATAGAAGAAAGAAGTATCTGTCTGAGCCAGATAGATAGCAAGTAGAGGAGTATCAGCAGTCTAATGATCCAAATATCGGAAAATGTCAAACGAAGCCTGGAACTGGTGACATCAGGCTGTGGGGGTATGAAGCGAACAACAACAATCTTGTCAAAACCCGAAAAGGGAATATCTCAAGCCAATTTGCCATTCTACACCAAGAAAAGCCCGTCTAGTATCGCTTGTTAAACAAAGGAAATGGTGGTACACGTTGAACGCCTCCGATTGTTGCAGCGTAGGTCGATGAAATATCGATGTTGGCCTGTTCGGAGGCAGCAGGTGGGGTCTTCCCCATCGCAATCTCGCATTTTGTTGATTTGTATGTATTATAAAGAATTATGGTCAAATTTGTCGAGCCAGCGAAATAAAAAAGAAAGAAAGATGCGGAGTGTGGAGTTCATCGATAGGCTGTTTGAGCAGCAAAGATACTCGCCGATGCAGAAGCAGCCCAATCATTCTCATCGTATGGCGGTGTTGGCCACTGCGACGTTGGCTGCTCATTTTTGGGTCTTGTTTTGAGAATGTCCAACGGTTTGGTCGGAGTGATGGCTTGGTTGTGGCCAAAGCTAATGCCATTCTTATTCGCAGACGGAGAAGGGGTGAGATAGGGCACCGGATAGCCTGGATCAGTACTAGCCTGGTTGATGGGCGGTCGGCTCGCGCTTGCATACATCGAGGAGACAACTGGATTAGATTGTCGATCCAGCTTCTTGGCTGCTTTGTGAGCAGAGTTGAGAGCCTCATCCAGCAGCTCGTCCTCTTCGTCTGGTGTCTCGTAACGGTGAACGGGTTGCGTGCTTCGCTGTAATGCCCGTCGTGTTCGGCTAGAAATTGGGCCTTGACCTGGTCCACCTGCAGCTTCGACATTCCGATTTTCAGAGCCTTGTGGTAAGGAATGATGTCTTTTGAGCATAGGATTGCTGGCAATCCTACTCGGCGTTTTCGAAGCATTATTATTGCTATGAACATTCGCAGCGGCATCTAGGCTGTATCTCACGTTTTGCAGTGCCTTATCAAGCTCAATACTCGAAAGATCGCTGTCGTTTGTCGGTGCACTTGGAATTGCTGGAGGATCAATCACCATCGAGGTACGATTGCTGCTAACCCATGGGGCACAGCCAGCATTCGCCTCAATGTCATCGGCATTGGGTGACATTGGTGTTTGATGTCGGCCAGAGAATCTTCGAGCTCGTTTCCTGAGATGAGAGAAAAAGCTTTCTTTTTGCCCATTTGGAGGAGATGCAAGGCCGCTCTGACCATTGAGTGCTCTCTCGGCTTCCTGTCTATGCAGATCTGCATAGTGGTTACCGTGTGATGCGACCGAAAGCTGTCTGCCAATCTTCTTGGCAGGGTTTTCGTCCCGTGCAGGTGGTCTCGAATCAGCCTGAGCTGTTACTGCATCCGAAAGAGGTGAGATAGGCTTGATAGATGGGAGTATAGGTATTGGCGCGCCAACACCATTGGTCCATGTAGATCGTTTCTGGGCATTTGGCCGAGCCGGTTTAGCTTGCGCTTGTTGATTTGTACTTTGAGCATGATTGTCCGGAATGGGTGATGCTTCTGGAGACATGGGCTGGTTCTGGGGAACGTGCTGTGGCACCGCCGGAGCACTTTCCCTTGCAACCAAAGAACGCCTAAACCATGAAGAACTCTTGGACGACAACTGAGGTTCAGAGCCATCTTTGCCCTCAATGGTAGAATGCTTACGCCCAAGCAATCGTGAAGATGAGTTTGATTTTGGTCGCAACGGATCGTACGCGTCTGTGAAGTACTCGTGTCTCATTGCCTGAGTAGAGGTTGGTCGACTTTTAGGATCCCACATGAGACACCAAGTAACGAAGCTTGCAAGGCTTGCCGGCCATTCCGGAGGTTGCAAAATTGTTTCCATAGAATGAGGAGCCATCTTGTGCAACATCGATTAGATCAAGTCACGTGGAAACAATTGCAGGTACGTACCTTTGGGAAAGAGAACCCCAATTTTTGAGCCAGTTTAATACCGTCCTTCCATTCACCACCACCAACCCTCACTCCATGCTTGTTTACCCATGATCCTGGGCTACCCATGATCTCACAGACTCTCCAAACTTGATCGACCTCATTTCCTCCTGGGAATAATGGTTTGAGGGTAGCGATTTCTACAGCCATAGCACCAATAGCCCAGATATCTACGGGTGCAGAGTATTCACCCGCACGAAGCAGGACCTCGGGTGCCCGATACCATCGAGTCGATACGTACGTAGTATAAGGCATTTTGGAGTGCGTTTCTCTGGCAAGACCAAAGTCGGCAATTTTGATTGTATAAGCAGGCGGTGTTGAAGGAGGAGTAACCAAGGACGAATATCTTTTAAATGCGTTGTTTTCCTGTGGTGCAGAGGTAGAAACAAGGATATTTTCGGGCTTGATGTCACGGTGAAAGAAACTGTGTTCATGGATGTGCTCCAATCCAGCGAGGATCTGGTATAGAATGCTCTTCACACTGCTGGGGTCGAGTCTCTTGTGTTCTCTAGCTTTCATTAGTTGGTAGAGATTTCCATCCATGTATTCCATTGCAATGTGAAGCTTTTTGCTGAGAGGGTCCAGGAAAATGTCCAGTGCCGGAACCAAATGCGGATGAGCGGGTAATGCTCTCATGAAGATGACTTCTCGAAGCTCCAGACAATGAGCGAAGCTCTCGAATTGCTTTTTCATCGTCTTGACTGCGACCTACATAATGTTAGAATTCCATAGATTAGTTTCACCAGAAGATCTTACCAGAGTTCCTCTTCGCGCGATATGTGCACCGGTACTTCGAACACGGGC
Source organism: Astrothelium macrocarpum (assembly GCA_021030915.1). Taxonomy (NCBI): domain Eukaryota; kingdom Fungi; phylum Ascomycota; class Dothideomycetes; order Trypetheliales; family Trypetheliaceae; genus Astrothelium; species Astrothelium macrocarpum. The sequence goes on from JAGEMR010000022.1 coordinate 58,487, forward strand.
GAGCGCAACACTACCAAAGCTACCATCACCAATCTCCTTGAGGACTTCATATTTGTCCTCGAGACACACAGCACCATGTGTACCATGAGACCAGCTCCGGTAGGACATTTCGTGCCCAACCGTCATGATGATAAGACAATATACGCAACGTACTCAAGACTCTCGATAGCACGACTGGTACGTTCAAACGCCCCAAGATAAGAGATAAGCTTTTCTTCTAACACAATGTAAGCAATCACGCGTGTATGAATTCGATCAAAAGGAATATACTCACTTGTACTGCAGTGAGCGCTAAGAAGCGTCACAAGCGATTGGTGGATGGAGTGTTCATGGATAGGAGGTATTATGATTGAATGCCAGAAGAATATGAACAGACTAAGTTGGAAAGGGCAGTCCGGAAGTTGAAGCAGGGAGGCTTTTCGATTGTGTAGCAGTGAGAGTGAAGGTAAACTAGGTAGGGAATTCAGGGTTCAACGAGTGATGTAGCTGACAGGAATAAAAGAGTGTATGCAGTGGACAATCAAGGAAAGGGTAGTTTGCAAAGACGGGATGACTTTGGAGAGTACCAGATCTTCGGTATGGGGGTCCCGCGAGGAAGATTCTCCTTCGGATGTCGATCGGCAAGGAGTGGGAAAGGTCAGCGGTGTGGCGCGTGGCTTGAATAAAGATGGATGATGCCGCCAGATCGAGCCAGATGTGATGAAGAAGGATCGAAGGACACTTTTGCTTGGAACCTTTCCAATTAGAGGGTACCTATCAAAGGCTGGGAACGTGCCCTTCCTGAAACCGTCTAGGAGAATGACGACGTCGGTGGAGGAAGTTTACCAAGGTTGTCGGCAGTCGTGGAAAGGGCGCTGATGCCTGGTAATGGAGAATGATAATAATGCAAGAGGTGGTCGGTGCCTTCTGGATGAATTAAAATCTTGGTCGGGGGACAGCACAGAGCATAAGTGGTTCCCTTCCTATCTCGGACTTGTTTTAGGTGGATTTTAGGCACGGGGGAATGCTTGCGACCGCGAGTGGAGTCAAAAGAGAAAGGGTACGTGGCGGTCGGAAAACAAGCAATGAACAGCAATGAAGGGATTCGGTCAGAGCGGAAGCGCGGGTGCGCGCTCTAGAAGGGATGCGCACGCTCCTGGGGCTGAATCGCGAGGTTGCTGGGGGAGGGAAAGGTCGGTGGATGCCAGCACAGAGGCGCGCCAGCTTCTTCGCCGCGACGACGGCGGTGGTGGAAAGTTCGGACCGGCCCAAGCTTGAGACGAAGAAGACGGCGGCGGCTGGTGGTCGCTGCGCGGCCTAGTGAACCGGCGGCCGATACGGGCGTGAGTGTTATTAAAGGCAGCTGGTGGGTGAGTTTGCAGCGGCGAGCAGGGCATGCGCATCTCACATAGTCTGGGGAAGCTCAGGTGTGCAGACGCAGAATTGGGAGGCGGTGGCCAAGAGAGGACGAGAAAACCGGGCCCACTGCAACTCCTATATGGCAGCTAGGCACGGTGACCGGGCGTGCAGCGGCTTAGTTGGAAAGCTGGCACTGGGCAATGCGCGTGGCAGCCCCCGATTGCGCGCTGCGCTGTCGCGTCGAGGGTCCAGTTGGTGCGCGTCTGGGATTGGGAGAGACTGCACTACTAACTACCTAAGCCGTTGCGCTGCTTACGCTTCTCAGTGCTCAGTTGGCGACGCAACTGCAGCAGCAGCCTCGCCAGCTGTTGGCGTCAGTGACGGCGAGGCTGGCGGGCACCGGATGGTACTGGCTTGCGTGAGCTGATGGGCAGGAGAGTTGCTGTGTTTGGGGGCCTTGCAGTGAGCCAGAGGGCAGCCTTCCGGGCTCCCGCCGTTCCACCACTACCCCTTCCGAGCCTGCCCTCTGCTACACCTGCCTGGCTTGCTGGGTACGGAAATTATGCTCATTATCCAAATTATCAATAATTGGAGGTTCGAGCGTTCATGCCCGACATGGGTGACCGTCACTTGGACTAGTCCCACGCCCGGCGTCATTACGCCGCAAATCAGTTTCACATCGGACTTTGTTTTGTTGCGTTGGTGGTGCTGGTGCTTCCAAACCTCTGACCTAACTCCACCATGTTTTCTTCCTGCAACGCTGCGCTTCTGCACGTCATGTTGGTGTATTTGTCACATGTGACAGAGCTATTGAAGGCTAGGAGAGATTGTACTCTTAAGCTTCCCAAGCCCATATTAAGAAGTGCCATCGTCATAAATCGGTGCATCGCTGGCTTCGGAAGTTGCCATGGCCCTTGAAATTTCGCGGGCATGACGAGCAATTTGGTCGAGTACCAGGATGCCCCTTTTCCGGGCTCTGAAGTTGTCCAGCCATCTCTGCCGAAGCTTGCGCCGGCGTGACGGGGATGGAGGATACCCCTGAGCCGGCGTGGGAGTGATGGATGAGCTAGTTGTGCCTCGGAACCCAAAAGCAGCGGGCTGCCCTGTTTTAATGCCTGCATCTGCCGGCTCTTGTTCCTGACTACCGCAACTTTAATTGGCTCGCTGGGCTTACGCGAGCTGTGATTTGTTCATCCTTACTCCCTCGTGTTCCAGCCCGGCGGTGTTCCTCTTTCATTATCCCATGGTCCTGCAAAGTCGTGCGAGACGAAGGATGCGATGCTGATCGCACGTTGTGCATGCTGCCCAGGATCTTACCAACTCTGCCGACGGTTGAAAAAACATCTCGGCATGGCGGAAGCAGAACCCTTTCGACCCAAGATCTCACTCAATGCCGCAACGAGGTAAGCCTGTTCTTAGCCGACCGCATTCCTATGGACAGGTGGCTTTAGTCCTGTCGTCATGCTGTCTGAGCTTGGATTCTGGAACGATTTTACGTCGCGATCGAGCTGCCAACTTTTCTGACTCTACGTCATGTTTGCTTTTCTGTGGTCATGGAACGGAACTCCTCCACCCTTACCATCTTTTTCGGTCCTTACATTAGCTTATCCCGATCAAGTTAACGGAAAAATTTAGTACAGCTTCGTAATTCACACGCTTGGGGCTCGAGCAGAGCTAGTTGCGGACAATCATACCTCGTGGTTTGCCGATTATCGGGCGGGCCGCAATGCATCCGTGCGGTGCGTTGCGGTCAGCTCCGTTATTTCTATTCTAATCTTAGCACGTGTCAGCGAAGGCGATGGCAGCATGGGAGTATGGGAGATCTTTCATGTCAGGTACCGAAATACTTCCGATCCTAGTGAGTCGACGAACGTCCGTAATATTTGCCTCTGAAATCATACAATCCTCACTATCTGATGTGAGGTCACAGTACGACACGGTGTTTCATAATTAGTATCATATAAAATTGAGGAGTTAGCACGCAGGCTGAAGTCTGCACCAACATCAAATTACATTAGTTTGTCCTGTAACTTATCCGCTTAGCACGAAATTAAACGTACTCAAAGACAACCTTCATCAACCTCTAATATTCGAATCATCGCTGATCTGAAGAAATCCTACCTGGGGAATATCAAGCCAGGAGGACTGAAAGCTCTTGATCGCCAGGCCAAGCATGCATGGGATCGAAAAGCGCGAAGCAAGATACGCCACAATCCTTCGGTCTAGAAAATCCTCGTTTCATATATAAAGACATGTTCTACGTACTCCAACTCAGACCGCCTGCTTAAGCGAGATATTCGCATTAATTCAGTGATTTAGAGTAGATCATACCAACATTTCAAAAATCATCAGGCTTACTCAATAGTAACAAGGCCTGCGAAGCATAGTCAACGGCTTTACAGGCACCAAGCTTGGATGCATCAAAAGTTATATTGCAAGGGTCATGACGCGGGTTATTAGAGCTCTCTTTGGGGAAGAGCTGTAGGTTGAGCAAAATCTGTAGAGCTATTAGTTTCACTGCTCGCAGAATGTTATGGAGGTATCTTTCAAGAAAGCATTGTATCAGTTCTCCAAGGTGATGTACTTTTCCTCAAAAAAATCAGAAAGAACACAGCGAATCGGATTTCATCAGAACATCGCACAGGTCCAGAAGCCAACTGAAGACGTACCTATCATCGAGATGCAATGAGTAGTTGCCGATTGCTGGACCGGTCAGCTATTAGAAAATGGTAAAAACGCATTTCATAATATGGCTCGCCATTTCTGGCGCAATCGTTAGAAAAATTTTCACGTATTCCATAACATTGAACATGAACTCAGAGATATGAATACACGTACCAAAGCTGAAAGCGATCACCATATGCGCGAAGAAGCGATCTGCGAATCTAGATGCCATGGTCTCATCAGTATAATAGCTCATCCGCTTCTATCAAAGGGACCCTTATGCAAAGAACGATTGAACCATCTATAGTCAGGCTACAGTCGTATATTAGTGAGCGCTCCATATAGTGACATGTGACAGAGACTAACCTCATTAAATCAGAATTTTCAGTGTTGATAGATCATCTCCGGACATGCCCTCGTTACAAGGCACGCCGTTCAAACAGTGTGAATAGAAATCATCATGAGAAGATGAAAATATGTATAACCAAATGAAAACGAAGAACGTATATACCTAACCGACTATGTTAGCATTTACCTCAAAGCACCACAAAGGACTTTATCAAAACAAGTATGCTATGCTCAGCTGACGTAGTCTCAACATGCCTCTTCACGAGCCACGGCCAGCAAAGTTGTACGCTTTGCTTGTATCGACTGTGATCGCGAAATGCGTTCTGTCCGCCCGTACGTTCAAGTCTTCTTCATAGAATAGGAAAGGATGAGTTAGAAATATAGAAGGATGACTACCTGTCGAAGACAACGTGTTAGCCATAGTCAAGTGAAACAATAAGCCAGGAGATCTGGGGAAGACAGGTAGGATCAGACAAGGCTGAAACTAGTAGACATTTCAACAAGTTTTGTTCTGTTCGAGGAATGCCTTTCCAATGTCGCTTGATCATCATAGAACGGAATCCTGGGGGTTGGACAAGTAGACTGAATTACCTTTGTAGGACGTGTCAAGGAGAGGAACCTTAGCTCAGTCCCGATATATTTAACAGTTTATCTCATTATTGCTTCTCGGGTAGAGATTCTTGACGGGATGCGCGCACACTGCTCAGTTATGGCAAGGTTGAGAATGTTTGTGGGGAGAACGGATGGTAAACGGAACCGAAACTCCTAAGATAGCAAACTCGTCAATTCTGTATCGTGAAAATAAACAGTACGGATAACTGGATATAATTGTGCGCTGATCAGAGTAATTCTAGAGACGTTTTCTTTCCTGCACGATGCTTTAGGAGTTGGATTATTCGTGGTAAGGTAATCATCCTGGGTATTGCACGTTGAATTTCAATAAGAGAAGCTGTGAGCATACGTGAGAGTTTTTGGCCATATCCCAAGCTCTGCTCAAAGGTTCTTTGACACTGGCAAGTGTCGCGTCTGCTTCATGTAGTTTTGAAGTGTGTGCTTGGCCGTCAATTGAAGGTGTTTGTCGGAAGAAAAAGACTCGGCGAAACTTTTGTGCGCGAACCCCGAAACTCCAAATTTATTGGCGAATAGCAAAGCATTGCCAATTCATGTGCAAAATCTATAATTAAGCCGCCCTGTCTATTAAAATACATTTTCTGGCTTCTTGCCGTCCAAATCCGAGTAAAAGTTCCAGCCAAAGCGTTTGGATGGATCATTGAAGCGCAACTTCCTGTCCAATGCATCAATCTTTTCCACCTCCTCGTGGCTGAGCTTGAAATCTCCCTCCAGATTCGCTTTGATACGCGATTCCGTCTTACTCTTTGGTATTACTGAATGGCCTTTTGCGATTCCCCACGCTAACGCCACCTGCGCACCGGTCTTGCCATGTGCCTCCCCCAATTCAACCAGAACAGGATCATCTATTAATTTGTTTATTTCCTTTCCAGAGGTATAGATCTCATTCTGATTACCAAACGGACTGTATTGCGTTATGTGGATTCCCTTGCTTTTGTGCCAGTCTGTGAAGGACTGTTGTTGAAGATACGGATGCAATTCGATCTGGTGCGCTGCTGGTACCTGTATCTGGAGTCAGAAAGAGGCATTCACTTGAAACCGTGGATGGATCGGCTTACCGTAGTCGTCTCGTTCAGCAATCGCTCCAACTCCCCTCTGCTGAAATTGGATACACCAATAGCCTTGACCTTTCCGGATCCCAAGCATTTCTCCAATGCTTTGTAAGTATCGACGTAATCAGTCTCTCCTGGAATGGTTTTGTCATTCTTATCCTTTGGCGTGAGTGCATCACCACGTGCGAACGGAGATGGCCAATGCATAAGATAGAGGTCAACATAGTCAACCCCAAGGTCTTCAAGCGAAGCGTCCAGCGCCTTTATCACATCATCTGGGTGATGACTATTGTTCCACAATTTGGTGGTTAGGAAAATATCGCTTCTGGGCACGCCGGAATCCTTAATGGCTCGACCAACAGCGGGCTCCGTGCCATAACTAAAACGATAAATTTCAGTATTAATGGCATGAAGCTCCGCTACGTGGAGTATACAAAAGACCTACACTCTGGCAGTGTCAATATGCCTATAGCCCTGCTTCAAGGCTATAGAAACCGCATGCTCTTGCGCTTCTTTGTCCTGCCAGGTGCCAAAGCCAAGCGCAGGTATTTTTTGCCCAGTATTGAGCTTCAATGTTGTTCCAGCATACGTTGAAGCCCATCGAAAACACTGTTTTCTCGGATATGATGATAGTGCAATCCGCTGTGTGAATTGTTTCATGCAAAGAGCGGGAGAAGTCATATTCGTAATGATCCAGGGCACCAATTAGCTATACGAAGTCAGGAGATGAAAATAATATAGACAGAGGTTGTTTGTAACATTGAGTTGTCTCAATGTTATTGGCGTCATAGCTTGTTGTTCGGAATAAGACATTGAGAATCTGGTGACGTAAACGGGAGGTTTATTCAGATGCGCAATCCTCTCGCCAGTCTAGTGGACATCACCGTAAGATCGCAGAATTACTTCTCTGCAAGCGGGTCGGCAAATGAAAAGGGGGCACATCAATCTTTGAATCCCAGCCTCTCTTTACCATCCGTAGTGCTAAAATGACAAGAGTGTGAAGAGCAGCGCTATCGACATATATTCTGGGCAGACGTGGCAAACTACCCAAATTATCTAACGCGACGGATAAGCATTTCTTAGGGTCGCGACCCCTTCAGCCGCATCCCAGGCCTCCCGTCTATTCGGCTAAAAAGTCTAATGATCCCATTCAATTGATTTTAGATGGCATGTCCAACAGAATTGCATGAGAGCATGAACGAACTTGGTCTGAGACAATTGAAGTCATGTGAATATTAGCATAACTACATGGACATGGAAAGTACAATCATCCAATCTGTTCGTCTCTGAATTCCATGAAATTTTTCCAATTTCACGTTCGGTCTCTCCCACCAACCAATAATTAAAATTTATAATAGGCCTGACCAATGTACAGACACCGAAGCCGAACCAAGCGTTATCAAATTTGGACGCTTAATTAATTGAAGAGAAAATTTTTCGGAAAATCGCAAAACTGTCAAGTCATGGTAGCTTACAATGCAAGCACACCGATGAGACCAAGAGCACCCGCAAGACCTCCACCGATCACACCAGTAGGTATGGCCGCACCACCAGAGGAGCTTGAAGAGCTGCCAGCAGCACTACTCGCAGCTGCAGAGCTAGAAGGGCCAGATGTAGTACCGAGAGTGCTTGAGGAGCCAGAGCTTGACGACGTGGTCAAGGCAGTGCTATTGCCGCCAGAAGTAGCAGAAGCCGCGGTTGAGTTTGCAGCGGCAGCTGAAGTTAGGTTGCCACTGGCTGCAACCAGTGAAGAGTTGGCAGATGCGATCAGAGAGCTGGCGGCAGAGAGAGAGCTTTCAGCAGAGGTAACAGCGGCAGCACCAGTGGTCGCAACTGGTATCAGATAGGTTTGAATGTCGCTTGGCAACGCGCTGAACCACGATGGTGTGTGTCCTCCGGCAAATTCCGATGCGATTGCTGAAGAAGCAGCTGCGGAGTTGGTGAGAGCGAGAGAGAATACTGATGCAGGCAGCGCAGTCTGGAGGACTTGATAGACGGAGAGGCTGAAGAGATAGTCAGTTATCCGGGTTCGAGAAAAGTTCGCACAGCGCTTACGTATTGATGCTCTCCGACGCCTGTCTCTCCTGGAGATCAGGAGATGCGAAAGCAGAGGCGGCGAAAGCCACGACAGCAAGGTTCTTGAATTGCATGGCGAATAGTAAACTGAATGGTCGATTAAACAGAAGGGACAGTGAATAATGCAATGCGGTTGAATCGGTGCCGCGGTTGACAAGAGTAACTTTGCAATATTTCGACGGCGCAAGACAGCGGTTCTGGGTTGGAGGAAAAGGCTTTTTCAATGAACGGGGTAGGGGAAAATACGGCGACTAAGGTGCACCATTAAGCCGCCCACCCCCAGCTTCGGTGTGCCGACATATGGCTAGAGGGCCTCCTTAGCGTGCTACATCATAAAGCTTTAGGGAAAGTCTTGCATGGAAGCCACGCATCCGGATGTGGCGACCATGGCGAAGCTCAGCCTTCATACATTTCTAGCCAATAGTGACTGCAACTAAGCGTCACAACGGCCGTTTAGTTCCATTGACTTACGCAAGCCATGAGAAGAACTACAGGTCTAGCCCTAGGAAGGCGACTGAGCACGCATTTGTCAGAAACGCTGCCTACTCGCCTTCAATACTCTTTCACGAAGCCCAGCAAAAAAAGGGTGCGGAACACTCGGTACTCTCAGCCGAACCTCTCCCACCAACGACGTTGAACCAAAAATGGAGGCATGTCATTGGTTCAGAAATGTTTGGCGCTTGAGGCTTTCGCGCCTGCATTGGAGAAATCTCGCTTCCTTCGTACCCTTACTAATTTCCCGGGGCTACCCATCCGAACATCCAAGTTTCCAAGGATCCCGGTCCTGTCAACCGCGGCTTAAAAGCCCAATAGCATAGCCCAGAATAGTAGCCAGTAGGTTCAAGCTGCAACGAGGGTAACGGTGTGGATTTCATCTTCCTATATCGATAATAGGTCCCCAAACTTGCGCTTCTCCTTTACGAATATTCATGACCATGTCGTGATGAGAGCTCGTCGTTGCGTGCAGTTCCTTCATTTCCGCGGGGGGCTCAGCACCTCGAAAATGGAGTCATCCGATTGGTCAACCGGGGCGAGTGCCGTCCCGATCTACTCGATATGGACATTCGCCCAGGCCGTTGACCTTTTTGTAAACAACTGCAACGTTTTCTGTGATTCTACTCGCCTGCTGGCTGAAAATGGCTTTAGCCAATTTGCCAGATCAGCCAAAGCTAGAGAGGCCGACTTACAATGTGATAGACCTCTCCTCGGATGATGAAGAACCCAGCCCACAACGGGCTGTGAAGGAGCCGAAACATGAAGTGCTGCCAGACAAGGAGGCTAAACATGAGCTTGACGATGCCAGTGCTGACGGATGGGAGAGTGATTCTGTTTTGAACGATCTTCTGGAGAATGGGCCGGAGATGCAGCTTATTTCTGGTATTTCGAAAACCAGACGTCTTGTGCGGCTAGTGTTTGCTGCTAATTCTGACTGCAGGTCCAAATTGTTGTGGACCCGAAGAAGCAGCCACTTACCGAAAGAGGCTGCATGAAATTGGCGCAGAGCATTTCATCCTTGAAACTGTCACGTCCGGCAGTGTTACCGTGAAAAAGCTTTGTACCGCTTTTGGAGTCAACATCACTCCATTTCTTGAAGCAAGAGATGAGGACCTTTATCCTTTGCTGGGAAAGCTGATCAGTGAGGAACTCAGTAAACGCCAGAAATTGCCACAGTACAACACCATCGACGATGCTGCTGCCTTGTTGAATAAATCTGAAAATGTCGTTGTCATCACAGGAGCCGGGATTTCGACCAGTCTTGGCATCCCTGATTTTAGATCCAAGAAAACTGGATTCTATTCAAAGCTACGTGAGATGGGCTTTTCTGACCCGGAAGAGGTCTTTGATATTCACAACTTTGACGAAGATCCAAGGTAAGCGACTACGCCGCTGAGCGCATGTTTTGAATGCTAATCATTAATGGAACAGCACGTTTTATGAGCTTGCAGGGGAGATTGTCCCTGACTTGAAAGAGTGGACACCCACTCATGAATTCATCCATTTGCTACAACAAAAGGACAAGCTTCTAACAAATTATACGCAGAACATTGATAACCTGGAGAGCAACGCTGGAATTTCCCCAGAAAAAGTCATTCAATGTCACGGATCGTGGGCCACAGCAACTTGTCGCAAATGTGGCTACAAAGTCCCTGGCATTGAGATCTTCGGGGATGTCAAAGCCAAGCAAGTAGCCAAATGCAAGATCTGCACTCAGCGTATCAAGGACGAAAGACCGGGTCTCAAGCGCAAGCGGAGCTCCAACGATGGTAAAAGACGGAAGAAAGGCATGAACGATTCCGACGACGACGACGGTCGTTACGACATTCCCGAACCCGGCGTGATGAAGGTAAGACGGCATCGTATGGTTCTCAAATCACTTCAGTTCGGCTCGCTAACTGGAATAGCCTGATATCACGTTCTTTGGCGAAGCTCTTCCGAATCAGTTCTTTGAACGAATCACGCTCCACGACCTGGAAAAGGTCGATCTTGTGCTTGTCATTGGGACGAGTATGAAGGTAGCGCCAGTATCCGAGATCCCACGGATCATGCCTCCGCTCGTACCGCATATCTATGTTTCGCTTGATGTTAGTATTGTTTCCAGTGGAAACAAGCCACCGCTAACTTGGGCACTTAGCCTGTTCGTCACATCAACTTCGATATAACACTTCTCGGTCAGTGCGACACTATTGTTGCGGAGCTCAGTAGGAGAGCCGGGTGGGATTTGAAACATGAGATGATTCCCGCCGACCAAGTAAATGTGATTGAGCCTTGTGAGGACCACGAAGGACGATATACAGTCACTTCAAAGCCGAAATTCCCTGATTAAGTCATCAAAGTGCTTGAGCTATCCAGTTCATATCTCGTGTATGCAGTAGTTTACGGATTTTGGTTTTGTAGGTTGCTTTTTTTTGGCGCGAGATCCAAAAAAGTGGAAACATAGATACCCCATTGCCGATTATATATTTGTGCCTCACGGACTTTAAACAGGCGATGTTGATGATTTTGAGTTGGAATGCAGCGTATATACTGTAGGAATTAAATTAGCAATGCCATGTATATTCTTTGTAGCTCAGCCTGAACTTTAATTCGCTTTTCCAAAACCCGACATTTCTTTTTCCAATTAAACCTCGTCTGGGCAATTATTTATGTGTTCTTAACATGTTCAATTTCTCCAAGCACGCTGCTCCGCCCGTAAAATGCAGTTTTACACATACGAGCTTACCTGCATTTATTGATGAGAATCAGCCACCTGCGAAACGAAAACCATTCTCTGGATTCTCATCCCAACCCTTCAATCATCAGGTTCGGTGAAAAGTATCATAATGATATAACTAGATGCTTACGACGATAACAGATTAATGCTCTGATTCCTGAAGAATTATATGCACTCGTTGAAGCACAATTAAATAGGGATGACTTCGTACCACGATACTCCAGAGTTTACATGTCGCTCGGAGAGATAATAGAGAGCGAGTTCTTAGGTGAACACATTAAAACTGGTTAGTTCTAGAGTCCACAAGAGGTTTTAAACCCAGCTCATAATGCGAATAGGTAATGCCTTGATGCTGTCAGAAGGCCGACCGAGCGTAGATAATTGTTTCAGTCTGCAAGATGGTAGGGTCTATCATTCCTACTCAATGACTATAGTATCAGGCCCCTAACCGACCTCAGGTGTTCTAAAGCTTGACCTCGATCAGCCAACATACGAACGAGTGGGCTTGGTTGGCAAGCCAATACCGTCTGGAGGGCGCAAACATCAGAAAGCAAGGTTTCGTGAGTCTTTTCTGGATTTTTACGCAAATTGATAGATATACTGACAAGATCAAGTAATTGAGCTCAACCTCCGTCTTCCATCCATGAGACATGGAAAGAAGGGATTTAGTCGTATCCAATGGGCGTTCAAAAATGTACTCAACCAGTCTCTATCCTGGCTATTTTGCGACCTAGCCAATGTAACGCGACCTCTGGATAGCTGCTCAGAGCAGCCAATTGCAAAGCATCATCCTTTTGAAGAAATCTGCAAGCCTCATGTGTGTCATATCAAAAATGCAAGAGTTCCGGGTTTCATTCCCACAGCCGGGCTTAATGACTACGAATACACGGCGGAGCTTCTTGAGTGGATAGGACTTGCGATGCTAGATTCGCCGAGGATCCGAGTTGATGATTCAATGGATTCTTACCTCAGCCGCTACGCTTTTCCCATCGCTCAAGATGCGGATGGGAATGATGTAGACTTGAGTACGAAAAATTTGGTGGTAATCAAATGGTCCGGGCTTTTGTCCCCATCGTTTGTAGAGAAGTTTTTCATGAAAATGCGGAGGCATGCTAGTAAGGGGTGGTTTGCGTTGAGTGCATCCGGGTTCGACGGCGAAGGCTACAGTGTTGTAAATCACGGACACGAAGTCCTTACATGGAGCTGGCCGGCGAGGGGTTAGTAGCAGAATAGACTTTCACAGCTTGACATTGATTTTACATTCGCATACAAGACACAACGCTACTGATAAGAAAAGCCAAGCGCAGCGGCAGACTGGTTTTTGTACACACATGTACGCGCGCGCAGAAGAAATGACACGAAGCCAACTAGAAAAGGAAAGCCGTGACGAAACCAAAGGGTATACCTGCCCGGCGGCACTAAGTCATCGGATTTCCACAACGAAATGAACCACAACGCCCGTCCTGGTTGAGAACGAATAGTCCCTAGGCCGATTGGCGACTCTTGCGAGGAGTTTTCTTGCGCTCGTGACCATATACTTCTTTCCATTCGCGATCGTATCGGGCAATATCCTCCTCGTGCATGGTTTCATATTTCTGTGAAAACGAAATGTTAGGCATATCTTGTCTTGTTTGCTGGGGAGTCGCAATCCAAACTTACAGCTTTTTCAGCTGGTGTCAACGCCTTCCATTCCTTGCCTATTAGCTTCCCCGCGTCTCTCAACGGCAATGACTTCATGTCACCGCTGTTGAAGCGCTCCTTGTTGAAAAAGTTATATGCGAAAAGCGGTCGCTTCACCCTGCGATCGTCGCTAATGAGACGGATGATTCGGCCGCCGTGTTTGGGCCGTTTTTTGTGGCCTGGATTGGCAGTGGTAGTAGTAAGCATACGTAGAAGAGAACTTCGCGCAGCATTCGCCTCCCTGATGCGTTCTGGTGTGTGCGATTGAACCCATTGGCGGTACTCTGAGTGAACAGCTGCGTTGCGTTCGTTGGCGAGATGGTTGTAGTGCTAGATTAAAAGCGGTCAGCTGTCAGCGTGGCCATCTCTTAGGGTTGTATCCGTACCTCTCGTTCAGAGGGACTCAGATTTTTGTACGCATTGGCTAAATCCGGTATTTGCGTAGTGGCATTGCCTTTGCCACGCACGACTCTTTCGGCGGATAATGCCGTCCAAGCGGTGAAACGCTGGATTCGGGGCTCCGAGCTCAGAAGCGCAATCTCTTTAAGGTCTTTAACCTTATCACGGCTTTTCTTGGCAGCTAGCCTTTCTTTGGACTTTTCAGAAAGAACGCGCTTTGTCGGCTTCTTCTTCGCCTTAGTCGCAGCTTTCTTGCGACCGCCTGTTCTCTTGCTTGTGGTGGCTTTCTTTCTTGGAGCGCGTTTCGTCGTAGAGCTCTTCGCTTTAGTACGGGGGGTTCTCACGGATTTTCCTTTCGCCGCTGTGCTGCGAGGCGCGTGAAACTGAATTGAGGTATGGAGGAGGCGCTTGCCTTGCGAAACGGAGTTTGGTAACGCGGTACAGTTGTTGAGAGCATTTCGAAATTGAGCAAGCTTTTGGGAGAGCTGTGTAACGTCATAGGGGCGCGTTTTGGAGAGCTCCGTCGAAAGACGACCCAGGACCAGGCGGCCCAACATGGTGGCAGACGTCAACGAGGAGCAAGCATGCAATTGAGAACAGAGCTTTTAGAATTCAATGAGGGATCTGATGAATAGGAGTTTCTTGGCGATGGGAGTGGGAGGTCGGGCTGTCGCGTGGCTGGTGGTTGACAAGGTACCCGATTGGGTAAGCGTAGCTGAGTCACCGATTCTGTCCATCATCAGGGGGTTGTCAGAATTGACCGGCCAACCTCCGAACGCCGAAATGAGACGAATTGTTCGAATAACTATTACACATTTGTATATATGCGCCTCCCATCATTTTCAGTTAGTAATTTACATTTTTATGATATATCTGCGATACGCGTACGAATTTTTATCATAATAATTTTGTTCTATTCTTATTATAATAATATTTTTGTATTCAAATCTTCCATTTAATAATGACATTGTATTTTTTATTTAAAAATAATTCAAATAATTTCAATTAAATTCAAATCAGAATTTTTAATTGAATGATTCAGATTAAAAATATCATAAATCTATTTTATCTATATTATTAATCCTTTTTTTTTTTTCATTTTATACGATAAATTATTATTTTTTTATAAATAAAAATAATAAGAATATAAAATTAATTCAATATATTATTAATAATAAATATAAAAATATTCAAATAAAATATTCTTATAATATTATTTAATAATGAATTTATTATTTAATAATTTGATTTATTAATTTTTAAATTATTTAATTTTTTATTAAATAATCTTTTATTCTAATTGAAAATCTGATTTATTTTTATTCAAATAAAATTTAGATTGAATATGAAAACGTTTAATATATTCATTTTTATAATTATAAAAAATAAAAAATCCTTTGATTTATTATAAAATTCATATAATAAAATGAAATTTATTATTTTTTTATGAAAATTTTTTAAAAATATTTTCAGATTCATATTTTATTCCTTTTTTATATAATATTTTCGAACGAATTTATTTTTTTAAATTATAATATATTTCATTCATTCATATTATAAAAATTCAGAAATTTTTGAAAATATCATCAAAATATTCTTTAATATATTTAATTTTTTTTTGATTTATTTATTATTTTAATAATTTTTATATATTATATACGATAAAAATTAATATCATTTATTTTATTAATTTTTCTTTTGAATATATAAATATTATATAATTTATTATAATAATTAATTTGAATATCAAAAAAAATATGATAAATAAAATTTTTAAAAAATGAAATAAATATATCGATATTATTCTGAAATATTATTAATAAATAATCAAATTTATTCAAAATCAGATAAATCTTTTAATATATTAATTTGGCCAAATCATATTAATAATAGAATTATTCTTGATTTATATTTTTTATGATATCAAAATATTTAAAAAATTCCCAATTAAATTTATAATATAATTTTTTATTATATAAATAAAAAAAATCGAAAATGGTGAATAATATTAAATTTTTGACGTTTTGGCGAACATTTTGATATATTCGGACGTTTCATACAACGTATGATTGGCGCCATAATTAAGATCAAAATTGAGAGACAATTATTGTTTTGGTATTTTCGTCTCATTTCGGAGTTCGGAGGTTGGCCGGTCAATTCTGACAACCCCCTGTCGCATCCCCAGATCTGGTGCGTCTCCTCGGTACATTGTTGATCCGCAGCGCTACAGTCCTACCTTATCGACTAGCCTGTGACTTCACCTTGAAAACCTGACCACCACCAATCACTCGACCATCAAGAACAGCTAGCTGTTTTCGTCTCCACTGTAGCTTAACCGCGCTACTTCTTGTTGCTACTTGCCTCTCCCTCTCGGCAAGGTAATTTCACTCGGCATACTCGAGCCGATATGGCTCGCCGAGGGGACACTCGCTCACCTTCACCCACAGAAAGCTCTTATTCCCGCCGCAGTCGGCGCGAGGACGACCGTCATGCCAGGGACAGAAAATATGACAGAGGACATCGATATCGAAGCAGATCGAGAAGCCCGGACGTGAGCACATCACAGACCTTGAATAATCACCCAGGCCGCTTGGCTAACTTGAACTTCTTGCAGCGGAGACACCATGACCAAGACTATCGCCGCCGTGACCGTTCCTATGATAGGCGTGTTGGCCGACGAGATGAGGATTCATATCGCTCAAGCAGACGGGACCGTTCCCGCAATCGAGTTCGTGAACGGTCCCCTGTGAGAGATCGCCGCCACCGCAGTCGTGATAGGGATTACCGTGACAGGCGAGACGACTCTCGAGACAGACTTAAGCGGCGCCGAGAAGAATCTGCTGACTCAAGTCGTAAGGCGAAGAAAGATGACGTCAAAGATGTCCCTTCCAGGGCGAACGGTGCCAAAGACCGTGGGGTATGTCTCCCTGACCCTCTTGTTTTTGAGCACACTAAAACTTTCTACTTCCAGTCCAGTAAGCCTTCCACCCCTAGATCTGATGACGATGATAAGAAGAAAGTCCAAGAGCAACGACAGGCAAAGCTTAATGCTTGGAAGGCAAAAGTGGCACAGAAGCAGGAAGAGGAGGCTAAGAAATCACAAACAAGCGGAAACTCAACTCGTAATCTCCTCGAGGAGATGGAAAAGAAAGCCATCGCATCTCCAGATACTGCCTCGCCACAATCGCCTGCTTCTCAAGCAATCATCACTTCGACAAGCGCACCCTTGGGAAAGTTTGACCCCAAGGCCATTGGTAAGAAGACTGTTGAAAAAAGCTCCACATCAGCTACTCTGGGTAGTGATGTTTTGGTTCCTGTTACCGCTAAATCTTCAGTACCTGCGAAACCAACGAGCTCTGCGCCCAAAGCGGGCAAGGCAAATCTTGCTCAACCACTCAAGGCACGCGGCAATGTCAGCGGCTTTGGATTCGGAGCCAAAGGCCAATCTGATACTGATAAAGTCTCAGGTAAAAATGCTCTGGAGATGGGAGAAGAGGAGGCTACTACCCGCAAACTTGCAAAGCTGCCTACGCTTCCAGACGAAGATGATCAAATTCAAGAAGCTTCCGAATTGGCGAACGGGGAAGAAGGTGCAGACGACGAAGACGATGTTGATATGACGGAGATGGGAACAGAGGAAGAAGCCGTTGCTGCTGCCCGTGCAGCCGCTGAGAAGAGAGATGAGCGCCTTCAGGAACAAACCTTGATGGATACATCGACTCATGAAGGCAGAGTCACTGTCAACGGTCGAGACGTAGATGGCGACGTGGAAATGAGTAATGACGTTCATGAGGCTCCTGCGGATGATGACGAAGTCGACCCTCTTGACGCTTTCATGAATGACCTGGCAGAAGCCTCCAACGCCCCGAAACCAATAACTTCTCTCAAAGACTTGAAGGGCAAGTCCAAGCCGAAGCAGCAGGAACCACAGGCTCTCTTTAGCGATGATGAGGATGGGTTGGATGCAGTCGGCGATGGCCTGGACGACGTCATGGCCAATGTTGCGAAGAAAAAGAAAAAAGATATGCCCACGGTAAATCATGACAAGATGAATTACGAACCATTCCGCAAAAAGTTTTACACAGAACCTGCCGAGCTCGCCGAAATGACAGAGGAAGAAGTGAAAGATTTGCGCTTTCAACTTGATGGGATTCAAGTCAGAGGTGTCGACGTACCTAAACCTGTTACCAAATTCTCTCAATTCGGGTTGGGGTCAGTCACTCTTGATGTTATTCACAAATTAGGTTTCACCTCGCCTACTCCAATTCAGTCCCAAGCTGTGCCAGCAATAATGGCAGGTTTTGATGTGATTGGCGTTGCGAAGACGGGCTCTGGCAAGACTCTGGCCTATAGCCTGCCTGCAATGAGACATATCAAGGATCAGAAACCGCTCGAGGCATTGGACGGTCCTATAGGGTTGATATTAGCTCCGACGAGAGAACTGGCAACACAAATCCACCGTGACTGTCGACCATTTGTAAAAGCTCTCGGTCTTAGAGCAGTGTGTGCCTATGGGGGGGCTCCAATCAAAGATCAGATTGCAGAACTCAAGCAAGGTGCCGAAATCATCGTCGGCACACCTGGACGTATGATTGACTTACTTGCCGCGAATTCTGGGCGTGTTACAAACTTGCGACGGGTCACCTATATGGTGCTTGATGAAGCAGACCGTATGTTTGATATGGGGTTTGAGCCTCAAGTCATGAAGATACTAAACAACATCCGACCGGATCGTCAAACCATTCTTCTCAGTGCCACCTTTCCAAAGACGATGGAAAACTTGGCCAAGAAGGTTCTCAACAAGGGCTCTACTGTCGAGGTAATCTGTGGTGGCAGAAGTGTGGTTGGGTCCGACATTACTCAAGTTGTGGAAGTTCGCCCGGAAAGCGAGAAATTTAAGCGCACTTTGGAACTACTGGGCGAGCTGTACGACTCTGATGAAGATGCCCGGACCCTAATCTTTGTTGAAAGACAAGAAACAGCCGATCAATTGCTTTCTGAACTTATGTATAAAGGCTATCCTTGCATGTCCATCCATGGAGGGAAAGACCAAATTGATCGAGACTCTGCCATTACTGATTTCAAATCAGGAGTGATACCAATCATGACTGCAACCTCAGTAGCAGCTCGTGGATTGGATGTCAAACAACTGAAACTTGTCATCAACTATGACGTGCCAAATCATATGGAGGATTACGTGCATCGTTGCGGAAGAACCGGAAGAGCAGGAAATAAAGGCACTGCTGTCACTTTCATAACTGAAGATCAGGATCGATTTTCCGTTGATATTGTAAAGGCCATGAAACAGAGCGGAGCAAAGGTGCCAGATGAAGTACAAAAGCTGGCGGACGGTTTCAAAGAAAAGGTCAAAGCAGGCAAGGAGCAAAGCGTGGCTTCTGGTTTCGGTGGTAAAGGTCTTGAGAAGCTTGACCAAGAACGTGATGCTGCCAGAACTCGTGAACGCAAAGCCTACAAGACTGGTGATGAACCAGACGAAGATGAAAAAGAAAACAAGGAAGAGGACGAGCCCGTGTTCAACGTCAAGGCCTCAGGCGATACATCAACCGAAACACCATCCTCCTCCAAACCAGCCACCGCTCCAACCATCGACTTTGACCAAAACATCGTCGTCCACAAAACCGAGACTCCCGCTCCCACCGCCGGCGGTCGCGGAGCCGACAAGCTCGCTGCCGTCAACCAAGCCGCGGCCGCCATCCGCGGCCGCCTCACGCAAGCCAGCACCCTGCGACCGGGCATGCCCATCGACAACAAGGGCCCAGACGCCGGCGCCTACCACGCGACGCTAGAGATCAACGACCACCCGCAAAAGGCGCGGTGGGCCGTCACGAACCGCACGAACGTCGCGAAGATCCTCGAGGCGACGGGGACGAGCATCACGACCAAGGGCAACTTCTATGCGGCGGGGAAGACGCCCGGGCCGAACGATGCGCCCAAGCTGTATATTCTGGTCGAGGGCGATACCGAGGTCGTGGTCACGCAGGCGATGAGAGAGCTGATGCGCTTGTTGAGGGAGGGCATTGAGGCCGCGGCGACGTCCGATGCGAGGGCGCCGGCGAGTGGGAGGTACAATGTTGTTTGAGATTGAGGAGTTTCAGATGGGAGGACCAAGCGCTGGGATGATATGAGCGCGCGGTGTCATGAACTCGTGAGATGGCGAGGGCTCAGGCGGATAGTTCTCATAGATGCTTTTGCTGTGTCAAATCAGAGTTTTGTCGTCAGCACTCATGCATGGATTTTCGATGCGGAAGTTGGTGCTCTCTTGGTCCTTGTGATTGTGACAATGTCGGACGATATCTGCTGTAGGTTTATAATGGTGGTGTTGCTCAAACTTTGAAGTATTGGTAGAATGCCACTTGATGCCTGCCCCAGGTTCTAAATGTAACAAAACCATTCGCATATCATACAACAGATGCTCCTCAAATAGTTCAACCCAAATGCCCAATCCATTTTTACGCCAAAGATCATCGACCTCGTACATACGTAACACTCCCCCTGCAGAACTCAATCCCAATTTCTCGTCGAAGCAACTGCATCTGCATCCCTTGCTAACCTGTTCTGCCGACTCGCCTCCTCTAGCGTGTTCATCCGTGTCTGCTGTCGCTGGGCATCTAGTTTCTTGCCGAGGGTGCCTTTGCCTTGGGCTTTCGCTGCTCGCTCCTATTGAATAGACACATTAGCCAATGCGACACTAGATGCCTAAATCCCCAGGCAGGATTGAATATCCCGTCTCTTCCCCAAGCTTTCTCATTCCTCCAGCATTTCACACAGTTATCGCCCATATGAGCAGCGCGTTGACTTCTCCCCCCATCTCTTTATCCCAAACTCCCCCACCCACAGTCCCTTTCCTCCAAAGTAGAAAAACAACAGTACCCACCTCAGCAGCTCTCGCCGCAGCCGCCTTTGGATCCTCACCACTCGCATCCCCGCCACCATCACCACCATTCCCACCACCTAACGTCCTACCCTGCGAGGCCCTCACAGGTATCGATGCCCGCGCACCACCGCTGGTAGGTTCATCGCCCCGCCGCAGCGGGGCGGAGGAGCCAACGGTGCGGCCGGGCCCCGCGAACGCGTCGTCCGAGGCGGATTGCTTGCCGAAACAGTTGCCCATGGCCGAAAGGAGAGAAGGTTTGCGGTGATTGGGGAAGTGAGGACCCAGGAGGGCAGGTAGGACTGTTGGGAGAGAGGAAGTGTGGTTGGTGGGGTGGATGGTCCGTGGGTGAGCGGAAGGAGGGGTGAAGTTTTTGGTGAGGCTTTGTCTACGGCGTCGACTACATTACTAGGTATCTATGCCATAAGTAGATGCGAGCGCTATCGGTGGGCGATCTGAAGATACATTTGAGTTTGGATTGGTGCAGAGATATCCGTGGATCTGAGGCATCGTTTGACAGGTGAGGTCCGCAAGATGACTGAAATCGCATCCACTGGAGAGGAGACAGTGTGAAATAGAGTTCTGCTATTGTCCTCACTCAGTTCAAATATTCTCATGGCCCTGAGGAGAATCCTCATTCCCTTTCTTTGAGGATACGTGATCTTTTCTAAACTCTAACTTTACCTCTGCTCTATTTGTAGCTGAAGAATCCACTTGCAAATTTTGGATGACTTAGCCGCTATTTCTGTTGCTCTGATCACTAGTACCTGAATTCATAATCAATTTTCTGGATTTCGTCATTTCAATCGTCAAGATACTTTTCTTCAGGATAGCCAGATGAGCGACACGGATTCTATCCAATCCTCCACCTCCGCTGATGGCCCAGCAACTCCTGAATTCGATGAAGAATGTGTTTGGGAGGAAGAGCACATGGAGCTGAACGGCCATAATTACACATCCGATGAGTCCACTAGAGCTGTTCTCTCAGATGTCCCCACCCCAGAGGCTTCTCTTCTTAGTGAGATAAATAGTCTGGATAACCTGATGCGCTGTAAAGCCAGACATGCATTAGAACGAGAGGTCGATGATCAGAAACAAAGGGAACCTTCAGATGCTTCCTCAGAAGACTTGCCGGTCACCTTTCCCGACTATCTCACCGACGGCGACTCAGTTGAACAGGAGCTCTTGGAGGACGAACGGGACGAGGCGCATGAGCAATCAACCAACGTAGAGGATGCAGATGTTACTAAGGGTGAATTGCAAGGTTTGTGATCTGATACACGCATATCAAAGAGATCCCAAGACGATTGTGAAAGATTGGAAGCATCCAACCATTTCCTTCGAGTGGCTACTGAGAGCGGCGTCATCTATTGTTGCTGGAGAATTGCTCGATATGTCTGTTGAAAAGCATATTTATGGCCAACCATGATGTCTCTTTTTTCATTGTTTCGAGTTGTTTGACGTTCTTTCAATGTCTAATGCAGTACAGATCCCGATATCATCGAGAGAATCATTCTCCGATCCAGAGTACGGCTGTCCCAAATTCTCTCCGTTGGCTGCGCGAGCACTGCCTATCCGATACAGTCGCCTCTCGGATTGACGAAAATAGGCGACATCATTGTTGAACGATCGAGCATCCCGAGAGATGTTCAAGTTGCCCTACTTGATTTCTATAGATATTTCTAGTCTCTGTAATTATTATCATCAAGGGTTTAAACGAAAAATATCGTGGGTTGTGTAGGATTTAGACCCCCTTTCGCTTTTTTTTGGGGGGGGAGATCCTGTAATTTAGGAGGCAGAGATCTTCACAATTTTCCAAGAGCAGTCAGTTCTCATATGTTTGTCTCTCAAAATTGTATTAAAAAGTTTCCTCAGACATGCCCAGGGTTCTTGCGCGGTTCATGAACCCCTTTTTGCAATCTCTGTGGTGCCATTGGTCTTGGATGTTTGGTTGGTGAAAGATTACTTCTGTAACTTTATCCGTGCATCTTGGATTTCTTCTCTTCTGTGTCGGAGGGATTCTAAATTTCTGGTGAAGCATGTTCTTAGATGGTTGCTTGATTGTGGATTTTAATTGAGTTGGTAGATTTGGAGCTCTATTTGAATTAAACATGGTGCCCATTACACAAGCAAAGAAGAAAAAACTTGGAGCAGTTGCTACATAAATAGACTTTCAATGCCGATGATAGGCGCCTGCATCGTGGGAATGGGTTTCTGAGATGCTGAATGCTCCCATGGTGTCATATCCTTTTCTGCCTAAGGTAAGGTAGAATCCCTTGCATCACCTAACGCGCTCGTATGCACGTCATCACACCCAATCTTCCAATCAATCATTTCGCTCTCATTCAACAAATCCTCTCTTCCGGCTCCCTCCAAGGCACACCCAAAACCTCAAAAATTCTCCTCTCGTCCCTTCCCTCCACCAACGTACCTTCTGTCACCTTCGCCCTTGCCGGGCCCCTCATCACATCTTTGTAGAGCCCATACTGATTCAGTCGCATCCCCTTCTTACTGGCCAACAACCGAATACTTCGATTAAACACATCATTCCCCGTAAAATAGATCAACGCCGCGCCTCTCGACTCCGGCGCCACCAGCAAAAAATCGATCCGCCGCCACGGCTTCTTTCCTTCCGCTATCGCCCTCTTCCCGCCTATGAACTCCGCTCGCTCTGGCAGGCTTGCGGCACCGTGCCACTTTGACCCTCCAGTTCGCGACAAAGATGCTGCTAGCGTTGCTTTGAGATGTCCCTGCGCAAACAACTTTGGCACGAGCTGATCCATCACCATCGCGCGAATCGCGCCGAGAGGTTGACTCGAATGTGTGATGATACAGTCTATGTCTCCGCAAGACGCTGCGCCACGGCGATAGGAACCGCCGATAACGAGCTCAAGATCGGGGTCGACACTGTATAGCGCAGCGCGAACGATGTTGGCGTGCTGAGTGACTTCAGCGCGGGGAATGCGAGCCTGAAAGTCCTCGTAGTGGACGATACCGATGCGCTGCGCGTCCGTAAGCGGTACGTTATGCAACAGAAGATCGTCGAGGGATTCGTATCCCTTTCGAACCCAGATAGAAGCTTGAGCAAATCCGACGCCATAGATTCCGAGAAACGTTTGTAGATGTTGGTCGTGAGTATCAAGTTGGGCGTTTTCGAGGCGCCGAAGGCCATTTGTCCAAACAATTTCTTCGATTTTGGCGGCGAGGCGCTCGCCGATGAACGGAAGGAGGACAGCTTCTTCTTTGGTGGTGATTTTGCGCTTTTCGCGCTTCAGGCTAGTAATTGCTCGGCGATATGCTAGTGTGCGCCAATGGTCTTGCATGCGGTCGTAGTATTTGCCCATTTGTTCAAGGACTTCAATCGTGCGAGCGTTTGGATTCGCGCCTTCGCTTTTTCCGTCATTTGCGTTCATGCATTGGAACGTATTCTGCCATACATTGTTACCAGTCTTTCTTGACTTTTTGATGGGCTTTTGAGGAGAACTGTTGTCTTCAGAGTCTGTGTCGGCATCCTGACCTTCCTCGGACATCTCGTCGTCTCCATCCAAAGGTAAATGTTCCAAGCCTTTGACCTCTTGAATGATCTCATCGAAAGAGTCTTGGCGAGGCACGGCTAAGGTTGCTGTGTGACTATCTGAATTCATCGGGATGGGCTCCGTGCCAGGTTGATGATCTTCTCGATTTTCTCGCGATTCAACTGGATACATGTCGTTGTTTTGCGATGTTTGTGAGGGTGATTGGTGCTCTGGAGTTGTTGCGGGCTTCTTTTTAGGCTTCAATTGGAGAGACGGCTGAGTCGAAGAAGGTTGAGGTGATTTTGCCGATCCGTTGCGATTCTTATCGCTCTGCCCTGCAACCACGTATTGAGCTTGGTTTGGGTTGACGAGTGCACGAAACATTATACAGTCTGCTAGATATACCTCGTCGACAACGACTATCTCGGTCTGTTACCGAAATTTAAGCAATGATGAACACCTGACGAGGATAACTACGTACCGGTAATGAATCCAGTTTCAGCCAAGAAAGCAATTGAGGATAAGTATAATCTCTGTCAACGATAACGTGAGTGATCCCTGTAGTCCAATCTTTGATCCACAGAGCGCCATATTCAATAGCTTTGTGCATACGCACACGTCGGCCTTGATGAACATCGCTGTTTGGGAAGAAATCTGATGCAGTCAGAAGAGTCGTCTGCTGAAAGAGTATAACTTACAAAAGGCGAGACCTCGAAAGATTTGTTCAGGTTCTGGCTTCACGGGCTGTACACCAGCCCTTTTTCTCTTACCAACAGGACGAGGCAGCGCAGCTTTAAGTGCCAAATCTGATTGAGAAAGCAATCCGACGCCAGAGGAAGTCTGTGGGCGTGTCGAAGGCTTCCCTTTTTGTTCCACTGACAGCTTTTCTTTCTCCATTGGGAATACACTCCTGTCCTCTGTACTACGACCAGTAGAAGCAAGGGCTGTAATACCCTCTGCCGATACGGTAAGCTGAATTCTGCTTTCAATATTACTGGAGGATGATGAAACTGTTGTAGAATGAATGGAATTTCGAGAAGTGAGTCTAGAAGTATCACCTGCATCCCTAGAGAAAGGAGGCGCGTTGCGCGTGTTCAGCTGTTGCTTCCGGGCATCTTTAAGAACAGCTATCGACTCATGTAAACCCGTATCAATGAGATCCTCGATTTCTCTTCCTTCCTCTGCAAACCTCAATGAACTAAAAAATTTCTTCTTCCCTTGCGCAGATTGCATTTCTGCTGTGACAGTTGTGATGGAGAAGGCCTATGATCATCAAAGATCAACAGGGAGTCATTGGACTTGTGGGCAATCGCCTCGAAGCCGAGTGTACATGTAGTCATCGACATTGTTCTACACAGGGCCTGTGTGGGCGGTAACGCAAATTGTATTTACGTCAAAGTCAATTTTCTGTAACATGAGCTGTTCATTTCCGCTTCACAGGATCCTATGTCAGGCCAAGCAAAGCGCTGTGATTAGATGCTGGGACGTTGCCATAGATGTCGTCATCGGGTCAGCCGTGGCGCGTCCTTTGATGGGCAAGAATTTCTGAATCTTGGCAGTTGTGACTCGCTAAAAGCCCCCGTTCAACAAAGAGTCAGTTTACTCTGTCGTGTTCTACGAGGTCGCCCCCTGTCAGCGAAGAACTAATGAACCTGGTCGCGGTTCGCAAAGATAGTGCTCCAGGCCACAAGCCAATCAATCACATTTCTCTCAGAGTCATAGCAGCAACCTAATAAGATTGCCATTGCTACACTTCTGTGAGCTCAAAAGATCATTCATTTTCATCTTCGATAATCAGGCCATGCTGGTGTGCGTCTTTTCACGCTACCAGCAGAAGCATTGTAAATTTGAGTCGTTTTCATCATTGAGTCGCTATTTCGTCATTCAATGGCGAGAAAGCATAACCGTAACCATGACTGTCATTGCTATACATCGACGAAGTATCAAAGCCGCCAACTTTGTCATTTTTCGTGATGTGTCAATGTTACACAATGCAGCCCATTAGAGCAATGAGTAACAGGCGCTCTTGATCAAAACTCATCTGTCAAGCCTAGAATGACATGTTCATTGCCAGGCGGTATCGCTATACTTACTAGGTAATCGACGATGTATAATAACGAACTTGAATGGCTAAGCATGCTACAATCCGAACACGAGGCCGACGTATCGACACTGTCGCCAGCTTCATTCCTAGGAGTGATGGTCATTTGATTAGCGAGAAAAACATTGTGACTATTTTGCTCAGTAAGAACGAGTCGAAGATTCCTGTTACCGCTTTGTGGGATGACAATGATTTGATTGCGATTCGTTCCGTTGCTCGGACTCGGGTCCGACGTGTTTGACAGGTTGTGATTTGACAAGTTGATTTCAACATGACTTGTTCCGTTGTTCCGAGTCAAATTCGACTTGTTCGTCTGGTCAGTATTTGGCAAGTTGACTTCAACAAGATGTGTTCCGTTGTGACTTAACGTGCTACCCCTGTTGTAATTTGACAGTGCAAGGTCGGCGATTGTTACGAAGGCATTAGTAGATACACACCAGGCCATTGGTGGACGACCAGGTCGCGAAGTTCCATTGAAGCATCGCTCATGGTTTTCACATGAGCTAAACCACCATCGTTTACGTGTATATTGGTGTCCTCCCCCTCGCTTGATTTGTTGTTGACACTCGATCACGTAGTGTCTCGTACTTCCTAGATCATCCCGGCAATAAGATTGTCCGAACGTCGCGAGTTGTGGGGAAAACCAAGAGCCCGGCGGTGGGCATTCATTGATACGTCTGGAGGCTGGTGGTTTGGTATAATTGGCAAGATTAACATCAAGATTTACAACATCTTGGTAGTTTGAGACATGCGCATTATTCTTGGCTGCGATACCAACAGAGACACAACAGACTAGCAACCATGAAAGAGAAAAATGGACAAGCAAAAACTTCATGTCCTGGATTTTGTGTTGATGTGCGCAACAAAGTGATTTTCTGAATAGACTTTTGATGGCAAACTCGTGGCAAAAGGATATGTCATCGCTTTTAAATAGTGTAACGAAGCTGTCTTCTTTGAGGATTGCAGGTTCCGGTCAGCCGGTGGGTCCGGCGGATCGGCAGAATATGTCGACTTTATTTCTGAGTGAAGAATTATTGTGCTTACTCTGTAGATAAGTTGATCCTGGGAAATGCAGTTGCGTTCATTTGGGCGGGGACCAACGATTACGAGTGATTCGTTAGAAATGCCACTTTTAGAGTATTCGGCACCCGGCATACATCGCCTCTCACTCTGTAACGCTGAACACTTAAATGCAATAGGAAAAGTCTTTGTTTGCAAACCAGGACACTTTGGAGCAGATGAATGGAAGCTCAAAGGTCGGTTAAAATAAACCTAAAAAAAGACATTGACCCCCTTGGTAGTGGAAAAGAAAAACTTGCGGTAATCTCCATTTGCTCTAGCCACACGTACATGCCACACAGAAGAGCTCGAGCCACACCATTGTTTCTGAACTTGTAGATCACTCTTTGCTGTTACCTTGCCCAGCCACCTCGTTTGTCGGACCTACACCCGAGTGAGCGTTTTTCGCAAGACTCGTCAACAATGTCAAGTGGGTTTGTGTCCGGTGGGACTATCGACAATCCCGTCGAGCGTGACGACGAGTGGTTGAAGGCCCAAAAGGAGCTCGACGCTGAACGTCTTCGCGAAAAGGAACAGAAGAATCAACAAGGCGGCAAGTCGCTTTACGAGACTTTACAAGCAAATAAAGGTTTGTGTCAGAGCCCTTTCTTTCAATCTTCTCTGCCGTCTGACTTGGGTAGTCGCAAAGCAGGAAGCTTTCGAAGAGGTCAGACTTCACAAAACCTGCGACGCTCAAATAGAAACCTTTGCTGAAACCCATTCTTCGTAGTCTATCAAATTGAAAAACCAATTTAGACCTTTGGACGAACACGAGGTCGAGTTCCTGGACTCTGTACTCAGCACCACACGTGCACAAGAGGCGGCTGTGCGAAAAGAAACATCGGAACAATTAGATTTGTTTCGAAAACAACAAGAACAAGCGCTAAAAACTGTGCCTGACGAACAAAGCGAAAGGGGCTCTCCGGGTAGAGGGGAACGCTGGACGGCGAACACCAAAAAGAGAAAGCGAGAGAAAGAAACAATACCTGGGTTGAAATTGCGAAAATCACCTTCTGGAATACAAGAGAAAGAGGCAGACTCACAGAAAGCACCTGTCGATGTTGGTCTGTCCAGGTCTGGCGCGAAAGACAGGCATAGCCTTGGTAAACAAGAAGCATCTCAACATCTCCAGACCCAAATTGTTGCATCAACATCCCAAGACTCGGGTACTGCGCCGGCTTCATCATCACAGGATCTGGACGAAGAATCTTGTCCTTCTGCGAAAGAGTCATATTGTAAGAAAATTCACGGTGGATTAGGCCTGGGAAATTATTCGTCAGACGAGGACAACTGAATATTACAACATCGCTGTAGAAGAGTGTGGTGAGCTACCTTCTGATACGCCTGAATCTTAAAAGATCCTATTATCGGCGTTTGTGGTACGTCGTGTTCTCGGGACCTCTTTGTTCTATAGGTTTGGGATTTGACAACACGGGAATTCACGTCTCCATCCGTCACACATGGTACGCCTGGATATCTATTGACGCATGGAAACTTTCCCTGTTTGAAGCATATACTGCTTGTCCATTAATCTTGCTGGGAGCATGAATTCTACAATAGATATAGATACCTCACTACCGCGAAGAGCATCACTGGAGCAAAATGAAGATCTTCACGTTGGTGATTTCACCGAGTCTATTACAACCGAAGACTTGGAACTGGAACAAACAGGCAAGGTCCTTGGAACGTCATTCGAAGCCTCTCCTGGATCCTTACTTGATGTTGACGTTGAAGACTTGATCCAAAGCCTCCATGATGTCGAGATGCACGACTCTCCTGCGAACTCGCAAAAATCAACAATCCATGTCCCATCCGATTATAGTATGCAGATGCAGATAGACTCGCAAGCATATCAAAATTTTAGAGCTCTTCATAGGACACGCGAACAATCGAGGTCGGAGAGGGGGATCCCACGCTCAACATCAAAGAAGAAGAAACTTCAGCACGGTTTTGATCCTGTTCAGGTCATGAGAAAGCATGCTATCAGTCTTCCGAAGACGTTTCAGTCAAAAGTATCGACGCTTGAGAACGAAGTACTCCCGATATTCAAATGGGAAAACTTTCATGATTGCGCATTAGATGTTTATGAACAACTGAAGCCAGCGTTAAGGCTTGCCTCGCTGCTCATCACTCATCGTGCTTCGTCTTCTTTCTGGCATACGCTGTTTTATGGAGATCGCCAAACATGCGAAAAGACTTCCAAACAATATGGTCGAAAGTGCACTCGCATACTTGATGACGTCCCATGGCAAGAGAACAAAGCCGATGAGCTTCTTCTGTATTTCGAAGGCTTGTCAAAACAGATACATTTCCACTTTGACTTATTGAAGAGCGCCTCAATTACACCTTCATACACTTACGGATACTGCAATGTTGTACAGGATTATAAAAACCCTCTTCCATCTAGCAACGGGTGCCAAAAGGCCCGTGTCTGTCTGCATACCGACTTCTACACTACTGCCAAGCGGCTGAGCAAACTTGACAAACATAACGTAGATCCAGCCATGGTACTACGCTTCAATTTCTTTCTTGCAGTCAACATCACACACGAGATTACTCATTTCGTCGAGTTGGGCCACAACTATCCTGTACGTCTTGGCGAGGTTTTTTTCAACGACAATACATGGGCAGAATGCGGTGCTGTATTCGAACGAAAGATATTTGGTGGCCGCATACATCCAATCTCAGCTAGAATCGACTGTGCTTATGGGCTGGCTACGTATGATTGGCCTGTGCATAACGCAGATGGTGACGAGGAAAGCATACATTGGACGATACCGATGACTTACATCGCGAATATTCAGCAAGCGAGCACGTGGGACAATGCTACTGAGGCTGTTGCACTTCACATTCCAAGGACCGGAGCTCGTTCCGTGAGCTTATGTGCGCTGGACCTGACCATGTGGGAGGAAGGAGATGTAAATATTATTGACGAAACCGTGGATGGACTCAACATACCCTGGAGGAGATTGCTCAATGGGAGCATTGTTAAGAACAACGGTAATAGTAATGTGTTACGAGGGATCAAAACTGGCCGTGTTGTAAAGTCAACTACGAGGAAAACTTCTACTGGGGTGCTCCCCAAGAACGCGGTGGTTCCCATCAGCAGGCGGCATTTCCGGCTATCGAAACATAGGAGAGCAACCACAAAAACTGTCCTGAAGAAAAGCCCACCAGCGCGACGAAAGAAGAAGAAGGGCAAGGCGGCCCCCATCGAAAATTCCAGGGCCAGAACACCGGTTGATGGTGGCAACCAATACTCGGTGCTTGAAAGCACGGAAAACGATTGAGGCGCCCCCCAAACCCCAGCCGGCGTTGTAGGTCAAGCAGAATCGAATTAGCTTGAACTATAGTTTTAGTGATCGTGTTGAACTTTCGGCATCTGACTGGGGGTCTCCTGGGGTCTCAGCTGGCTTTCTATAGTGTCGGTGTTATTTGCATTCAAGGTGGGAGATCTCGATTGTATCAAGGCATGTTGTGATAGATTCTCTTATGGTTTCTTTCTCGGTCTTTTCTCTATCTATGTCGCAGCAATGCCGGTCCAAGGTACTCATGTACCCAAGGAGGTTGTAAATCTTGTATGTCTGATAGCAGACTTCTCTATCTACATGTATCGCAATGAGATAGAATAATATCACGGAAATGGTATTTTTCAGTTCCTCATAAGTATCAAACTACACCACCCAATGTGCGTCTGCAAGACCACTATGTTAGGGATGGAACTCCTATTTTCCTCCGAGTCTCTGCTAATGGGGTGATATCAATGTCGAAACGCAGGACACACAAAGTCACGACCGATTTTGCTACCGCGCATATACGCTCAAATGCTTCGCTCACCACTGGCTTAGGATGTTCCCGCTCTTCTTCGATATCTGAAGGAAACTAGCTTTTCGACTAATTGGGGATCAACTTTCAATCTCATTGTAAATCAACGAGACTTTGCACATCACAGAGGAGTACTCTTCTGTTCGAGCGCATCACGACGGGGATGAAAGGGTGACATATTCATGATATTTCCAAGATTTTACTGATTTTGTCCCGCAGATTCTATTAAGTAGCATTATGGCATTACTTAGTTGGAATTTTTGTGTCCTCCGCTAACACAATGACGCGTCTTTTTTTCTGCCATCCACTTGTCAGGTAATGGCGCTTCGATTTACGCTGTTGTGATTCTCGATGGCTTAGAACTACAAGAGGGCCGCTCGACTTACGATGAGCTAGAAGCATGTGTGCGATAGTTACGACAACCCAAATCCGTGTTTACGCCAAAACCGACAAGCAAACCTCTCTCTTCTGAGCAACTCGGACAATCATATGAAAACCTATCGGAAGAAAGAAGCTTCTAAAAACCGTGATGACGTGCAATGCAACGTACTGCCCTCATCGGAGGTTGACTACAGTATGAAGGCCTGACGCAGGGAAGGACCGATTTGAATTGGAAGAGGCTGGTTTCGTTGTTACCGGTTCACGTAATAATTGGCTAGAAAAGAGACTGAGAATGACTGATTTCTGCTCGATATTTCTCGACCTCGCATTGCTGACCTTGATTGTGAACGCAAGTGGATTGAATTCAGTCTACCGGTTATCTCCAAAAGTCACTGCCATTGCCAACACCATTGCCAACATTAATATTGTCATCCCAAATACCATCGTTATAGCTATAATCGTTAATTCTAAAGTCAGTAAAATCTCTGCTGAGGCCCGCTTCTTCCAGGTAATCTATTGCACTAATTGTTCATGCGTGACTCGCCATTTTCCTTCCTATTTGATCACTCAGCTGTTCTTATGAGTGAGCATGAACCTAGCCACGCCAGTTTCGTCCAATCTTGGTCCCAAGTTTCTGCAAGTATGAGAAAAGCGAGCCTTTCGGCACAAAGCCGCGGTAGGTTGATTGCCAGCGGGCAGCCCACGATGCTGCATATTTATCAACAAGATACACTGTAAAAACATTTGACGAATTTACCTTCAAGTATACCTTCCTCTGCGAAGCCTAAATACGCCATCAACCACGGCATCATCAGAGCAAGGACTCCGAGGGCAATGAGCGTGATAACGATTGCAGTCATCTGTGGGTGTGCCTCCGCCCACTCCTTGATCTCATTGACAGCTGTGACTGCTTTTTCATACGCGGTTTTTACAGCTGGGGCCATCTCTACTTCCAGCTTAATGGCTTGTTCCAAAGCCATGAGGATCGCGGCAGCAAGGCTGTCGTACCAGCCGTAGGCGTGGATCATGGATTGAAGGTCTGTCTGAAGACGCACGTCATTCTTCTCTGCTGAGAACAATTTGACGATAATATCGTCAGCTAATTCAACTTCGCTCTTATGGTCTTGGTATGGGACGTAGTCGGAGTGTGTGAGGAGCTGCTTGTCGTCGAAGTCGGAGGGTTCTGGATCCGCGCAAATGCAACAGCACCCAAGCAGCTTGGAAAGTACCGCCATGATGGGAAAGTTGAGATGTCCGAAATGTTGAGGGGCTTGTTCGTAGTTGGCTGGCAAGGCAAGGGTCGAGAGTGGAATTGTGTTTGCTAGAGTTCTGCAGAGTGAGGATAGGATGCGGACCTTCTCCGATGTACCTATGAACTGTCAAAACACAATTTTGTTCGGGTCAGCCATGATCAGAGGTCAGAAGTGCCAGGAAGTGGTGGGCACGACACATAATGACCTGCTCCGAACGTTTGTCAATCGCAAAACTCTTCTGATCACATTTTGGTCAAATGTTAGGTTGGATAGACTGGTGAGGAGATTTTTCGGAGACCAACAAAGGTTGATTTGATTGGTGGCTCAGATCCATGGAGGCCATCCGAGGAACGGTCCGCGTCCTGTCCCTTTTGGATCAACTTATTTTTAGAGACTCACCGGAAACTGACCTCAATAAAACTCAATTGCCTTGAAGAACTCATTCGTGCAACCCTGGTTGCCTACTTGTGTTCGACCAATCCCGGAGCTGAGTGCCAGGAAAAGTTCATTGCATTTCAGCCTCGCAACCTTTCAAAATGGCTTCGTCTCGTCTGAGTCTGTTAGCTCTCCTCTTACACTCCTTTGCAATTCTCACAGGAAGTCCAATCTTCAAAGAACATTCTCCGGATAATGAGTCTCTGGGATGAAGCCCGTGATACTTTCACGCGGAGATTGCGGGAGCAAGGCAAAGATCCTCAGGTCATTGACCAGTTTCTCCAGGACAAGACGACTTTGGACGATGTGAGACGAAGCGCCGAAGATTTGCGCAGTGACAGCGACCGCAAATATGGGATCAACGAAAGCCATGGCAAGGGCATCTCTGGTAAATGGATTCGAAGGATCATGGAAAATCTCGGCAAGTTCATCACCTTTGGGGATGTAGCTGTCACTGCGGCCCCTGAATCGGTTGGCCTGGCGTGGTTCGCCGTCAAACAAGTCCTGAGCGCAATCCAGAATGATTATAAGCTGTACGGTGTGTTCAATACAGCTTTGAATGACATCACCGAGATGATGGTCCTTATCCGGACCTATGATAAGATCTATCAAGACCATGCCGTCAAAGGCGATGGCAGCATTTACGAAGAGCTTTCTAAAAGCATCTGTGAAGTCTATACATCCATCTTAGACTTTTCATTCGCCGTCAAGGAACACATAACAGCACGTAAGCGGTCAAAGCTAGTGCATGCTTTCGAGAACACTGTCGGCGCATTGAACAGAGAATTTGGAGACAAAGTAGCCGCTATCCAAGCCCTCAAAACCCACGTCATCGAGAAATCCGGAGCAGCTTTCCAAAAGAATACCACGGACAAGCTAGGAAATGTATCTGGCGAGTTGTCAGCAATACAGAACACGATGCAGGAAATTTACGACTTTCACCAACAATCGTCGAGTGAATGGAAAGAAATTCTCAGCGATCTCAAGATATCGAAAGTTCCGAGCCATAGAGACGTCGCAATAACGGAATACGACAAAAACATGAAGCTTTTGAACCCGTGTTTAGATGAGTCAAAGGCCGCGTTAGACGCCTACGTCGAAGAACGCAAAGATGGAACCTGCACCTGGATCAAAGATGTTCCTTTATTTGGTGCCTGGTGTGAATCTGAGCACAGTACCATACTTTGCCTCACTGGAGAGTCAGGCAGCGGCAAGTCCGTGCTCGGCGGTTTTGTATGGACGTATTTACGACAGCGAGCGGACGAAGCTGCCGGATCTTATGTTCAATACGTTGCATCAAATATCAAGTCTACAGAAGATGGAGGGAATGCTCTTGACCGCATCAACAAAACAATTATACGCGACCTTTACGCTCACGCCCTTGACGATACCAACGATGACCTGGTTCTTCAAAGATGTAATCAACTCTTCTCGAATCCTAAGCAGCAAAGGGACCGGGATGGATCAACTCGTACAAGAGGCATTGCAGGTGGTCGTAATACGGCTGGTGAAAGTGCCCCGGATTTATTGGACGTGTACCCCGGCCTTTTGGGAATATTACAAAAGCAGGTCTTCTTAATCATTGATGCTGTGGACGGACTGTCCGATGAAGATCAGGCTACCTTGGCCAATAGCCTGATTGAACTGAAGAATCTTTCAACCACAGAATTACGCATCCTTGTTTTATGTCGTCATTCGAGCTTTATTCGCATGAACATGGATGAGAAGGATGTTCCGGAGATTCCAATTGGAGATCAAATCAATGGCGATATCAAACTTGTGATAGCTGCAGGTCTTCAAAGGATCCCTAGTCTATCTCAAGCAGAGAAAACTGAAATTGAAGACGCCATTGTGCAGAAGACTGGTCAGCGCATACGATATGTCGAACAAGTGGCATTGCCATTTCTTGAGACGCCTCTTACACGGCCAGTCTCAGAATGGCTAAGACGTCTGCCCGAAAACGTGAACGAGACGTACCATCAACATTTACTTCAGTTAGCGCCAGCTTATAGGCTTCTCCTACAAACGGCTTTGGCCTGGACCATGGTAGCCCGAACGCCGCTTAGGGTAGAAGAAATCACAGATGCATACTCAAGCGTGTATTTGGATGGCCATACAGGCGAACAACGTTCCGCAGATGCGACTAACCTCGTTCTCTCCAGAAAGCAAATAGAGTTTGCTGGAGGTCCTTTTCTTCAAGTTCGTGATCACGAATTTGTTGTACTGCAAGATCCACATACAGTGCGGAATTTCTGTAGCACTTCATTAGGAATTTCAAACAAGGACAAAGAGGATCAGCCGATATGCGCGAATTGCAAGGCTTCTGTGCAGTCCAGCAATGCAATTACTATATCAGAAAAAAGAGACCACCTTGCCCTTGCTATCATGTGCTGTAAGTTGGATTCTCATTCTGACAATATCAGCTAACTCTTAGAGTGAAACATTTGAATTCTCGTTCCTTCCAGTCCAGATTCTGTTCTCAACATTTAGAAGAGGCCAGGGCCCGAGCACAAGCCCAAAAAAGTGATGGAAACGAACCAGATGAAAACTTCGAAGACGGGAAAGAACTGGCAAAGAAACAGAATGAGAAAACCGAGGATGAACAAACACTGGCTGAGACAGATCGGAACGAAGAGGCTGGCACCCAAATTGAGAACCGCTTGGAGAATGGAGAGGCCCAGAATGATGAAGATGGCAAGCATGATGAAAAGAAGGATGATAACGACGACGATGACTCAGTATTCTCCGGACAAGAAGAAGACTATGATCAGCCAGTAGACGAAGGAGAGTGGGAGCCTTATGAGAACCAGCGCAGGCGTTACGAGATAGAGAATTGGTACTTCCACGTTCGAGAAGCCGAGCGTTTGTGGGATGCACATGAGAGAAAGGCCAGTCCAGAATGGCAAGAACTCTCAGATGAAATGGAAAAATTCTTTATTCGAGAGACGGCGGCGTTCGAGACATGGAAATTGGACCTCGTAGCTTACTCTCGAGAGCCATGGCAGCCTATTTTCTTTGCAGCAGCATATGGCTTGACGAGCCTTGCCGAGCTTCTACTTGATAGAGGTGCCAAGGTGATGGATCTCACCCTGCAAGGTTGGAGCGCTTTGCACATCGCCAATGAAGCGCCAAATCCGCTTGAGATACTGAAATTCTTCCTTCAGCACGGAGGAGAGCCTCTTTTTGAGCAATCACGCATTCCCGCTTTTCATGACTGGCTTGTGTCTGATATCGACATTGAGTGTCTCGAGGAGTTCATTAACAGTAGCGCATCATGCACAGTGGCCAATAAACTTTATGGCTGGACCGCCTTGCACTATTGTGCTCAATGTGGGTCTAGACCAGAAGTTTTGAGGCTAATATTAGATCAGCGTGACGCGGAAGGCAAACAAGTCGATGTCAATGTGCGGGATCTTGACGGCGAGACTCCGTTGCATAAGCTACTCTCTCGGAAGGAGGTTCCGAAGGAAATGTTGAAATGCTTACTGGACCAAGGTGCTGATGTTAATATCGACAATAAAACTTCACGGCGGCCGCTGTATGAGGCTGCATTCTACGGCGAATGTGAAACCGTCGAAGCTATCATTGACCGCATAACTGATATCGACGATGATGATGATTCGGGTCGCACTGCATTACACGGTGCCGCCTGGGCTGGTCAAAAGCAGATAGTTGAACTGCTGCTAAAACATAATGCCGATGTGAATC
Source organism: Astrothelium macrocarpum (assembly GCA_021030915.1). NCBI lineage: Eukaryota > Fungi > Ascomycota > Dothideomycetes > Trypetheliales > Trypetheliaceae > Astrothelium > Astrothelium macrocarpum. The sequence goes on from JAGEMR010000022.1 coordinate 95,054, forward strand.
GCAGAGACAAGCACAATCGATCACCGCTTCTATACGCCTGCCTTAATCAGATGCGGTGCTTCTCGCAAGAAGGCACTCCTGAGGCAACAGCAGAGCTGCTTGTTGAGGAACAAATAAATCGAGGGGCCTCGTTTGAGGAAATCAACGCATGTACCCAACGCGGACGAACGCCTCTCCGTGAGGCTGCCGGTCGAGGCTACCTGAAGGTTGTGACCTCTATGTTGAGCAAATTGCCAGCAGAGGGTAAGGACTGGATCGACAAACAAGATCTCCGGAGAGGTCGTTCCCCACTTCACTCTGCATCAATCCATGGCCGCGGGGATGTGATTGCAGTCCTTCTCCAGCATGGTGCGGACCCAAGTCTACGGGACGGTGTGGAGAGAAATGGAATGACAAGTTTGGAACTGTGTCTCGATCGCTGGGCTAGCGTTGGATCAGAACGCTATGAAAAGGCAATAATACATCTCATCGATTCTAGTATGGAGGAGGCAAAGGCCAACAAGCTCCTTCTAACAACGGCAGCCATCCACGGAAGTGTCTCAGTCCTAGAGAAGCTTGCAAACAAAGGAGTGAGCTTGGACGTGACCGACTCATACGGTTGGACACCAGCACAATTAGCAAGCCAATTTGGCCATGACGAGGCTGCAGAGTTTATTCGCAATACGCTTGCACAATTGGCGCTGCGCCCAACATGCTGGTCACTTGAAGAAGAGTTCAAAAACATCACGCTCACGGATGATAGGTTACAAGCCTCATTTAATGGTGGTTCCAGGGATGTTATGGTCGCTGATCATCCTGTCCCGGCTGGCTTGTCCCAGTATTATTTCGAAGTCGAGATTTTGGATCCTGAGACTGGCGAGTCACTCGGTAAATATCAACACCACCAGAGGTTGCAGCAAGAAATGTCACGGAGCGTAGAAGAAAACAAGGAAGCTCGTCAAGCACATGTTCGGGAGGCCCCCAATATGATTCTGAGCCATTGAAAGGAATGTCTCATTGCTTCATCAACGCTCATCAAACCGCACTTTATATAATTGTCGAGAGTCTCCTTGATGGATGCTTGCTGTTTTACTCTCTTGTAGCCTGTGACATTTCTTACAGCACCCTCTGGTGACACCATGTCAGGAACAGTTGAGCTAACGCATGCTTCAGATACAACAACCCCGGGCGACCAAAATGCTGCAATCCTCGCAATTGGCTTCTGTACTTCAGCCGCAAAGTCGATGGTGTTCCCAGGCTGGCCTCCGCAGAAATTCGCTCCGAATGCACACTCATGGGCGTATCATGGTGATGATGGCGGGCTCTTTGCTTCACACGGTAAACATAGAGGATTTGGACCGCATTATGGACCTGGAGATGTCATTGGTTGCGGTCTGGATTTCGAAGCTCAAAAGATCTTTTTTACCAAAAACGGAATAGAAATCAGTAAGTCGGCTACATCAATACCCGTCCTTGATATGGTCACCAAGAATTGACCAGAATTAGCGGACCACTATTTCGAAAAGATTAAGGGACGCGTGTTCCCTGTGCTCGGTTTTAAAGATAAGGTACAATTGCGCACGAACTTTGGTACGATCCTGGCAAATGGTTTCAAATGGGCGGGAAGAAATGCAGCTTGATTATATTGAGAAGAATTCTCGTTTTTTCTGGACATGGATGCTCATACTAGATATCGACCTGCACCAACTGAGTCTGCTCCCGGCGTATCCTGAAAAGACGGCCACTACTCTTCAAGTTTCCCATTTCATGAAGATCATAGCCACGTCGCAACTTCATCAGGTAGGGAGCGCGTTAGAAGTTATTTCCGAGCGCAACGAAGGAGCCATACTACGAATTAATCCCGCTTCTCTCATCTCCTTAGAGCCTAACTGTATTGCCGATCGATGCCAATTCAACCTGTCCCCTATCTTCATTCATGAAACTTAATTTTCATCACACTCATTTCGCAAAAACGGTTTTGCACCACTTAACCTCTCCAAACATAATCTAAGGTTAACAACTCATTATTGAGACGAAGATTCGAACGGCTACCGCATGTCGAAGATAGTACTACAAAGAATCCTTCCATGAGCAATCCCTAGAAGCCAGCCTACGGGAGTGTGTTTCTCTGCGCCAACACTCACATGGCATTTTTCTTCAAAACGAATCAATGCTACAACGAATGACGCCGGTGGAGACGTGGAGACGTGGAGATAAGTAAAGGGTGTGTTTCTATCCGCATGCTTTAAGTCTGACTTTCACGAACCCTATTAGACAGAGCAAAGCTAACCTCTGGAGGTTCTCAGAAATTCTTGTCCAAGAGAGAAGCAACTGGCATTCGTAACAAGACCAGGCACAGGGACTGAGAAGGTCACCCTGCCTACCTACTCTGATAAGTAACCGACTAATTATTGCTCATATCGACCATCCATAACTCAAGGAGAAACAACTGTTGCATAATTGTAGTCTAGTCCTCTTCATTGCCTCAGTATTAGCGGTCTGCAAAGTGCATGCATCGCACAGCCAAGATTCCGCTTGATCTAAGGCCAGTCAATCTCGTAAGTTGTTTTCCTGCGCAAGATGAGCTGTCGTTTCGAGCAGTGCTCAATACCGAGCGCTTCCATCTTGCAAAACCCACAAGCTAAGGACTACATTGGGCTTTGAAGCGAGAAAGATCGAGGCCGATACTTTATTGACGTAATGAGCGGTGCATTGAGAATAAGTCACTAGGTACGTCGCGCACCAAATCAAAACGGCCATCGAATGCTTGCGTTCACTTGGATTTCCTTGATGACTCCCTATCAATAGATCTCTAGTATTGTATAGTTGTTTTGAATTTTGCAGTGATACTCCATCTGCATCGTGATCGTGACTCACATTGAACCATGAGCTACTGCGCACGTGGGAGTTCTCGCTTCTGCATCGAAGTTCCGACCTACGCCAACTCGTTAGCACAGAAGATTCCTTAATCTGAAGGATGGCTAATCCTAAGCGTCCTCCACGAAACTGGGTCGAAATACCTCTCGAAGCTGGAGCAGCTGGGACGACGAACCATAAGCCGATACATGTTGGACCAGAGAAGGTTGAATCTTATTACCACGACCTCAAACAACTGATTGAAATTCGTGACAAATGTACTTCGACGAGACTCAAGTACTTACCACCATCTCGCGTTCTTTGCATAGCCCAATCAACTCCTTCCGGATGGCTTCCAGTCGAGCTTAAGCAGCACTTGAGTACCTATCGGGAACTGCAAAGCTGCATAGAGTCGCTTATGGCGACTCATGGTGGTTGTCGCCAAGACTGCGCCGACTTCTATAACGGCTTTCCACTTTTCGCGCTGCCTGTAGGTGCCCAAGACCTAATCTGTCAATACGTTTTAGGTGCAAAATCATTTGGACAGCTCACGGTGGCCGATTTCGAGCCAGACCATATACCAGCCACAGCTTTGACGAGAACACAGTATGAAGTGATGATGGAAGATGGAAGCCGAAGAACAACGACTTATCTGGTCAAATCATGGGATGTTCCAATCGAGCCAGGAATGTTAAATCTCTGGCGAACATGTTCCATCCTCCACAATCGCATGTGTTGGGATCTTTACCAGAAGCAAATAAACTTTGTCGGGACGACAGAATCTGCTCTAGCATATTTGCACGACCGTTGGACGAGCCGTGGCATTCTCAAAAAGCTCAGGCTGAACAACTATTTTCGACCAAGCTACAAAGATCTCACTCATGGTAATTCGAAGATACTACTACAATCAAGAAGAGACCCATGGCGACGACTATGTAATTTCCTGGTACACGAATGCATTACGCTTGACATCAAGCTTGTCGTTGATGAAGCGTTCTGGCGTATTCTGCCATGGTCTGGGCCCTTGGATGGTATCATGCTGGATCCGAAAAAGCGAAGACACGATTTCAATCCACCGTCTATGGGATACGAAAAGAGCGGAAAAGCGTCCCCCGAGTTTTTGGAGAGGGTTGCGAAAATTGGTGTGGATGAAAAAAGCTTCTTGTTGGTGATTCGTGGTATGCAGACTGATTGTCAAGAGAAGTTTGAGCGGGATCTTGAGACTCGCATGAAAACGCTCATGGCGCAACGTAAGCGTTTATTAGAAGACGCAGACGAATACAGGCCTGATTGCGACTGTTGGGGGAGAAAACTCGAAGAAAGTTGCATATGGAGTGAAGACAACAGACTCAATATATACCGAATCCGGTCAAAGAGGCAGGAAAGATTGTATTGCATTTATGATGACTACTCGTTTCCAAGATCTGAAGGTAGTGACCCTAGAGACGCTGAGAGCGATCGTTCAAAGGATTCTCTTCGGTAGGCAAGCTAAGATACTGGGACGCATCTGGACATAGCAAAGAATCGGACGATATCAGATAAATCCTGCATTTACTACATACATCGTAGTCTCGTGCACGCATCAACAAACTCACGTCCCCATTTCCCATTTTGCCACCCATCCACACCATTGCGCCGCATATCCAAGACCCTGCCCAGGTACATGTAAACTACGTACCTATCCAAGAAACCCTTCCCCACTTTTATCGCCGCACCTACATACGACCCACATATCTTAATCCACATGCCGATCCGTGCCATTCCCTTCCTTGTCTTGCAGGAGGAAGCTTAGGTACCCAGTTCAAGACGGCTCACGGCTCCCGCCCACGACAGATGACGCCACGAACTCGCGATCCATTCGGGAAAGCGGCATCTCCAAATGCGGGGGATTTCCCCCGAGATGGCACAATCTACGAAGAAAGGGCCCTTTCAATGGTGGTTAGCGGTGGCAGCGGTGGGTAGGACGGCTAATGATATTAGGTAAATGAAGTATCTGCAAGGTAAGGTGGCGCCTGCGTTATGTAAAAGTGGCCCTGGTCAAGGTTTGCGTGGACCCTTGAGTCACCAGACGAGAAGGGTGGAGATGTTTGTAAAATTTCTGAATGAAACGCTGGTAGAGTTTGGTGGGCGAATGTGGATCATGAAGATTTTTTCCGTGGTGCTGGGATCCTGTTCCCAACAGGTGTGCTTGTGTGTTTGGGGCGTTGTTGTTGCCGATGCGAGACTTGGGCATACGGCACAGGTGAAGGATTCGTGGGTGGAGGGTGAGTGGTGGAAATGTATACTGGGTGAATATAGGCAGAGGCCTTCCATTCTGCAGGATTGGACGGAAGGATCAAGTAGACATACCGTATTGGAGACTAGCAAGTGCAAACTAAATGGGATTCACTTTCAGAAGCATGCTACAGTAGAGAGAATAGATTGGAATCTCAAAAATCGTTGCTTTCATTTGAGCTACTAGAGCTACAGAAACGTTGGAGGGGCATTACAGAAAAAGTTTTCCCATCCCGACTCCCAACTCATCTCCTTCCAAGGGTATCATCGCCAAGCCTTCTCGTTGTCAAGGTAATTATCAGCCAGGTTGAAAGCCGGTTGTGTACGAAGCGAATACGAGGCACAGAAGTGGGCGGGAAAGGCCTAAAAGCCCTCCCTGAGTAGGCACGCAGCGCCGCTCCGAATAATATAGCAGTCGTTCTATCAGAGGTGGCAGAAGTCGTAGTAATCATGCCGTGGTTCGCAAATTCGACAAAATTCCTCCTGCATTTATACACTGACAAGATAAGAAAAGCTTGAAGTTGTATAGCCTCACATACAGTAACAAAGGCTCGTGTGTGTAATGGTTCGCCGTAGAGATCAGAAGAGGACACCGTGAGAACGCCAGGAAGTTTCGTAGCCACGACGGCATGCGTCTATTGCATGATTCTTGAGAAGTCGCGGCCGTTAAAAAAAAAAGGGAAGACTCTTGAGCAGTGCGTTTGACTGCCAAGACGAAGAATTCCGAGGGTATCAAAATATTCTGTTAAATGTCGATAGACATCGTAGGGTCGAACATTGGCATGATCGAATGTCATGCTTCAATGTCGCGCTGTTGACCACTCGCAGCGATGGCCAGAGTATCCAGGCCGTGCGATATTGATGGTGTAAGTGGGCTGTAGTCGCCACCGACATTCATCTGTGGTTGATAGTTGACCGCATCCATATACGTCGCCCGCTGTAGTTGTGGTCGAGGTGCTTGCATGGGTGCCATGGGAGCTTGCTGGGAAATGGTGGTTGGGTCTGTGACAGAATTCGATTTTGTTCTTCGCATTTGCGCCTTGGCTTTCTTGGCACGCGACTCGCCAGCTCCAGTACCGCGACCGTGTTGATGCGTTCGTCGGTGCTGCTCCATGTTGTCTTTGCGTGTAAACGCTTTGTTACACTCGGGACAGAACGCGTCCTTTTTGCCCGTGTGCTTCTTAGCATGGCGTGCAGCGTGACCCGACGTAGTGAAAAAATCAGTGCATCCGTATTGTTTAGCCATCGGGCATGGATACTGATTTTTCTTGGCAGCAGGCTTTGATGATGAAGAGGAAGTTGTTGATGGCTGGACATGGGTTTGTGGTTGGGCTGGCTCCTCTAACGGAGATAGGGAAGTCCGGAAGAGCTGAGGCTGAGGTTGTTGTTGCGGTTGAGGTTGTGGGGGTAATTGCGGCTGAGCTTGCGGTATGGGCACCGGATAGCCATGGGATGCATGTTGAGCGAGGATGGGATAGGCAAGCTGCTCCTTTGAAGGTTCCATGTAAGTTGAGGCCATGGCCGATTTAGGCGAGAGATCGGGCTGGGAGTGGATGTAGAGTTGCTCAGAAGGGTGGGTGTCCAGATGCGAGGCTGGAGTGAGGGGCGAGGGAGTCTGCAAACCGCGAGAATCCGAAGAGTCGCTGCGGATCAATGAAGGTGTTGGTGGAAAGCCAGGCGTTGAAACATAGCTCGAGGTGCGAGAGTGAAGTGCAGGTTGCGACGTGTGGCGGAAAGGCGCGGGCGCTTCGCCTGATTCATTCAGCAAGCTCACGCGGCGACCACTCGAGTTCGTGCCCTCCATATCAACACAGCGTCAACACAACGCCCGCGCAAAGCGTGGCCTCAGCTGCACTGTGCGGTAGCGACAGTGCCGGCGAGCAGTCACAAATTAGCTAGCGAGCAGTGCGCGCCGTCTGGGAAGGGCGCAGTGGTGGGGATGTGGTCGTCGCACAGGCGGGAGTGCTTTACCACGGCAACGAAGGGCAATGTTGACGGACGGCGACAACAGAACAGCAGAGGGGAGTATCAGAGCAGCAGCAGTGGGGAAAGTGGGAGCTGGGCTATTTGAATGTCAGGGGAGGCTGCGAGGGACCGGGCAGCTGGGCAGGCGGGCAAGAGAGGGCAAGCCGCTGAGGACGGAGTGCCGGATGCGAATTGTAAGAATGCCATGTCCTGATCCCTTGGATCTCTCGATCGTTGATGCTTCTAATTATTAGACGACGAGGATCGGCGGCCACGCTGCATCCCGTTATCAGGGAGCGCCCTCAGGGAAAGCTGCTAACTAGTACCTAACCCTCATCCCTGTCCGAGGGTCTGCCCGGCCCTGTTTTGCTCGGCTTCCCCTCTTCCATCATAAGCTTCACGACAGATGCCACCAGATGCTGTTTGCTAAGCGCTGCCTGCAGCCTCACCTCCACTCCCACTTCGGCACTGGCTGCGCCGGCGCGGGCAAGGCGCGCAGGTCCGGCACGTCGCTGGGCATAGGCTCGGTGCGCTCAGCAATCCGCTGGATCGCGAGCGTCTGAGGGAATAAGGGACCAAAAGGGTAACGTGAGCAATCCGACGGAGTGCGGCGCGATCGCAGACTGCCAACGCACGTCCACAACACGTCTTCCATCGCCATTGTTTGCAACAGGACTGCCCACCATATCCGACTCGCCTGACGACCCACTCAGCCACGGTCGAAGAAGCATAAGCAGCACTTGACTCAGCCAAGCTGCGACATTGTCCTTCGGTGCCGTCTTTGACAGCGACAGTGTGCAATGGCATCAAACAGACGTCTGTGAAGAGGGGAGCGCATGACGCACGCTCTCCTCGGGCCAAGGCTGTGGCAGCAAGGCTGTCGTCCACTGGGCACAGGTGCGGACTCGATACATCATCGCGACGTCGAGACCCTGCGTCTGGAAGTGCCACGCACGCGTTGCGCAACTCCGTCGGGCGCAGGGATGCAGCCGTTGGCGGCTGCACGCACCACCTCTAAATTTCACCGATTGTCTTTCAATTGCTCGATCGCCGCCTCACATCAAAGCCTTGTTCCCACAAGCCACAGCGAACTGCTGCTGGCGTTGGCCAGTTGGGTTGGCAACGCTCCCTGCCATCGTCGCCCACGCGCTATTCGGCTTCTGCCTTGGAACTTTCCTGCCCTCTGATCATGCGATGCGCCCGTGATTGGAGCCTACGCTGCAATCATTTCGGTATTTGCGGGCATTCGTGGCCAATGACTTTTCCGTTATATCAGAGAGATGAACTGCCACACCCAGGAGAGGAGCATCCATGTACCATTCAATGTTGGCGATCGATGTGATCGAAATCTCTCAGCTCACGCGCAGAGTTGAGAACCTTGCAACACATCATGATTCGCGTGCTCCCCGTTCCACGTTCCTGCCCGAGAGCCTCCCAAGGGACTCGCAACAGGGCACCAGGGCATCGTCCTTGGCCGGACCGGAAACCCTTTTGCTGACGCAGGGACCAAAAAGAGAATCAGACAACAGTTTCGCTACCTGAGACGAGATGAGCGAATTCCGGCAAGGCGTCCAATTCTCAGGAAGCCGCGCAGGATTTCGAGGTCAGCAAGATCTATTCCTTGCTGTTTGCTACCTGGCTACATGGGGCTCAAATCGATAACTACCCATCTCGATCCCCCGTCCAGGTGACAGCCTCGGGACTAACTCCGAAACTAGACCTGCGCACATTTACAATCAATCATCTGGAGGTGAGTTTAAGGCTGTGGCTAAGGCCAATTGCCTGATACATAATCCACACACGGTTTGGGAAGACCTTTAGCCGTAATGAGTGCCGGAACCTTTTAGTTCTTGCTCTAAACAATTCAATAGTCCTCGCCGCTGGAAATCGACTGGGTGCTACCCCAGATTCAAAGACTGTGCTCATTCAGTAATAATACCGTGCTATTCATGAATGCCGTGTAGTGTATTCGGAAATTTCTGTTAGTGCACATATCCGAGCGCAACCGTGTTCACCGTTTCTTCCACGGTCTTCAGGTCCTGCATAACAAGAATTATCCCGCTCACAAAATTTAAGGAATAAAGAAGTTTGAACGCCGTTTCCTAATGCATCCGATCGAGTTTCGGCCGAACAAAGTTGAACCCTTCTCAGCAAGGCATTCGTGGTTTCATGCACAGCGGTAGAAGCGGTGGAAGGGTGCTGACAGAGCTTGGTCATGGCGTAGTGCATGTGGCTTGAAACGGGGCCCGCTAGGGCCCTGCATGTTGGGTCGGAGCTAGAATGCAGGCGATCGAACATCGCACAAAACTCTCAACTTCATCTTCGATCTCACCATCCGGCTGTTGTCAGCGGGCCCTCGGCTGAAACTCTGCGACCCTACTCTATGCCATGGTCGAAATAACGCTCTCAATGAACTTCCCGATTGAAAGAATCATCAGAGTCATCATCAATGCGACCGGAATTGAATGTGACTCTCGCCGTGGGCTGTCAAAGTCGCCGGTCTGGACTGGGGTCCATTTCTACGGGCCCGACAGCCCGTCTTGGGGGAGCTCGTGCGTTCCCAATACCGGCACCTTGAACACGTGGCGGATAACATCCGTGCGCCGCACGGGATCATCTCTTCGACCCTGAACTCCCCCTGTGACATCACTGTGATTTTAGAGATGAAAAGGAACTCGAGAAATCAGGGCAGATGGTTATCTCGTTCCATCTCGCTTTGACCACGAGCTCGAAATTTTTCAGGGAACAATTTGAAGCCACAGTTGCGATGCGTGCCTTATCCGCGATCTGAGAACCATCTCATCAAAACAAAAGCACAAGCCAGATGGTCACGAATTTGAAGAAGAAGCACGTGTTGGTCCCCTTCACGGTACGTCATTTTGACTAAACACAGTAACGGCATAGTGCTGCATAGAATGTGTGAAATGGGCTTCGCAACAAACTGGTATCAAACCAACATTCACCGGAGGAGTGGGAGGGTGTGAATGTCTAAAAATTATCTGACTCTGTGCATCAAATCCTTCCCGTCCATCATCCGCGCTGGACTCATGATCCGCAGCACGACTTTCTATATGTAGCCAACCAGCTGGAGTGCCTGAATGAGATCGCAAGATGCATCTGTCGATGCCATCCGCAGCTACGAGCCAACCCCTTAACATATCCGGTGATCTCGTTCCTCCCTACGGGGGTTCCCACAAAAATCCCCACAAGTAAAGCCACATGCATGTGCCTTGAGCCTCCCCAATGAGCCACAGAACAAGATCTGCTGATTCTTTCCCAAATCGAAGGCCCTGTCGGCTCCCCAAAGTATGTACAATCCTTGCTGGGTTCCGTCAACGCACGCCTAGACCCCAGGGGATCCGTCAGCAAGGCTCCGAGTCCCATGGTTCTGTAAAGCTGTGGCTGAGAAGAATTAGGATCCTGTGGAGCTTTTCTTGGTGCACATTGTAGTGGAATGAGACTTTCGAGTTCTTGCTAGTAATCATTTGAGCATGTCGAGTTCTGGGAAAGTTTGGAGACGAGAGAAAAACTTGAATTCGGGTTGGAGATATTTCCAAAAGTCCCAAAACTTCTCACAAGCAAAGTTATACGGAGAGATTACAAGTTCGAACAGCATTGTGACATACGTTCCAAGACTTGGATTAAAACACAGCCAACTTGGTATAAATATTGCGAGAGTATCTTCTGCCAGTACTGATGTGAGCAGTAGATGCTCAATCAGCAAAGTTTCTAGCATTCGAAACTCCATCGACACTTCTTACTTACATTAGTCCGCTAAATTTCACCTAGTCCTCCCAACAGTAACTAAATTACAGGACATTATCCAAACTTATTAGCTGGTGTTCGTAGATCCCAGCAATACAAATTCAAGTCGAATTCTCCGTTTCCGTATCTCCTCTCTCTCAACAACAAAGATTTAGTAATCCTTTTGTATTGTCCCCGTTCCAGTCCAAGTCTCTTTTACTAATTTGTACACCTCGTTCAACACTCTCGACTCACCAGTCAAGGCAGTCCTCGACCGCCATTGATCGCCTTTTGTAGCTGAGACGTGTTCGGCCGGTTCTCTATCAATTCCACGTCAGCCAATGCTTTCACAACCCCGGCCCCGAAATTCGACGTTTTATATCCTCTTTTCATACCCACAACAAAGAAAGACCGAAAAGAAAAATTCCATCACTCACCAGCATACCGCTCATAGCTATCCAAATACAACGCATCCTCACTCGTCGTACACCTCACCGCATCATCCCTCTCCAGCGCCTCCACCCACCTCCACCACCGCGTGCCCGGCTCGGGATCGGGCCAGCCGCGATACGGCTTCAGCACGCGGCCCAACCGCAGGATCCACGGCGCGGCCTGGATATCGACAAACGAGATCTTGGCGCCGAGGAAAAAGGGCCCCTCCGGGTGCGCGGCGTCGATGAGCTTGTGCAGGTCGGTGTGCAGCTCCGCCGCGAGCGCCGGCTGGTCGTCGGTGGTCTGCGATTGCAGCAGCCGGTAGAAGGACGGGATCAGGTGGCGGTTGATGTGGTCGGCCCAGAGGCGGGAGTGTGCGCGGTCTTGGGGGGAGGTGGGGAGGAGGGGGACACCTTCGTTGAGATCCTCGAGCTGGAGAGGGGCGTTAGTTGGGAGGGAGGGTGAATGGGGTTTGAAAAGAGGGAGGGACGGACGTATTCCATGAGGACGGTGCTCTCGTAGCAGGCCCAGTCGCCGTGGCGGAGGGCGGGGACGAGGCCGCGAGGGTTGACTTCGAGGAGCGATTGGGGTTTCTTGTAAGGGTCGACTTCGATGTATTGGTAAGGAAGCTGTTTCACTTCGAGGGATATCCAGACTCGTTGCACGAATGGGCTATCGCTTGTGAGCTCTTGGTGTGTGGGAGCATTGCTGCGGTAACTGCGGGATAGGAATGCTTATTGAGAATTCCACTGACCAGAAGCAGCTGCCGAATAACTTCAGTTCATGATCTTTCGAATGGCGCTTGACTGTGTCAAGTGCTTTTCCAGAGGCTCGCTTGTGGTATGTTTTCTTGCCATTCTCGTCAACATTGTCCGACATATTGGCATATATTGTTGTATTCCACGAAGACAGCGTGCAAAATGAAGCTTTGTTGGGAAGTAACTTTGAAGTGGAAGGGAATGTAAATGTAGAAGTAGTGTACAAGTGATTATTCTAGCAACGGTACGATGCAGATGTGGAATTGAACGCTAAAAGCCGGGTACTTTGTATAGAGCGAAGATAACAATTCATACGAGTTTTATACCATCCGTTTGTAGACGGGTTGACAATTTATATCACCAGAGTTGGTGGTACCGAAGCATTTGGGCGTGCATTGAAGCACCCCACTATGATAGCGGTGATGCAATCATTTATGACGTTATCACAACAATTTTCCGAAAGAGGCAGATGCATGGAATGACAAGGCGGTTTTTCGGATACTGACGGAATCAGACTTACAATGGCCTTTTTATTCTCCTTTTCCCTTTTGATCATCCATCTAACGACGCTATTCTTCTTCACACGGTCACTCTCTTCTAGGGTATGTCTGTGTGCTTCGGGGGCTCCATCAGACTTTCCATCGCCTGCAAAGCCATTCACTCGCTGGATGGTGTAGTATTTACCTCCTCCGGAAGTCGATGGAGGAAGTGGATCAAGTCGACCCATTGACGGCAATGACCACGTCTGTTGGTTGGCAAGCGGACCGTCAGAACCTATCGACGCAAAAGACGTCCCATTGAAGCTGGTTGCCGGCGTGTCATTCATGTCCTCAAGAACTGCTCCATCCAGGTGTTCGGTAATCTTAATCTTGACATCGCAGAGGTCTCGTTCCCGTGCTACTCGTCTCCTCTTCTTTTTGTTCGGGTCATTGGACTTTGGTGTTCCAGGCGGACGACCCTTTAACCGACAATCCCAGTAATGTGAGATGAAGGGTTTTCGCTTGTATTTCTGGGTTGAGCGGTGGGAGTAGACATTGTCAACGTGAGGCCAGTAAGTCTGAAATCTAGTTTGGAGAAAGAGGTTCGTCAGTGTTTTGAGAGATGGCAACAGAATTACGAAACGCACTCCTCTTCAGTAAGAGTAATAGGTTCCTCGATATAGAACAACTTCTCCCGCCATGCCTGTAAATCTGGTGGATTTGGGATGAGTCTTAAGCCTTCGAGGTGAGAATCATTCTTCTCTGGTAGATCGTCTGGTATAGTTTGGTCGCTGTGAAGGCCGTTGAACGGATCACCAGCTGGGAAATCGTGAGCTGACTGGCTGGGTACTGCTCGAGTTGGAGGCAAGACGTCGAAGTTGTCCCCATTTACTGGCGATGGTATGAAAGAGAATTCTGATATATGGGGCGGCAGTAACTGATGATGGGTCGCGTCAAAAGAATTCAGGGGTGGAAGAGACGTATTGAATGGATCAATGGCTTGAAGTGATTGGCTCTGGATGACAAAATCATTCTGATAGCGCCCAGACGGCTCTGCTGGGCTGGATGCATCAAATCCAGGAGGGCTTGATCCATATGGTCCTAGATTGCGACTGTCATTGCCTTGTACATCCTGGTACGGTTGTGATGCAGATTGCCGGAGTAGGGAAGGTAGTGATAGCTGCTGCGGTAACGCAGATCCAGGGGAAGCATTCATGAAGCGCCTGATTAACCGCCGTTGGGCAAAATCTCTTGCCTCTTTAACATGTCATACAAGAGGAAGCTTAATCGGGCCGTCAGGGACGACTTTGAGTCACGTGATTCATGAATCTCTCCGAAAGCCTGGAGGCTCTGTTTTTGCAATAGAAAACAACGTTACTTTGGTTAGTTCTTCCAAATGTTAATTCATTACCGATGTCTCAATTCATAGATGTGTGCCTTTGCAACGATCTGTGGTAATAGCATTATTGTTGATTCAGTCATAACTTGCATTCTTGTGAAACTCAAAAGGAATCGTCTATTGAGGAAGTTATTTTGAGGAGGCTGGCTTCCATGTAGTTCCCAAACCAAGTTTTGACAAGGCAATACCCTACATGCTCCGTGGACGACCTGAACGCCGATGCTCAATGCTTCGATATGTTTGACCCATAGCACAAGAATTTTCGTGCAGTCATTTAAACTCCCTCACCCGGTAGCAAATTATTCTTCACCGCAAACATCTTAGTATTGACACCCGCCGTGAAGCCATCAACCTGTCTGGCATACTGTTCCACTTGTCTCGAGTTGAGGAGAATCTCCAACCGACTGGGTTCTTGAGGGAGCTTGAACAATCGCTGCCATTCATCTTCAGGCAACGGCGTTTGTTTGGCAGCTGTGCGTGCAGCATTTTCAGCTTTTCGCTTCTGCTGCCATGCCGTAATCTTCGCCTGCTCACGTCCAAGCGAACGTTGGTAATACTGATGATTGTTCAGTTCGGTGTGATGATTCTCTATACTATCGAGTAAGAGATCGCAAGTCTTCTCCAGATAAGGATCGATTGAGAGATCCAGCGTATCAAAATTCGGACACATGGGATTTGATGATACACGCGTGTCGTTTGAGAGAGCTGCAAGGTTTGGCGGAAAGTCCAGAGGTTCCTTGGGAGGATTGGAAGGAATTTGGTGAAGGAGAGAAGTGAGCAGGTGCGAATTATGTATTACGATGGGAAGTTCGACAAGGATATCTTGATATCGAAGACCACTTTTTTGCAGACTATTCACTAGTCAATGTCACGGCTCTTAGAGTGTGGGCATGGGATTAGCAAACCTCTCCGTAGTGAACTTTCCCTCGCGATAGGCTGACATGAATAGAGGAGACAATCGGTACGCTCGTATGCTCAAGCTGCCACTAGAACTCCTACTCACGTCGTGCACTAAAGCGACCGTCCGCTCATTCATTTCCTTTTGGTAGAAAAACTGGTTCTCGATTGTGTTTGCATTTACGAAATTTCCCATGCTTGTGCTCGTATACCAGCCAACATTATTCGCATCCACATTTACTTCTCTTAAAAACTTGATCATCTCTGTTTGATACGATGTGTTTGCCTTTGCACGAGGCGCCGCTGCTGAAAGGTTTGAAGAGTCTTGATGGGAGTCTGCAGGGAGATCGATTGTGGGAAATGGGAATGAATTGGTAATTTCGAGTTTGTCACCATTGTCCATGCCGACAATGGAGCCCGTCGCCGTAGTCGGAAATGTCTGGGAAGCATGCTTGATGATTTTCATCACAACCTTTCAAATAGTTAATATTGGGTCAAAAGCTATGAAGCAGTGTGCTCTTGCCAGCGCTTCAACCTGCACTTCGCGAAGCGATGCATCTCGTCTGCATGAAGTTCAGCCTTCGAATCACATGCATGTTCGAATTGCACACTCACAGTGAATCTGCCATGATTTTCGTTGCGGATGTTAGGCGGTCTCAACGGGAAAAAACGATGGTGGAAAATACAGCGGCTCTGAGGTGCGGCTTCGTGTTCGGAAGGCCCTCGCTTCTAACTTGTGGGCCACTCTGAAAATACGGACCAAATTGTCTTTAGTTGGACGGCTTATGAAGATCTTGGAACCGAGTTTTGCATATAGATGACTTCTTATTTGAGGTGATTGGCTTTAGAAAGGGCACATGCAAGGCTTGGGCCAAAATCTCTCGAAGTATTGACGGCTACCACAATTTCCTCTGAATACTTATCCTTTTCAGCAACTTATAGAACTAGTGTAATATCCAGAGTAATTCATTTCAATTCAAGCTTCCTTACATGTTATAGCAAATCGTCGCTTTTGAAGCTTTGTAGGAAAGTCTCTGTTGTGCGAACGACAGGATCTAAAGTACGAAATCAAGCATGGAGACTTGATATGAGCGGGCACATTATGCGTATTTTCGCGTGGATTGACACCTTGACTCAATGATTTCTTACCACTACGGAAGAGCCGCTAGGAATCTGGTCTAAAGTGAGGCAAAGTCATCACGTCTCTGTTACATGTATCGGTGAACGCCGCAGCAATAGTCTTGACTTAATCGAAACTGAGATACCATCCGACCGAAATCGGGAACACGTAACGCTGAAATCATTTACCTCACAACTCACGCTCTTGATTTACCTTTTTTAAAGAGCACAGTATTTTGCCGCAAATTCGACGTGATAATCTAGAAGCTCGTTCTATGTGTTCTGTTCGAAAAAGTATCACAAAACTTCAAGATGAAAGTTTTAGCCATTTTATTTGCTTTCCCCTTCATTACATTTGGTTCTCCTACCAATGATTTCCCAGTGTAAGTCTCTCAAAGCGTATAAAGAACGATAGCAGCTTACTAAAGAGAATTCAGCAACCCAGCCAAAAAAAATTATTCCATGCCTAGAAATTATTCCATGCCTATCAATCAATGCCCACAAATGCTTTACGATCCTTCTCTGCAGGGTATGGAGACCTATGATGTGTTTTTGGCGTCTTATTGCGACAATAAGTCAACAAGAGATTGGCATATTATCTGCTCATCACCACAGGAAGGTTCGTCTGGCACTGGGGCGGTTAACACAAATAATACAGGCAGATGTGACCACTCTCGAACATGCGTTGATGGGGCCTTGAGAAATGACATGCCAATGGCCTGGTGTGTATCTGGCAGCGCTTTCGTGGCTTTGAGCCAGATGGCTCTTTCTTCTTATGCTCAGGCCGACGAAACAAATTCTACTCACCCTGGTGTACTGGATTCCAGTCAGATTACCCTGCCGATCCTCAAGCAGGTCACACCTTCGACTTCCCCAGATACTGACGACTATTCTTTCCCATTTGTCGATTCGCACCCTCCTGCAGTATTCGTAATAGCACCTCAGCTGGACAAGTACTTTCTTCAATGGACGACGTGTTTTATCATTGGGGGATCTCCAAGAAAACTTTTGAAAGCTCGTAGAATAAGTTTCGTAGCCAGGCGCAGTTTCGGTGCACCCATAGGTATAACGAAGTCGTGCTCGGATTGTAGCTGGCTAACCTCTTCGAATCGGATACCCTTTTTGAATTACTTCTCGGTATGGGTAACGCCACCATATGACAATGACTCATGGGAGCCAAAATGTGTACAAGGAATTTCGTCAAAACTTTTCAGCACTCACCCATAATTTGGACTGTATCTAGAACATTCGTATACAAAGGGAGCTTGTTCGTTCTAGGTAGTCAAGCATTTGGTCTCTTTTATACTTCAGCTCCATGATAGGAAAGCATCGGCAAAGCCATTTGAAAGCGCTGACCATGTATTGATTTGACTTAACTTCTAGCAAGACTCAACTTTGGCTTAGTAGTTGTCCGGGCTACTCAACTGTTGCTCAAGGCTATTCACCCTTCAGTGGTGTTAGGGCCGTATTGTGATAGTATTTCGGAATGGAAACCAAGGCGCATGGGATGAAAGTAAGGACCAGGGGGCGCTAAGCCGCTAGATTCATTACCTAATTTATTACCTAAGCTCATTATAGACATGACAAGTCGTTGCATTTCGACTTTGATAGCGAGCTTGTCCATGTTATCCTTGTGATCACGTATGATGTTAGCTGGTGTATAATGTGACTTCGGCGGGAGATTGAGCACTGTGATTCTGTACGCAAAGAGAATCAAGTAATGAGCAGTCTGATCAGATACGGTGTTGAAGAACTGGAAAAGTGACATGCATTCGTACACAATACATCCCTTGACTCAGGCTGGAAGGGCTGTTCTTCATCTTGGAACTCGCCAGGTTGTAATAATATTACAAAGCATATGCTTACCTCTCTTATCAAGCAGGGTTGGCTCTTGGCTTTCGAAGAATCGATATGAGTTTAGTTCGTCCATTATTGTGAAAAACAACAGTAATTGGTGGCTCAAAGGTGCTAAGAGACATCCTAATGCGTGACATCGACGCTAGGCTATAAGAGGTAGACTAAGCCACACGGCTCAGCTTCGGCTCATTCTATGCTCTGACTGCCTGCTGCTCAATCTTCTCTCAATCTGGTTCAAGGACTGCTCAAGCTGGTTCAAGGGCTACTCAAGCTAAGTTAGGGGCTGTTCAGACCTGCTCAGATCTTGCTCACTCCCACTTGTGAGTCCCCGAATTCATTGGTCCGCTGCATTCAGTATATGGCCCCATATTCCGTTGCTTTCACACCGAGTAAGCGCCTGTGTTAAGGTACTGGGACATTGTTGAAGACTATAGATCTAGTGAATCGACCTCTTGGGCGCCTAAAAGATCTACTGCTTCCATTTCGGATAATACGGCGGCACGATAACTCTTGTTACGGTCAACGCTACTATGACCACTACGATTGTTATTCTTACGACTTCAACGGAAACAAGACCGTAACATCTACTGGCACGATTCATAGACCATCACGTTCTCTGTTAGTAGGGATGCTAGCTTGACAGCCTTTATCATGACTGTCACCGCCACCATCACGCATTTCCTTCCAAACCTGAGATGGATTTGTGGACCATATCTAGAACGCGGAATACCATGTCTCGTCTCCCTCGAGCCAGACCTGTTACGGTTTCACACACGTAAAAGATTGCGATCTTCCTTTGACTGTTTCAGGCCAGCATTGGAAGACTGTAAGTGGTGTATTTCTTTCCTCCGACCCCACACGTATGCGAATCCTTTTCTTATGCGGCTTTGTGGCACAGTTTTCAGGCCCAAGGTATCCATGTCCCTTTTCGGGTAGCCCCGGCATGTGTACGGCACGGATGTAGCATTGCGCCGCCTCGAATGTAGCAGAAGGCATGGTAAACTTCCGGTGTCCATCTGATCGTAGTCTCCGTACATTACCCATCTCTATTATATCGCCAAAGAAAAATTTCCTTCAGGAAACACGAACCTAATCAATAGATCCCACGTGCTTCGGTTGTATCAATTTCGCGTCCTACAGATCATGTTCTTTTCGGACAATAAATATAGTCTTCTGCCGACCAATATTCGATCGGAGAGTCCCTTGAGAAGTCATGAACTTCAGTCACCAGTACAGTCGCGCAAATGGTATTCTCGACACAAGAGCAATCTACTGCTAATTTTGCCCCTTTCTCTATCAATTTGTTTCAATGGATATCAAGCCTTTCGGTTCGCTGCGACGGAGAGGGAACGAGATGCTGCACACTCTGCGTACAGTAAGCATACACATCAAGCAGCCGGCCCATGTAGTAAAACAAGACTAAGTTTCCAAGGTGGTCTCGCGTACGACACTCCTATGACTTACCAAGCACACACGGATTATTGGAGTGATAACGACACCATAGCGGATGCGCTTTGGGATTCAATAGACACCAATCCAATGGCTGTAGCTCTGTCAGACCAATTTATCGAGCAGCGTGGACTCCCGTCTTCCTCTCGCTTTGTCTGGGATGATGAGAAGGGCATCTACTATATAAAGGCATTTCATGACCTACACTGCTTGGTGTGTTTCCTTGACTCAATACTCCTCCATATGCTTATATCCAGTTCAGAAGCTTTTGCGTCAAGGACTTATCGACCGTGAGCGCGGTCACGATACAACTATTGAAGCGGGACATCTGTATCACTGTCTGGATGCACTCAGGCAAGATGTCATATGCAAAGCCGACGACACGCCAATGCCCATAGGTATGATCGACCACAGTGTCGGGGATGGTCAGGTCATGAAATGCCGCAACTGGGACAAATTAGTCGCTTGGACTCAGCAGCCCGAACGCAATGCTTGTTGGAAAATTATAAGTGACTATAAACCAATCGTCCATACACTCGAGCGACACCAATTCTGCCCGACTGATTCTCAATACTATCCGGTCATGGAAGCCTATTTCAAGAAGTTTGGTCATGAGAATCCGTTTGGCTAGGCAAAGCTGTTCCACCTTGTTCACATTCTTTTTATACTATTTACAATCTGAAGCACAAGAACATGATCCAGGATAGTAAGCAGGCTCAATCCAGGTCTTTCAAAGTCTAGAAAGACACAAAGAAAGCAAACCTCTTCTGAAACCTATAACAAAGCCTGATAGCTTGAGCGACTACCATAGAAGTTTTATTCGTGGCAGTCGTTGATAGACCGGTTTAGGGTATCACTTCAGTGCGATTCTTAACATTGATAGTTGCCGTGTAACCGGCAGCCTTACAAATGAAAGCGCCATTTCTCAGCGCAGGAGCTTCAACCCTGTGTTCGATAGTGGCCAAGTGAGTCTGTCCCATCGTGCGGTATGCAAGTTGATACTTCGAAGCTAAAGTGGCATAAGCAAATCATCCTAGCGACGGCCTGCTGGTCAGCATGCAACCGCACTAGATGATCTAGACCACCATGCCGTCGTGCAACGGACGGATCTGATGAATCCTTCGCAGGGAGTTGATGTTTCCCGATCGAGCACTTCCGTCGATATGCCTTGATTCCGATCCGCTCAACTCCATGACTCGAGGAACAGGCTGGATCAACAGAGCCTTTCGGATGCATTGGATTGCTGTATTATCACGGGACACTTGACTTTTGCATTCTCGATCAAGGGAGCGGTGTGGGTGCTGATCGCGCTGGAGAGCGATTTCCATTTCGAGTGAACAATTTCGTGCCGCAAGGAATTTTCCACTAATGAAAGCATCTGTCTTCTAATATATAAGCTGTTTCCTTGGCATAGAATTCCTTCAACTGTCCTTCGCACAATTTACCTAGATCATCACGGCCATTCCATACAATATACAGAGGTGACAACCTTATTCCGATCTCCTGTATACTTCTGACGTATTATTAGACTTCACATAACAACAGTCATGCATCTTACATCGATTTCTCTTATTGCTTTCGGTCTTATTGGCGCTGGTTTGGCAGCACCAACCCCGCCAGTCTTCAGCTTGACGGAAGAGCGCCGTTCCATCGAGAGCCGAGCTTCGCCAGATTTGAATAACGAAATTGTTCCTCCCGCTGCGATTGGGAAGCGAGAAGCTCCAGATCTTAGCGTGGAGATCACGCCTCCCGCGGCAATTGGGAGACGGGAGACTCCAGACTTAAGCAACGAAATCACCCCCCCAGCAGCTATTGGGAAGCGAGAGACCCCGGATCTCAGCGTCGAGATAACGCCCCCCGCCGCAATTGGCAGGCGGGAGAGTCCGGACTTGAGCAGCGAAATTACGCCCCCGGCGGCGATTGGCAAGCGAGAGACTCCAGATTTAGGAAGCGAAATCACGCCTCCAGCGGCGATTGGCAGATAAGAAGACCAGATCATCCAGATGAGTTATCTGGGTTCGAAGTGGATGTCGTCGGTGACTTTTTTTCATGTCTTTTTAGTACTTGGCACAAGTGAAACTACACGTAGTATAGCTTTCACGAGGTGAAGGTTGATGTATGTAGTTGGAACGGAACGTGTAACTAGATGAATAAAGTCAATGTCGTCTTGCGAGACTTGTTACTTTTGTTGTGAAAGCATTGGCATTCAGCACCCCAGTTGGGGAGTTCTCCAAGTCAATGCTGATTGAGACAGTCAGCACAACGTTTCTCTGCAAGAATGACTTGTTTATGGAATGGCAATGCCCTATGTTGGCATTGAAACATCGAGAGTCTATTATAAGAAATTGAATTGCTAATTTCTTTTGAGCGAAATTATAAGAAATCGTCAATTCATTAACAACAGCCTTTTTTGCGTTTTCTCGTCAGCTCTCGTAAGAAAATCTTTTACAAGCGATAGAAATTGTGAGATAACTTCTATCATACATTCGGGGAATCTCGTTTTTGTTTTGCGTTCAGATCAAGTAATATGAGAATGGATCTATTACGTCTTGTGTCCCGGCAGATCCGTCTGTATCTGAACTCGGCAGATGAGACCTTACTGTTCTGCTCTTTTGGCCCCTCGTTGTCAATCTATCCTCCCTCCTTGGTGATATAGTGTTTGAATCTATAAGGGTCGGCTCATCAGAAGAAGTATAGCGTTTTCCGCGTGTAAGGTACAGGATCTGTTCATCGCCGGCACGTTCGGGAGACGAAGAGATTATTTGGTGAGTCCATTTCGATATCTGGGCCAGGCGTAAAGTAGGTCTCTTCAGCTATTTTGACTGGGACAATCGTAGGTAGTCATATCTGTCATGTATGTGGTCTGTCTTGCTGCATCAATACAAGATCCGGCAGGGTCTCTGGGATTTTCCTCCGGCTTAACCTGGCTTTCTGTAGCCTCTTGGCGCATATCAACAAGATTCAGCGAGAGGAGAGGGTCTTCTTTCAGCACGGAAGCATCAAAGCCAAGTCAGTCCAAGCGCAACGTGCACTTCCTGATCAACAAAACCAACAAAGATGGAAGCAGATGTCGACGAGGCTATTGTATACGAAGAGATGAATGCTTCATAGGCAGGTAGCAACGCGCTTAGAACTGTCTTGATCCGCCGTTTTTTGTTGCTGTTTTATTGTTGTTGCCGTACAAATAAAGGTATCGGTCACTTATAATGATAGCGGTGAAGCATGAGAAGAAACAACGGTACATGATAGATGCATAAAGTAGAAATCATTGTTCCAGAGTAATGTCTGATGAAGCAGACTTGTGCAGACGTGCACTTATGGCACACTTGGCGAGGTTATATCTACGCAGAAAATACCGCAGAATTATCCGCTGCAGGTCGAAATAGCACTACCGACGGCCTTAGCATTATAGGAGTAGCGTAGGTACCTCATCTTCCAGTAATTAGCTTAACCTAAAACCGGATATCCTGCTCCCTTAGCGTATCAGGATCGTGAAAGGCGAATAGATGCGTTTAGCTTACTCCGTAGGTCAACAGATGAAGACAGGAGCCTGGACGTGGCCTAGCTTTGCATATCTACACTTCTAATAATAACACGAACATTCTGGATGCCCAGTTCGAATCCCATGGACAGCAAACTTTTCTTACGATGTGAATGGGCCATCTTACGGACTTGTAAGAGAGCTGAAACCTTGAATACAGGGGACTTGATCCAGACTAGTTTCAAAAACGTAAATAATTATTGGCCCCGATTGCAAGACCGGACGGTCATTCAAAGAGCCAGGTTTGCGGTATAAGCCCACGCCGATTTGCCGAATTTCGGCACTGAACATGACAAGCGAGGTCATTGAGACCGCAATGGAAAGGTCTTTCGGCCGCAAGAAGAAATTTATTACAGAGGGACCCGAAAATAGTGAGGACGTAGTGGACGTCTACGCCGCATTGGCAGCAGGGAAGCAGGGACTCGATTTTGATTGACACTCATTGGAGGACGAGTGAGAAGCTGATGTATCTGGCGTTGGCGCCATCGAGAGTGTAAATGATGACAACGTCGAAATCATGCGCGAATAGGACCGGAAATATCAGGGAGTATATGACACATACGATTCAGCAGTCGATGAAGGACAACCTATACGTGTCGCCACCGCTCGTCAGAAGGCTGTTCGGCACGATAGAGATCTGAACTACCGTTTTAGGAAGAGGTAAGGTTTTACCTATCAAGAGTCACGGGTTCTTTGAGAAGAGAATTTATGGAAAGGATATCCTTTGGCTCGTAGGAGGTAATAAATTTCCGAGTAAGTGGTTCTTTTGGTCACCTCACTTGGGGATACTCAGCTTAGTCTTCCTCTTGGTTATCGTTTTACACGTTCCGACATTTTCGACTTGGCCGATATGATATGCGTACCTAATGCAATAGCGAAACGTGTGCGGGTTAAGTTCTGAGTCGCAGAAGATGACTAAGCTTGCACCAATCAAGTCCGATCTACCTAAAAGATTGGTACCTTAGGTATTGCGGACACATAGCAAAGGAAATGCGCGGACACCACATTCTTGCCGCCTCTACCAAAATTGCTAGTATGATCAAATTCAGCCTTAGGGCAGTCTCTAGAGCAGCACCTGTTCTGCCAACACATTGTCGCAAGTTCGAATGTCTCTGAGAGTGTATTCAAGAGCGTATTTAAGAAGTGCCACACATATATAAATCGCTGGTAAATGAAAGTGAGACGGATGAATGCCCGTCGAGTAACGAAATATTTCGGCCTTTCTTCGGCTGAACCGGGAGCATGGCTGATTCCACCGGAAATCTTTCACCTCTGCGATCATCGCCCTCTCCACAAAATACTTACATTACTGGCTTGGTGACATGCAACTCAATCAAGAGACAGAAACCTTTGGTGTGACAGCATTTGTAGCTCATCCAATAAAGTCTATCCCCGTCACAACTTACTGTGTAGATTCCAGCAAGATCTTGCCCGACGAAGAAACACATATGTTAAACACACATCTTCTTTGATACTGTGCTCTCCCAAAGCGAGCAAGCAGTTGCAATATAATTAAAGTCATCTTGAAGCTCCTATCGGGTTTCGATTGCTGAAGGTTGCATCAATCACTCGACAACGTGATGGAGATGAACATACCAATGTGCATACCTGGAAACTAATCTAAGATCTCAATCAAGACCAATCTCTTTATGCCTGTATTTCGTATACCTGGAGAAATTACGAACGCACAATATCCGTTAGTCTCTAGGATGGTACTGTGTTTCCGACGTTTCAGAATGTCCTTGATGCGATTGTTCGATATGACATGGACGAATATGCATGAATCGATCAAATTTACATTAACCGAATGACATTGATGAGCGTAATGCACAAATTCAACTGATGACGAGGATCTATTTACAGTGTGCGTAGTGTGATGCATGACTAGATACTGGACGAGTTTGACGAAATAACCAAGAATGATTTGGCAACATTTCGTCATGATCCGAATCAAATACTCGATGGAGGATCTCAGGCTTTGTATCAGTGGATGTATTCTCTCCCGAACCAGGTTCTCTTTTGTGTAGGTCGGCAATTTGCGGTTCTCAAGAAAGTCTGTCCTGGTCTTTGTCCTGAAGAAGTCATGCGTGGAGACGTGATTGCCATTCTGCATGGTTTGAGTGGTCCAGCTATGCTGCGGCAAGTAGGGGAGAAGTGCCTTTATGTGGGGACTTGCTTTGTCGACGGTATGATATTTGGAGAGGTTTGTGACTGGGATGAGAAGGCAACAGATACCTTGGTGCTCATACAGGTCGCCTATGGTGTTCGATAGGGCGAAGGCAAAGCTTGATCTGCCAATCGGGGCTGAAGAAACAGCTCCGAGGTGGGCGGATCAAACGTAGGCTGATAGTGTCCAGTGGACTAGGCCACCGCGTGCAAGTACTATGGCAATCTCATGCGGGACTCCGTGTCTCTCTGCGCCCAAAACTCACCAATTGTTCTTTTCGCGGCTAATACGGCCCGATCCCGCCTTAGATGGCCCCTGCTTAGCTGCAGGAAACCCGAAAAAAAAGGTCGCCTGTCCTAACAGATACCTATTCATGAGCTTCCTCAATAAAACCTAGACAAGCCTAGTGCGCAGATAATCGTACGTCATACGCATAAGATATAGAAGATCTTGAAAGAATCTAAGCTTACGCTACTCTCTTCCATAACACCGTGAGTAAATAACTTGTTGGATTGCGATCTGGCTCACTCCTTGGAGACTCTACCTCCGCCTCGAGTCTAAATTACAGTCTTGCAACATCTATTCCCATATCCTCTGATAGCACGGCAAGTGCTAGTGATGTTCCTCACTGATGCCTTTGCTGATCTGAAGCAGTTCCTAATCCATGATGCCTGCGAGACCGAAGGACTTTTCGATCGGTGAAGACGGGACGAGTGTTCGCTTGGGAGGCGCCTCTGTTGAAACGAATGTCGCCGTCTGGTCACCACTTCCGACAGCTTTCGAGAAGGCACGTGCTGCTACCATATTCACCCGTCTAGAAACTCGCCACTCGCACCAGGAGCTCAAAGCCGCGTTCGAGGCTACCCCAGACGTTGATCAGACGTTCTGTCTGTCGGTTAATAATGTTATCCTTGTTTTCTCCGCCTCTCAGGATGAGCACACTACGCACTGCAAGAAGGTCCTCCAGATGCTGAAAGATCGCTCGCTGTTTGCAGATATTCATGGTTGTGTCTTCGATTCCGCAAAGTGCTCTGATACAGGAATCCGGTTGGAACAAGTCGGAGACCACAAAGCTTACATGGTCGTCAATGATGGCGCCCCGCGCCGTTAATTCTTTTTTCGGAGTAGACACGTTGTGCTGTCCCTATCTCAGGTATTTCATATTGACGCAACCCAGAGAGTACCGTGGTCATTTGGTGAACCGAGAGAAAGGGACCGCCCTACTTTCGAAAGGCACTGCTGAATTTGTATAAAGTTCTTGAGAACTCAAATGATATCATCATTTTAAGGTAGCTGCTCAATCAGCCTCGCTCTCTAACCATGCACATTCCGAAATCCTACACACCAATTGTTACCCTTTTGGCGCCGGACTTTGTACATAAATCGGCTTGTCTGCATGAACATGGAATAGCTAGGACATCTGACCAGGTTTAGGCAAACTGCTTACGAGCTTACACGATACCCCGAACCAATATTACAATTGGGCGCAGGCTTCCTATGTCATCGCACCGAAGAGCCAAGGTACATTGAAGCTGGACGCAGCCCAAGTCCCTGTCTCGTAGTCCAAGTTTACAAAGGTTTGCATAGTCTCAACCAGGGATTCGAGTATTGAGAGTATTCGGTATGGTCTTGACATTCAGCTTAAAGGATGGGGATCACATAGAGGTTTGAAATAAATACCGGACTTTCTTTGTACGTCGTAGTCTGCTCAGCAGAATTGTAAATTGGTATTCGAAGTCTACTCAATCTCCGATCCATCCCCTGAACCAGGAAAGGTTTCAGGATCAAGATCGCTTGTGTCTGGATCAACGCCACCACTGTCACCAGAGTACTGTGAACAACCAAATTTCGGCGCTCCCGTATAGCCGATTATCTGCGTCACATCCCATGCCGTACAGAAGATGCTGGTAGCAAAGCCCGCCCAAAAGGTTTCGTTATGTAGGCCGACGGATCCTGATTGATAATCGGAGTATCCTGCACAACCCCCTTCTCTCGTTAATGAACCTCTGAAATCGTTGTTGATGTCTTCAAAATTATAGTAGTTGCCCGACCAGTTCGGAATGAGAACGAGCCAGACAAAAGATGCGCCTCCAAGCGATAAGTCATAGGCACAGTATTGGATGTCGAAAGCGGCTTCCCGTGTAGCTGCAGCAGAAGCTGAGGCCCGGGCAGCAGTCGCGGAAGTATATATTGAGCTGATGGTGCTAACTGCTGTTGAAGAACCTTGGGGAACAGTTATTTTGTGGCCATCAATCCCTATGTACGAAGCGCTTGTATATTCGTAAACGATACCAAGATAGGGGTCAGTTGTCACATGTGTGCCGGACGAAGATGATGGTGTCGTCTTGGTGGAGTTCTGGTTAGGAATCGCGGTATATCCACATTCATTATGATCAGACGGTGGCTTGGCCGTTGAGTTGTGCGATGTGCTGGGAAAACTCAAAGTTGGAAAGTAACTACTCGCGCCAGAACATTGACAACAAATGGATGCACTGTTGGGACAGGAGCCACCGCCATCCGGATCTTCATAAGGTATACATAATGGTTCCGAATTGTTGCCTCGGCGAGCCAGAATAGGGTTGAACGGCGCTATAGGAGTGACTGTATGGGCATGTGGAGTATCAGTTATCGGAGTCGAACCGTCGTAAGGCCATCCAATGGTACGAGTGGGAACAGAAAGAGGAGCGACCAGCGCTGACACGGTTGTAAGGAGTGGAATGAAAGCGACGAGAAACGTTTCTGCTAGATACATCCTGCTTGCTGGAGAATGTTAGTGGTCTAGGTAAATCGTCTCGTCCAAAATTTGATAGTGAATAATTAGAAAATGAAGAGGGAAAAATAAAAGCTCGTAAGAATGAAAAACGACTTAACAGAGAAAAAGTATGTAATGAATATCGAATATATACTATGTTCTAGAGACAATACAGGCGCTTCTCAATGTTTCCAACTGTCCAGAAGCACATCAAGCGAAAAACAACAGCGAAGCAAGACATGACTCGGCCATCTTCCAACTCTCTACAATAGTAACATGATGACGTATCCTTCTAGTGCTATGTGTGGTTAGCAAAGCTCTCAAATCAAAACTTCGTTCCTTGATTGGAGCAGCTAAGTAGAGCTGAGATTTAGTTTCAAAGATCACCGTATGTCACACCGGAAATATTGAGGGGGAACCACACAGAATTTCACCGGTCTTCCAATGGACAGTTTGAGAATATCATTCAAGTAGAGGACTTCTCTGGCATTCATGCTCCTATAAATTACCCACGGTGTTTGATTTGGGGGAAAGTAGAATTCCGGCCGGCAACTGGCGTTAGAGAGAAGCAGACAGAGCCACAGCTAACGAGCAACTGACCCCATTGCTATTTGCGCCTTGGAAGTGAGCGATGACCAAGGATACCTGGGCTGTGGTTGTGCGACTCTATGCCACAAGCGAGCCAGTCCGACGTTACAATTGGTATCGATGTTTTGCTTTCAGGAGCTCACACAAGGTACCTACATGTCATTGTAGATATGTTACCTCAGGGAGCCAGGAAACCGGCGTCAGGTCCGTACGTCTGCGGTCTTATTGCACCCTATTCAAGTCCACTAGCTTCCATTATAAGAGCCAGATATGACTGTCTGAGAAGTCGCTTCACAGTCCCAGCAATAGAAGTATTGTGTTGGGTATTGTCAGAAACATGCACACGCTGATCTGATGGGAACGGGTGCAGAAGACATTAAAGATCTTTTTTTACAAATCTTATGGATCCCGACTTCTATTCTGGGCGGACGAAAAAGAGGCCATGTCAAAATTTCAGTGGCGCAGCGTCTATGCTTTGACAACCCCAATAATGGAAATAGCGTTAGTTTTTGGAACCCTCATATCCAAGATCTTGAAGGAAAGATCTACGCTCTCGATTAGCGTTTGCCAATCCTCGCGAGATCGCTCCATCGCGTTCATCATTGTCATGATCGTAATGTCCATACTCCTGATGTGCTTTTCCTGTGTGTAAGATAGCATCTTTGGAGGAGGAACAATGGCATCAGCTATGATCAGCTTAGTTTTAGCAGTCATACCAGGGAGAAGATTCCTCAAAACAGCTATAGCATCCTCATCTGGCCAATCATGGAGAATGAATCGCAAAAGGTAGACATCTGGGCCTTGGACTGGATTTGGTGTGAAGAAATCGTGCTCTTGGAAAGTGATACGGTCTATCATCTCGTGGGGTAGTCCAGCTCGTCCTCTTGCCACTGCTGCTGGTTGATCTTGTACAATGAACTTGAGCTTGGGGGCAGCTTTCGCAATGGCCTGGCTGACGGTTCCTGTGTTTCCACCTACATCAATCACGAGACCTTCCTCAAGGCCTGCCCAGTCGTATCCTTCTACAACATGGCTCAGGTTAAACATCTGACTTGATCGCTGATACCCCTTCATCAGCCCGGAGAACCAACCCACCTTTACCGGGTCCTGTGCAGCCCACACCATGCTCTGCAAATTGGTCTGCCAGGCCACATTGAAAGCGGCATTATTCTTCTTCTCACTCCGTCCAAAGCGTTCCGTCGCCTCCACTGTCTTGGCCGTACTTGGGAATACCACCTCCGTCTGATACCCTACCTGCCCATTGACAGCCTCGTCCGTCACTATCAGCCTTGACATCGCACTGTGCGTCACTCTACCTGGTTCTGGTTCTTCGAACCAATGATTCGTCATTGCATGCCTCATAACTCGGGTCAACCGCCTTTCATCAACGTTACACTTCCGTGCGATCTCGTTGAATGTGGTACTGGACCCGGGCTCTAGAGGTACGGCATGGTGCACTTTGAAGTGATAAAGCCAGCGCAGGCTTGCAGTATCATGAGCGCCATAGCCTGCGTAGTACTGTGCTGCTTCAGTAGGCCAAAGCGCAAGGAAATGCAGTTGTCGTGCTGCTGCTATGAGGCTGTTGCGGGCCTGGATTATAGCCTCAGGAGCTTGAGGAGTGGGAAACGCAATCGGGCTGGAGGGGGGGAAAGAGGGTTGTGGGTGGCTGTTCTCCCGGAGGAAAGAGCAGAGGGCGGAGGTAGTCGAGGAGACTGTGGCGGCGAGCGCTTCTAGGGAGCCTATATCCGCCATCGAAGAGAACTAAGATGTTGGAGAGGGACCCAATGGAGATGTCTGATCAAGGGAAATGTCCAAGCTAAGCGTGAGAAAGGTCATTCTGTCGTCCCCAGGGCGCACGGGGGTACTGTTCTGAACAAATGAAAGATTGGATGGCCGCAATCGGTGAATAGCTCGACACGCCATTCCTCTATTTCGTCCGAGACTGGGCTGAAGCCAGGACTTAGCAAAGCGTAAGAGGGGTCAATTCTGCAGGGGCGAGGCATAGAGGCGGGAAGACGAAAATCCACAGAAATATCTGCCACTGTCAGCGAAGACCTGCGGGAGGTTCAGGAAGTTCAGGTATGAGCTAGGGTGACAAGCGTCTTTCTAGAGAGTGAAGATGGACGATTTAGCGCATGGGTGAACCGTTCCGTCGGCTTGAATGTAGGCCCGATCTCACTTCCCTGTGCTGTCATCTGCAAAGCTCTCGATCTTTCATATCCTTACTTGTTCTACGCCGTGCCTATTCGCTGCATAAGTAACTACAGTAAACCTTGACATTTGAATCACTGTCTCCGTACGTGAAGATAGAACTTGGCGTCGGCAGTCAATGCCAAAATCGCCGGCAATCGCACCACCGCGTGCGGCTCAAACACAGATGTGTCTTCCAGGAAGGCGCTGCTGCTGCCTGCAGCTTGTAGACTCCTCGTCTCTCAGTGTTCTCTTCTCCAATCCCTTTACTCTCACTTGCAATTGTTTTAGTTCTGCTCTATAGCTGCGTCGCTTCTGGACCCAACCACCTGGGCAGGAAAGCCTCGCGATTGCTGACATGCTTTCTCCATTAGATAATGAAAAAGGGACCATCAATGTAGGTACAGATATTGCGTCGAGCTCAACCAAAGTGACCCGCGAGCGAGATGTCGATACTGATCTAGCATACGAATATCTGGTGCAAAGGCACAATGTTAATGACGCCAGCGCCGTTAATCTTCAGGCTCTACGCCGCAAGATTGACTGGCACATTATGCCCATTATGTCTGCCCTCTACACAATGACCTTCATTGACAAGATTCTGATTAACGTAAGCACTGAATAAGGATGTACCATAATGCAACTGCTCTGATCTGATCTCAATCTTATAGTATGCGGCCGTCATGGGGCTGAATAAAGATCTTAAGTTGAAAGGCGACGAATTTTCGATGCTAGCTCTGCTTTTTCCATCGCCTATCTGATTGCCGGAGTGCTGAATGGTCCGGTTCTCGTTTTCTGATGTTGTTAATAGCTCGTGGCGCTGATTCATGCGTAGGTCTTGTGATAAACAAGGTTCCAGCTGCAAAATGGCTGGCTATTAACGTCGTTTTGTGGGGTATTACAGGTGCGAGCATGGCCGCAACGCACAATTATGTCACATTAGTTGTGGCCAGAGTGTTTCTAGGAATCTTCGAGGCTTCAATCTCACCTTGCCTAACTCTTCTCGTGGCTCAATGGTACACCAAAGACGAACAAGCGCCTCGAATATCTTTCTGGTACTCCGGTGTTGGCTTTGGGCAAATCACTGGTGGCATCTTCTCATACGCTTTCCAACACGTACATAATCCCTCATTTGCTAGTTGGAGAGCTTTGTTTGTCTTTTGCGGAGCCCTGACTGTAGTGTTGGGAGCTATTGGCTTTTTCATTATTCCAGAGAGTCCAATGGCTGCAAAGTATGTAAATGATGCCGAGAAAGTGGCCATTCTTCAGCACGTGTCCGTAAACAAGACTGGAGTGCTTAATCACCATGTGAAGCTATCACACCTAGTTGAAATGGTTTTGGACCCGCAGATATGGCTCATGGTTGTTTGCACAGTCGCAGTAAGTACGCCCCCCTTCCAAACATTTGATCTGCTGTTCAGTGAACTCTCATCATTATATAAGATCTCTGTGACTAGCGGCGTTATTTCCACATACTCTGCTACCCTCATTACGGGTTTCGGCTACACTCCTCCCATTGCGGCACTCCTCAACACGCCCTCTGGTCTCGTTTCCTTCATCAGCATCATGGGCGCTGGCTTCGGAGTTCGCCATACGGGTAATCGCTGGCTCTGGGTTGTGCTTTGCTGCATTCCTGGCATTATTGGCGGCGCGCTCATGGCCTTCCTCCCCAAAAACAATCAAGCCGGCTTACTCGCAGGCATTTACCTAGTCAATGCCATCATCTCCACGCTACCAACCATCTACAATTGGGCATCAGCCAACATAGCGGGCCATACTAAGCGAACATGTACCTGATCTCTGCTGAACGCAGCATACAGTGCGGGAAGCATCATCGGACCCCAGACGTTTCGAACCAAGGATGCACCACACTACTATCCCGCCATGATCTCGGTGCTGGGAACTCAGGCGGGCGGAGGAATAATCGCAGTTTTGCTTTTTGAGTACTACAACTGGGCAAACCGTCGAAAGGATTGTCTTGTAGGTGTTATTTCCGATGCTGGGTCCGACGATCGGGGCATGCGTTAAGACAAATGGACGAACATTACCGATCAGCAAAATCCGGCGTTCCGTTATGTTTACTAGACTTCGAAGATCTACATCAAAAGTTCATCATGCGACTGGCATTGCCAATGCCACGTTTAATTGTCATGTCAGAAAGATGGAAGCCCACCGACGCTATTTCTTAGCACTCTAAGATTACAACCACAAGATCATCTCTCCGTGCTGTTCTCGTCCTCTCAGATTCTGTTCTTCCGCCTGGAGCATTCGCCTTTAGCAATGGCTTCGAATCCTTTCCAGTATATCACCATAGCCATGCCGGACTCTAGCATGGCGACTGAGGCTCTCCTTTATCCGTCTTTCGTCCTCTGTCGAAGATCTCGGGTTGGATCACAGCATCTTCGACACTATCAACCCGGTTCACCGCCCATCATGAACTCAGGCGGCTTGCACAGCTAGATGATGTGTTCAATGCCGTTTTGAGTTGCGTGCTTGCTAGGAGAGCAAGCTTCTCGGTCCCTTCGCTTCTCAGGCCATCTCAGCGGGCCAGCCGGAAAGCTTATTTCAGCGACCCCGGTTCTGGGCCAGCTTATCTTGAGACTGCTATTCCAGGATCCTTCTCATCCTGGGATCTTTCGCGTCCCTGCACACCTCATCCTGGGACACTCGCATCCCAGGACAGCTCGTCCAAGGACTAATCTCGCCCCAGGTCGCCTGAGCCGGCCTGAGAAGAGACGGAGTAGCCAGAGTATGGACTAAGTCGAAGCTGAGCC
Source organism: Astrothelium macrocarpum (assembly GCA_021030915.1). NCBI lineage: Eukaryota > Fungi > Ascomycota > Dothideomycetes > Trypetheliales > Trypetheliaceae > Astrothelium > Astrothelium macrocarpum. Next base: position 128,274 of record JAGEMR010000022.1, read on the forward strand.
GATGGCTTGAGTTACCCTTCGGGGCCTAGTGTAGAACTAACCTATCTAGGTAATGAACGTTGCCGTTTTCACCTTCGACAGCAGCTCCAAGAAAGCAAAATCGGCCGCAGCCTAATGAACCCTAACAAACCGGAACACCGCGTGTGAGTACTGTGGCAATGTAAGGAGATCTCATTGAGGGCCTTTAAGGCTTCGATCGTCTGTCTAAGAATTGTTCGATGCGTGTAGCAAGCCACACCGGACTCTATTGAAGTCAAATGTCTATATAATGTGCGGGTTAGAAAAAACAAAGCAAAAGCAAAATGTTGGCCCTCCGATCCGCCTTCATAAAAGTTAACCGTGCGCGAGAAGCTCGCCTGCATGTCATTGGAATTATGCCATTCGGGCTTTGGATCATGGGGTGTTGAATAGGTGGTCCAACCCGGATCATGCGCCGTCTCAATCTCGTCCACCAAAGTAATTGATATCAACCCTCTGAAGTCCTTCAATGTTCTCTATGATGCCTTCTTGATAGACGCGCCGTCTTCATTTCTTTATGAAATGCCTTCTCTGATATTCAATGCTCAAATCAGACCATCGCGTCGGCATCGTCCCCAGAGGCGTCCGAACTCTTTGCTGAGTTTACCGATCAGTGCTAAGGATCTTCCCTTGCACACTAAGCTTCAGGCGGATCCCATGCGCAGGAAGTGCGGAGAGATTTCTGTTTGCACCGACAACCCATCTTATTTTCTGCAAGAGGTTTCCGCACACTCATGCAGTGATTCAGGCGCACATTGACGGCCATATTGAAGCAATTTTAATCCCACGTGTCAGCTCCGTCAATGCGTACGTAGAATTGAACCTGTTCTTTACTGAGCCTGCCAATTTTCTCTAAAAAGGTGCACGGACGGTCGTCTTCTTCATGAGGCGGCACCCCTGTCTCTTTCGAAGAAGCTCTCGGAAGACGGATAAGGTCGTTCACGGTGGTGGAATAGTCTGAGCCGTTCGCCCTCCATTTGATCTTATCCCAAAACTGTTTACCAACAACGATGGTGAGGTCTTTTAGACCAGTGCAGTCGTGGACAAGGATGTTCGATAGCTTGCGCCATGATGCAGCTTTAGTTGGAGGCGCTATACTTAATCCATCGGCCTCTGTGGGCTCAAACCGGTAATGAAGGGTGATCTTCGTCATGTAGTGTAATTTAGCCATCCGATCGTGCATGTATGCAGACACGCTCTCAGGACTGCCACAAAAATTGATTCCATGCGCATATTGTAGACGCCCCAAATAGGGACGATGCGCTTTAGAAGTGAGGAATGGAATAAGTGCGGATGGTTTGGGCGAAAGGTCCATCCTGCAAACCATGTATGTAGTCTCAAAGCGTCGCCCTCCCCCATCATCTAAATAGTAACTTGTTCTTCTCCCATCGTTCTTCCTAGGTGGGCAGTGGTCCTTCACTTCAAGCCCGTAATTCTGTGACTCAGGTATCAGGTAATTGATAATGCGAGTCTGTATGTTCATTGGCAATGCAATGAAATGAAAGCCCTTGTGGAGGTCGGGGTAAGCATGGGGACGACCTTCGAAGAGGTTGACTGTAAGTCGAAAAGCCGATTTGATGCTGTTCCACATGGCGATTCGGTGTTTATCATAGTCGAGCTGCAATATTGGAGATTGCGGTTCTCTTTCATTTTGTAAAATAGAGATGAAGTCGCACGCTGGTTTTGCTAGTGTGGAATTGTAAAAGGCTCGAGGGACTCCAGCTCTTGAAGCCCGCACTATCGCACCGTTACGGAATGCGCTCCAAAAGCTATCTATGAAATGCACGGTCATCTGAGTGGTGTTAGGTTCGGGCTCTTTTTGCTGAATCCAGTCTCCCATCGGCTTGGATTGGCTCATCTTTGCAGATCCAGGTCCTCGTTGACCAGCCAGCTTGGCGACCCTTGGGCAGAGCCGAAAGATAATCCTGCCGCTCACTCTAATGGATCAGACAGTGTACAAGCTTTAATATGAAGCAAGTCAAGCAGGCGAAAACTGTTAGAGGACGTCCTAGACGGAGATCTAGTAGATAGCGAGAACGATCGACTAATCAAGGCGGATCTGTCAGAAGATTGAGATCGAAACCTTTAAAGAGCCTGTAAAGTTGTGACCAGGAAGCCGGACCACACTTAAGAAGATGACGCCAGAGAGGTGAAAGTACTGTATAGAAACGGGTTTTGTGGAATGTTCCGGTTTTAGCGTTGTTGAAGAAGTGAGAAGCTTTTGTTGAGCATAGTCAACTTCACTTCAACACCAAGGCTGATCGTTGATCGCTGATCACTGAGGATTGGGCGTCGTGCAGTGTGATCGTTCTTCAGGGTGATTTCGGCGTCGTTCTTAATCAATAACAAATAGGGCGAAGCGAGCCAAGCAAAGCAAAGCTAGTTATGCCAGACTACGCTGTCGCTCTTTTGCTTGCCTGAGTTCACACTTGTGTCGATTAGCATAGAATAATTCCGTTTTATCGTTGACATCATAAGCTTGAAGCCCGAAAATCAATAGACAGAGTAGACCAGGCTTTGGGATCGTTAGCAGGAAGTCTCCGAGAAACGAGCATCAATACCGATAACATGCTGACAAACATGTGCACAGGACTCACTGACCTTGATTCAATCATAGACGAAGTCGTAAAAGCTTCCTTAATGATTGCGCGAACGCTGTAGGGGGGATGAACTTCGATGCTTGAGGTTATGACAATGTATGCGGAACCTGAGTATATATGATGAGCAATAAAAGAATGCTCATAAAGGTATTTGGAGGTGAACACTGAAAAGTGAATTGGCGAAATTGAAGCGAAAGTGACGATTGATAAACAAGATTGAGGTAAGTCCTACACCGTGAGGCTTCGTACTGACTTCGCCGAAGAAGCATGCCTATCTATTTAGGTCGGGGTGCCCGGGCGTATACGTAGATGCATTTCCCTTATGTTAAACGATTTGTACGAATGGCAGGAAAATCTCCTACAGAAGATATCATCCATCGGTCAACACTCTTGTCCAATCGAATTTCCTCCAACGCTTCTTGAATCCATCTACCCTAGGATCACTCCTATGCCACCTTCCCTGCTTCTTAATAACGTCCGGAGGAGCATCCAGCATGCCCCCAAGCACCTCTCTCGCAAACAAGTCGCCCTTCGGCCATCGATTCTCATCCTCAACAATATGACCAATACCTCCATCAAGCTCAAACCAAACATGGAAATAAGGCATCTCCTTTGCTATCGAACGCCTGAAAGCCAATTTCCCTAACCCATCTTTCGACTTCGCCAACGTATCAATGATCTTCTTGTGCTGCGTCCACTCTTCATCCGCAGTCAGTATAGCTTCCTTGAAAAAAGCAGGCGCCGTCTCGCCAAGACTAAAAGGGATCGGTACGGCTTCCAAGCTCGCATGTCTTTTTCGCTGGATGTGTGCTGCGTTTTCGTAGAAGACCACATCACGTCCTTGATCATGGTACATGCGCGTGAGGCATTTCATGAAGTTTCGGATCTCCTCCCATTCGTCGTCGTCGCATTCAAGGAGATTCAATCGGTGCTGGATAGGGATGATACATGCCCCGCCGCCTTCGTCGTTGATTTCCGGTTCGGTTGGGAGGGTGAGATAGACTCGGGTAGCAAGGGACACGATGGGTGCAACGGGAGGTTTATCAGTATCTTCGTGGTGGCAGAGAGGGCAGGTATCGAGAATGCGGTTCATCTTCTGAAAGTCTGAGATTGCAGTATTGCGGAGATTGACTTCGGATTTCTGGATTCGCTTGGCAAGCTTGTTGGCGTTGTCATCCATGTAGTCAAGGTCATTATCAAATTTGCCATCTTTGGCGATTCGCTCAGCAAAGAGTCTACCTTCACCTCCTGCCATGCCTCGCGTTCGTTTTTCTTGCCGGACCATGTCCTCAATACTCATGTCTTCGTTCTCCTCAACTAGGCCTCGCTCACGTCCGCGTTTATTGTCAATTGCATTGACCTCACCCTTCCGTCCGCCAGCCAGCATTCGGGATTCCATGGCACCCAGCACGACTACTTCAGGTTCTTTTCGATTTGATGCGGCAGCCATGGCGGTATTGTATTCAATCTCCAAAGCCGCAACATTTGTATCACCTCGAAGTTTTGCTTTCATCAATTTGGCTTGGAGCTTATTCAATGCGGTCTGATCAAGAATGATTGTCTTGGCTGCAGCGCCTTGGTCGCCCATAATCTCTTCTTGGGGAGCCTCTCGCTCTGTTTTACTATGGCCTGAGCTCGTCGGATTTCTCAAGACTCCGTTTCCTATCTTTCGTTCCTGAAAAAGCTCCCCACTTGGTTTCTCTTTTCCAACATATTCTCCACCATATGTTTTTCGTCGGTCCAATTCGATCTCTTCCTCTCGAGCATCGTCGAAGCTCCTTAAATCACCATATCTCTCAGCGGCAATCTCGTCAACGGATATACCCGACTCCTTAGCTTGCCTATAGACAGCCTTAAGCTTCGTCATACGCCATTTTGAACCTGCATCGCCGAATGTATAATTGACTTCATGCTGAGCTGGCAGATCCTCGAGCTCGTCGATTGCTTTTCCAGCACTCAAGTCCTTTAAATGATGATTCAATTCATTTTTGTGTATTTTGAGCTCGTAATCATCTTTCGTAGCATGTACTCTAGAAGGTGCAGCCTCTTTCTTACGCCGCCGAACATAGTCAATGTCTAAACAGGAAGGAGCTTCCATCCACGAATCACGTTTGACGTCTGATGCTTGCGCCTCTTCTATTGCAGCGTCAAGAGCTTGCTCGGTGGGTGGGGCAGCGACGGTCTCCTTCTCCACCCATTCGTCTTCTTCTTCCTCAAAAGCCCTGTATTGTGAGGTAGACTCTTCACGCTGACGGATCAGCGAGTGTTGACGCGCATGTCGGTCGCCATTATCTTCATTTCCATGCCGGCGCGATCTCTTATGTCGATGCCTCGAGCCACTGTGGTTGTCCCGGCTGGAGCTATGGTGTTTTGACGATCGGTGGTGGTGACGATGGCGATGCTCGCCTTCACGGCTCCTGCTACGCTCTCGTTTCCGACGAGACTCTTTTGATCTGTTTTCGGCAAGCTCTTTTTCAAAATCTTCGAGCGCCATTGTTATGCTATTGTTAGAAGTGGTCGACGTCGAAATTTGATGAGGCGGAGTTGCTGGAGCTCCGAACTTTTCTGACATCACCCTGGCATTTTTGAACTTCACCCCTCCTCTTCCTCTGCAACAGCTCAGCCTCTCCGTTGTTGAAAGTCAGTCGCGTTCATTCAAGATGTCGAAGGCGCCAGTAGCCATCGTATGCGTCGGCATGGCCGGATCAGGCAAAACCACGTTTATGCAAAGAATAAACTCCTACCTCTACGGCCAGAAGGATCCACCCTATGTAATGAATCTTGACCCAGCCGTACTTAATGTACCCTTCGATAGTAATATCGACATACGAGATAGTGTCAACTACAAAGAAGTCATGAAGCAGTATAATCTTGGGCCTAATGGTGGTATCTTAACATCATTGAATCTTTTCACCACCAAGATTGATCAGATTCTCGGTCTGTTAGAAAAGCGCGCATTTCCTGACGGACCACCTCCCACTAGTTTCACAGCCAAATCGGCATACTCGTCATCATCCGCAACTGCTCCTGCTCCTGCGCAGAAAAGCGCGTCTTCGAACACCAAACCCATTTCTCGTATCATTGTCGACACACCTGGCCAAATTGAAGTGTTTGTCTGGTCAGCTTCTGGCGATATCCTTCTATCTTCACTTGCATCAACATTTCCAACCGTGATCGCATACATCGTCGACACTCCTCGATCGTCTTCCACTTCCACCTTTATGTCTAACATGCTCTACGCTATCTCAATCCTATACAAAACCAAGCTGCCGCTCATACTGGTATTCAACAAAACAGATGCATGTAAAGATGGCGACTGGAGCTGGGCGGAGAAATGGATGACAGATTTTGAAGCTTTCCAAGAAGCATTACAAAAGGAACAAGAGAGCGGAAGTTTTGGTGGCGCAGAAGGTGGGGAAACCGGGACAACTTATGGTGGAGGGAGCGGATACATGGGTAGCCTTCTCAACAGCATGAGTCTCGTGCTAGAGGAATTTTACCGGCATCTAAAGGTCTGCGGTGTCAGTGCCATGACAGGAGATGGCATCAAAGAATTCTTCGAGGCAGTTGAAGAAAAGCGGCAAGAGTTTGAGCGGGACTACCAGCCAGAGCTAGAGCAGAGGTGGAAGGAGCGAGAGCAGGCAAAGGCAGAGAGGAGGGAGAAGGAGCTGGGCAGGCTAATGAAAGATATGGACGTTAAGGGAAGCAAGCAAAAACCCCTAGGCCCTCGAAAGAAGTACGAACCCGAAACTATTAGCGACATAGAGGACCAGGATGACGATGATGACGACCGGATGATGGCTGATGAAGACGATGACGACGAGCCTTCTGATGAGGATCCAGACGAAAATGCAGGTCTGAACACTAGGTATGAGAGGGCCCTCCACGAGGGAAGAGGCAATCAAGAAGGTGAAGACATGAGCTTTGCCAGATATGTTGCGGCTGCAAACTTGAATCAATGAAGGAGACCATCTCATATTACTATTTTGAGGCACGAATGCATAGCGAAGGCGTATGGTTGTAACAATGAATGCCAATAGATAGGATGACTGGGGTGGTATGTACTGCTTAGCAACGGTCGATATCCAGATAGTCGTACCTCCTTATAATGCTATTAGCTGGCGATTTCCACATGTCTCAAGGGAAATTCCTTACAACAAGACTTTCCATCAGCAACTTCCTAATCTCGATCTCGCGAATCTGGCTTGTTTGGTTCTGCCACTTATATGCCGACGGAGTTCCAGGACGGCGAACACTGTATAACGGCATAACTTGCAGCAAAGATGCGCAGAATATAGGCCCATACCCTGTCTTAGGCGAAGTGTTCGGCAGTGCAAGGACTTCAGCCTTATAACTACTCTTGATGGTTAGGATGTGCCTGCACTAAGGCGTCACTGGGATGAAATGTTTGCGGTGGAGCGAACCGTACACCCACCGGTGGAACTCGTCATTTTATGAATCAAAGCTACCCTTATAATAATTGTCGTACTGCTCCGTATCCCGAAGATCTTTCCTGAATGCATTTAACGTGCCGAATATGTTGGGCAATGTACAAGAGCAGCAGTCTCACCTTCATTTGCATGGCGAAATTCCGCATCTGACGGTAGGTCTACATCCAAGAACTTGCACAGCGGCTCCCACCCTTTCTTTGGATTGAATTCCAGAAGGCGATTGGAAGATGCAACTGGAGTGGCTAATGCATACGTGAGGAGTATCAAGGCCCAGAGCAATATTTGAAAATTAGAACTCTAACGCCTGGCTCAGCAATCACCAACGAGTCTTTATAATTCTGCACAATGGCTTGAAATCCTTACGTGCTCCGAAATAGAACTGAGACAGGTTTCAGGCCGAGTAGGTATTGAAAGATGAAAATGAACTCTTAGATCATGCCCGCTCCTTTGTGTTCTTTGTAATAAACATACGATATACTTCGGGAATGAAGCGGCATTGTATTTGAAAACGTGTGGAATCAACGATCGAGGTAACGTTCACTGGTCTCTCGCTCCTGGTGACTACGGCATCCTTCGCGACGACATTGAAGATTCTGTGTATGACATCGACAGAAGGCCGACCTGCCCAAAGCCCCTCAGAAGACGACTTTGATCAACAGGAATCCATCTCCAATCATTTTGGCTAAGTGATGCTTTTAAAATGAAGATATATAATTTGAGACCTGCACTGCGCAACTAGTCAACGCAAGAGATAAGTGGAGAAATGTTTGATACAAAATATGGAGAAGATTTATTCGGTCGCCAGCCACTGACAGACCCTGACCAATCTTTACTTCACGTCTACTTTACGTCACTCTTTGCTGTATCTCCTTCCCTACTTATACCTAAGAGAGCAGATAAATATATGTGCTTTGTCGTAACTCTATTTCAATTGCTTAGTTGGGTCAACTCAGTCCCAGAGAGTTCATCATGGATGTGTGTAGCACTGCATCCTGCCTACAAGGTTTTTGATATTAGACAAGTTTTTGAACGAGTATAGATATTTTATGCCTACACGTACGGCACTGCAGGATGGCTTGCCCTCCAAGCTATCCCCTCAATCATCGCTCCCAAACTCGTCATGAGCATGAGCTCGCCAGAACTGCAAGAGACAAATGGTACACTTGTCCCCAGTAAATTAGCACTTCGCCACAAGACCCTGACGAGCTTGGATATCTAGCTCTCGAAAGCTACTTCAGCCGTTGCCTCGGAATGTCCCAATTGGCTCTTGCAGTTCTCACAATCCTACTCACTGGATCCATCCCACTGACGCCATCGCCACCGTCTGAACTCACCGACGCTCCAGACCCGAAGGCTCCTTATGTGGTTCCCACGCTGATCGCCACGCTGACCTATCACGCCCTTGCAGCATTCAATTCGTATGCAATGTACAACAAAACGTATGTGTCAAGCTACGCTGCTGGTGCTGCGGGTAGCGGGATCCTGGCTTTCGTGGCAGTTTGGTGTCTACTCTTTGGGAATGAAAAGGGAAGAATAAGTAAGAGGACAGGAGCGGACAAGAGAACGAGTGGATGGCCGTTCAAGAATGAGGAAGCGTCGAAACGGAAGGGGAAGAAAGGGTTGTAGGTGGTATTCGAGATGAAAACGACAAGATGATATAGGTGCAAATCATGAGCGTAAAAACGGGTCTAAAAGACAGCATTTCAAGCATATGAGTTCGTCTTCGGGTCTTTCCTGAGCGGAAGGAATTGTGTGTCTCGTATACAGGGCACGCCAAAGATATAAATGTTGCTCTACCATGTCGAAGTGGACCACGCGGCAGATCTTAGCTCTTCGTGTGCTGTCGCTGTTTGACGAATGGTCACTGGCGAAGAGGTATGACTAGCCATACAGAGTAGACTGCAAGCTGATTAGGTAGATAGACAGGACGAACTCGGGCCTACCATTGCGAACTGCACTCATTTGGCGTCTTCACCTTGTCGTTACAGTAAAAGAACTCCAAAAAATGGACATGTTCTGACCCCAGGATCGTTCGAAGCGAGAAGGATAAGGATGCACAAGAGCTGATTTAGTTTCGATCATCACATAGCTTTACACAAATATTCCCGATCAAGCGAATTAATGGTTTCTTGCATTCTCTTAGTTCGCGTCGCATCGCATTCTAAACTAGTCGCAAAGCACACTAATCTACATTACGCATTCAGTCTATCATCAATGCCTCATCAACCTCATTCGCCCCCAGGCCATTTCTTTCCACGAAACCAATTCCTTCATTCGTTGAGCCCATCGATTATCCACCAAACCCCAAAATGTACACATCTACCAACCCCTGGCCCTCCCAACTCCCATTTAAAAATCCTTTCAACCCACACACCCAACACCCCGCCCTATCAAGCACGCGCCCCTCGCCATGGCTCCCTCCTCGCCACAACCCCGACCCCAGCAACCTAACCCCCCCTCCCCTGCTCCTCCGGCACCCTCTTCACAGGAGGCGTGAGATCGACCTCGCGCCTCCCCGGCTCCAGCGCCGGCGCCGGCGGCAACCCCAGTCCGCGCGGCCCACGCACGACCTCCGACGCAGCGGGATCGTGCTTCGCGGGCGGCGGCACAGCGGGCGGGAAGATGCCCGCGGCGCCGTGCTGCGCAAAGTGCTGGGGCGGGGTGTACGCTTGCGGCGGCGAGGAGTGCTTGGTGGGGGAGGAGGCGAAGGGCGGGGAGTGGTGGCGCGGGGTCGGGGTGAAGGTGGCCGGGGCGGCGAAGGGGGAGGTGGTGTAGAGTTGGGGTTGGGTCGGGGAGGAGTGGGGCGCGGGCTGTTTGGTTGGCGAGGCGGCGTGGGCGGAGGGCGAGCGTTGGTGGAGGAGGGAGGTGGGGTTGAAGGGGTCGTGGATGAGGCCTGACGAGGGCGGGCGGGGTGCGGTGCCGTTGAGGGTGTGGGAGGGGGTGTGGTGGTTGAGGCCGTTGGTGAAGCCGTTGGTGAGTCGGTTGGGGGGTGGTGAGGTGGGGTTGATGCCGTTGGAGATTGCGAGACCCATGGCTTGTGAGGAGGATGATGGTCGCGCGGGTGAGTCTGGTGGGTGACCGTTCCATGTGGGTTGGTAGAGGTTGGGGATGCCGTTCGGGCGGTACATGCCTGGAGGTGCGGCTCCTTGGCCATGTGGAGACAGACTGGGGCCGCTCTTAACGCTGGCTGGAGGGCTGACATGGTTTGCATAAATCTCCGGCCGACGTGGAGGAGAAATCTCAACGGTTTCAAGTTTCCGTGAGATTGATGGTCCTTCGGGTTTGATGCCGTTGACCGTATCGCCATTCTGCTCGACTAGCTTGGAACTCCTCTCGCTTCTCGGTGAATTTGAGAGGCGAATTTTCAAGGAAGGCGTCTTTGGCGTCTTGGCTTCCTCGTCACGACGTTTGCAATCAGCACAGATGAAATGGAAGTCGTCCCGCTCGGCATCTCCAACTGCGATACCGTGGCATTTGCTATGCTGCCAGACGTTGCATTTGTCACAAGCAATACTGTGTGATCCATCATCCTGCTATTTATTAGTCTGAATGCTGCCAAACGGAACAAGGAGACATGCCAGGTTCTCGCCGTGCATTCCACAAACAGCACAGTCAAACACCCAATCAGCTTCCTGCGCAAGCTTCTCGAGCTCCTTTTGGCGTTTTTCCATTTCAGCTTTGAGGTGCCGTTCTGAAATTCTGGAATCACCAGTCTCGATCTTTTTGCTATCTTCCTCAAGTTTAGCCAACTCCTCTTCATGCAGAATGCGCTTCACTTCGCGCTCTTTGAGACGTTGTTCCCGCGTCATCATACGAGATTCACGAGCCTATCAACCGTTAATCAGAAGACCGAATAAATTTCCTATTTCACTTACAGCTTCCATCTTGTGCTGCTTTTCCTGCTCGCTGCGAGCCATGGCAAGGTCTGCCTGACGCTTGCGTTCTAGTGAAGCAGCTTCCTCTTCTTGCTTTTGCTTTTCCTGCTTATCTGCAAGTCTACTCGACCGCTTTGCAGTAGCGAGCTTTTGTAGATTCTCCAGATCCCTTTGCTTCTTGGCAGCTTTGCGTGCTTGCGCCTCTGCTCTTTGTTCGATGATTGGTAGTACCTTTGTAGAAAGGACTTTGTATAATTGGCGTTCAGCAGGATTCCTACTTCGGCGAAACTCTTCCAAGACGTCTTGATAGTCTTCCAGCGTTATAGCGATGCATTCCCATTTTTGGCCACCAAACCCATCGTCTACTGGTGCAGATTCTGGCTCTGGCTCTGGCTCGGGTTCAGGCACAATGATGGATTCATCTTCCTCATCTTCTGTGTCAAGCACAGTGCGTGAGATTTTTCTCCGCTTGTTTGACCGTGTGGCTTTTGTATGCTTGGGCTTTGCTTTGCCTTTGAACTTTCCTTTGATAGGAGTTGGGGGAAGGGGGGCGTCTGTTCGACGATAGAGACGATCGTCATCTAGTATAAAGTAGGCGCGATCTTCACCATCCCAGCCTTGCGGTTCCATCCGCTATCGAATACATTAGTCTTTTTTTCTTCAGTCTTCAGCCATGTCACGTACCCAAGACGCTTGCTGGTAATCGCGCTCAGTCATGCGCTCCCTGATGCGGTCCGGGTTTGTGAATGTCCATGTGGATAATTGATGTAGTACTCGTATCTTAGTAAACACATCGAAGTTGTCAAACTTGTTGGGTATCTCGTCTTCTCCAAAAGGATTGCGATGCGGGGCTTTCGCTAGGTATTGACGGCGCGTGTATTCGTCGAATATTTCGGGACTAAAGTGTAAGTAAGATGCATCACCAAGACAAGCAAGAAAACTCACGTCAAGCCTCTATGAGAGGATACAAATTTGAGTAGGGTGAGTCCAAGGCCGGACAGTCTCTCGGATGCTGTTGGTTTCATGCATTCCTGCTCGAGTTCCTAGAAGGAACTTAGCCTTAACCCTCACAAATTTGCGCGAAAGATATTCTAGATTTCAGTTGCGACAGTACATACGTCAATGTCGAGGTCGTCGTCTACTTTGACTGCTTTTCCAAAAAGATAGAGATATTGCATCAGGCTAGCGAATTCCCACATGTTCCGAAGGCGTCGCAACGCATCGGGGATAGGTTCGGATGGATGAGAAGTAGTCTCTATATCCATCTCTTGAATTTTCCTCTTGCGGCCAGGCATCTTGGCTGCAAGACCGGGGTTTGACGCGCCGAGTCCAGGTAGGAAGCGTGGAAGGAGGTTTGATTTCCAGGGGAAGGCAGGGGCAGGCAACGCGCGGAAGAGATATATGAAAGGCAGAACGCGACCGCGACGTGTTGGAGCAAGTTCCTGTCAGGGCGATGCTCAGTCGGTTGCCAGTCAAGTCGCGAGCAGCAGCAGCAGCAGCAGCAGCAGCAGCCGGTAACAAAGTCAGGTGCGAGTAGTGAAGTCTAGTTGGCGCGTTTCTTTGCACAGCACGGAAGCCGGAGAATATCGGTCCGAACCGAAAGGGCAATGGTCCCTAGGCGCCTAGGGATGCGTGGGATGCTAGGCAATGCCACTTAGTCGAGCCGTTGCGTGTCGTGGCGTGTGGCGCAGGTCAAAGACACTTCTCCCATCTGCACGGGAAAGTTTCGATTGTCTCTGCGGATAAGAATAGCTCATCTTGCGGCCCTGCAGCACCTGGTATTCGTCACTCTTCCCCCCGGTACATCACCATCCCTTTACAACTACCTGAAAACCCTTTTACCTGGGCTCAGCTATCATCAATTGCCCATTCCACCAACGCGCTTCGTTTCCAGCCCATCCCTGTGCCTCTTCGGATCCCCAGCATTCATCTGACAGGCCCCGTCTCATCTTGTTCATCCTCAATTGCAAAGTCCTGGAAACGAGACTACCTTCGCCATTGACGGACAGAACGAGCACCTGATCAGGCGACTCGCTTTCCATCTCAATCAATGATCCATCATCTACAAATGACGCTTCAGCGGTAGTGAAGGCCGTCTCGCGCGTCGTAGCACCGCGATGGCCTCGGATGAGCCTGAACATGGAAGAACACGATCCACATCCCAGGCAATACCTCTACAGACCCTCAATCGACCCCCCGACCTTCCACCTGAAGATGAAGAGGATCTCCAATCCCGACCTCGAAGTTTTAGCGAAAGGGGGAGGAACATACTCAGGTACAGCCCCTCTTTGGCTTCGAGAGGTTTTGGCAAGAGATATGCTCCGATTGCGGAAAGTTCGGCTAGTCCTACACGAGCGGGCGCAGAATCCCAGCGATTGAATATCACCACTGCTTCGACCGGCAAGCGCCCACATCATGAAGAGGAGGACTCTGGCTTCACGCCCATTGAAGATGCTGGTGGCTTTCAGGATGCCATCGGCTTTGCTGGCCTTAGCTTTCAGGGAGAGACGTCAAGCCATGCCGAAAGCTCTAGGACACAGGAACGCTCCTGGACTCCGGACAGAGGTTGGACCCCTTCTCCGAATCCAGACACACCACCTAGCCATGATGAGAATCAGGATCCACTATCTCCAGAGTATGCAGACACAACACCATTGACCGATAATCGAAATGTCCAGCCGATGAGCGGTAGGACACCATCAACACCAAGTGGGCAGCGGCACGACAGAAATAGCTTCCAAAGTATTCAATTTCTTACTCCTGAAGGGAATGCTCGAAGCTCCCGTCTTGGCGATGACTTGCATCATGCCGAAGCTGGTCTCAACATACCGAGTCCATCGAGCTCTCGAAAGCGATCTTTGTCGCCTTCGAGTATCGAATCGCCCCTGCAACGAGCCGGAACCATGGTCAGAAAAATGTCACAGCGTGTCGTCAATCTTGGCAATGAGCCGGAAGTTGTCCAGCACCACATCCGTCGCAAGTCATCAGTGAAACCTATCCATTTCGAACCTCCTGGACTACCATCAGGGGATCACTTGGTGGACGGAAGTTCGAGTCGACCACCCTCGAGTGAAAAGCAGCCAACTCCCATCCATACCCCGCTTGAGGTCCCACCAGTTCCACAACGACCCCGACCTGAAGAAAATCCTTTACGAGGAAGATCTCTGGGTATCTTTCCCCCCAATAGTCCGGTTCGCTTGAGACTGTTTGATTTGTTGGTCCATCCACTCACAGAGCCATTTATTTTGGTTCTCATCGTTATCCAAACTATCCTTCTAGCCGTCGATTCCGCCCACGTAGCCCCAGATCAAGCTCAACGCTGGGGTGGCCGTTGGATTGATTATTGCCTTCTCGTCTTGTTCTCCATCTATACCGTTGAAATCATTGTGCGGGTAATAGTGTCTGGTTTCATTTTGAATCCAACGGAATATAGCACTATCAATCGCGAAATCGGACTCCGTCAAGCCGTGTTTGACAAAGCTCAAAGTCTGTTTGCCTTGAGTCGTAAGCCCTCGTTTAGACATGACGCACATCGTTCTGATGAGGTTCAACAATCAATCATTCGGAAATTCACCACTGGTCCCAATTTTTCTCCTGATCAACCTGGGGATTATCGACAAAAACAGCGCTTTAGACTTGCTCATCGTGCTTTCATGCGGCATTCGTTCAATCGTCTGGATTTTCTGGCCGTTGTTTCTTTCTGGATCAGTTTTGTCCTTGATATTTTTCAGGTGGAATGGAACGACCACTTTTATCTCTTTCGGATGCTTGCATGTTTGCGCATACTGAGGCTTCTCGGATTGACCAGTGGCACATCAGTTATTTTACGGAGTCTGAAGCGGGCCGCGCCTACACTTCTCAATGTCGCCTTTCTCATCAGCTTCTTCTGGCTCCTGTTTGCAATCGTTGGCGTCCAAAGTTTCAAGTCTAGTTTACGGCGCACTTGCACCTGGATAGGCCCTGAAGGGTCAAATCAGCAAAACTACACTCAGAACCAAACTGGCAATTTCCAGTTCTGTGGTGGTTGGCTTGATAACAACTCGAACCCACAACCCTGGCTCACTGCTGATGGTAATCCTGGTGTTGACACGGCGAAAGGGTTCTTCTGTCCAGTGGGCTCAGTATGCGTTGAGGGCGGCAATCCGTATAATGGGACGGTAAGCTTCGACAACATCTTTCAATCTCTGGAACTGGTCTTCGTTATCATGTCCGCAAATACCTTTACAGATCTGCTGTACTATCTAACAGAGTCTGATTATCTCATTGCTGCCCTATTCTTCGCCTTTGGTATCGTCATAATGAGTCTGTGGCTTATCAACTTGTTGATTGCCGTCATCACATCTTCTTTCCAGGTCATCCGAGAAGAGAGCAAGACCAGTGCGTTTACAGCTGAAGAGCGAAATGACATTCTCGAGCCTGAGGAGCATCCACTTAAACGAACCAGTCCGCTGAAGAAGCTCTATAAGAAATCGAATCCCTTTTGGATAGCTGTGATCGTTTACGGTTTAATTTGCCAATGTCTGCGAACAGCCTATATGAGCCATCGTAAGGAAAAGTTTGTTGACTATTCGGAGACGATCGTAACAATCGTGCTTCTTGTCGAAATCATCATTCGTCTGGCAGTGGGCTGGCGAAACTTCTTCTACAAACCGCGTAACGTGGTGGACTTTTTCCTGGCGATAATTACAACCATCATTCAGATCCCGCAAATCCATAATTCCGGTCAGGCATATGCATGGCTCACCTTGTTCCAGATTCTGCGAATCTATCGTGTGGTCTTGGCTGTGCCAATCACGCGAGAATTAATCGTATGTAACCCACCTCTCTTCGTCCATGCTCGTTACTAACATTGAATTCAGATGATCGTTCTCCGCCACGTGTCCGGTCTTGCTAATTTGATTCTCTTCGTGTTTCTTCTAACCTTTTTGGTTTCGATATTTGCTGTGCAAATGTTTCGCAATCAAATTCCTTCCCAAGACCCCTTTGGTAACACTATTGAAATTACATTCTCTACCATTTACAATTCTTTTCTGGGAATGTATCAGATTCTCTCCACAGAGAATTGGACTATTATATTGTACAATGCCACGACTTATGAATATATGTACAAAACGGCATGGATGGCTGCAGCTTTCTTCATTTTGTGGTTCATCCTTGCAAACTGTATGTCATTGGAGTCTCCATTTTAGTTCGCGGCTAATTCATCTCTAGTCATTGTATTGAACATGTTTATTGCTGTCATTCAAGAGAATTTTGATGTCTCGGAAGATGAAAAGCGCATGCAGCAGGTCCGAGCTTTCCTACAACACAAAGAGCTTGGAGGCTCTTCACATGGGTAAGTTGAAAAAGATCCTTAGCCAGACCATGACTGATGGAACCAGCAATCTATCCCTCTCTAGCATCTTCAAACTCGGTCAATTTAGGCGGCAAGATCCACTGGATTTTGGTTCTGCGGCAACAGAAATGCTACTGAGAGATGCAGTTGTTCGGGACTTCCTTGACGATCAAATTTCTAGCTCTCCGAATCCAGACGACGTTGATGGAACGGGAGGATCCGACAGCAAGCAATCCAAAACAGTGCACACAGGTCCTCTGAATACCGTTATCAATTCTGTTGTCGGATATTTCACTGATACCGAACCGAATCCCTTTTACTCTCGACTGCAGCTTTCCCGGGCTTACCAAGAGCTGGATACCCGTCAAATGGTCAAGGAAGTCGTAACGGCATCTGAACATCGAAAGCGCGCACAGAGAGACTACCTTGCCAAACACAAAAGCTACAATGTTTCCCTATACTTGTTTCGTCCAGACAATCCAATTCGGAAAGCCTGCCAACGTCTTGTCGGTCCGGGACGCGGAGAGCGGATCGAAGGCGTAGATCCGTCTATTCCCTTGTGGTACGCCTTTTCGGCGTTTATTTATGCCGCCATCGTTGCCATGGTTGTACTTGCTTGTGTTACCACACCCCTCTATCAACGACAATATTTCATGGATCACAAATTTAGTGTCAAGAACTGGTTTGTGTTTTCAGACATGGGGTTCGCTGCGCTTTTCACGGTCGAGGCCATTGTCAAAGTCATCGCTGATGGCTTTTTCTTTACGCCAAACGCCTACTTTCGAAGCTCCTGGGGCTTCATCGACGGTATCGTGCTGGTTACCCTGTGGATCAACGTGATAACATCGCTGCGGAATGATGGTGCCGTTTCACGCGCTGTTGGTGCTTTCAAAGCACTCAGAGCTTTGAGGTTACTAAACGTCAGTGACAGTGCAAGGGATACATTTCACTCTGTCATCGTTCTTGGAGGGTGGAAGGTCATTTCCGCTGCATTCGTCTCTCTGAGCTTGTTGATTCCATTCGCCATATACGGATTGAACCTATTCAATGGGAAGATGATGAAATGCAACGACACCAACCTCAACATTGGTAATCTTACGGATTGCACTGGCGAGTATCTCAGCTCACCTTACGGTTGGAACGTGCTGGCACCACGGACAGTATCAAATCCGTACTATGACTTTGACACTTTTGGAGGTTCTCTCTTCATCTTGTTCCAGATTGTCTCCCAAGAGGGTTGGATAGACGTAATGTGGAGCGCCGAGTCAATAACGGGATACTTCCAACAACCACAGCCATATTCTACCCAGGGAAACGCCGTGTTCTTTGTTATCTTCAACTTGCTTGGTGCCGTCTTCGTGTTGACCCTGTTCGTGTCTGTCTTCATGCGCAATTACACTGAACAGACAGGTGTTGCCTTCTTGACCACCGAACAAAGGTCTTGGCTGGAACTACGAAAACTCCTACGGCAGGTGTCTCCTTCGAAACGACCTTCGTCCTCGAAACAAAGAGAGACGTGGGAAGAATGGTGCTATCGACGAGCGATCACAAAAAGCGGCAGATGGCAGCAATCAATCACAATCATACTCATTGTTCACCTAATTCTCCTGTGCTTGGAATTCTATCCATCTCCTGTGTGGTGGAATTACCTTAGAGACTCCATATTCTTCGTCTTTACACTTATCTACATGTGTAATCTGGCCATCCGAATTATCGGTTTGACATGGTTTCGATTTCGAAAATCATCCTGGGACGTGTATGCTCTCTTCATCGTCATCGTCGCCTTCATCTTCTCTATCGTCACATTCGCCACAAAATACAACAATCGGACTGCTGAACAAATCCATAAACTGGCACTTGTAGGGATTGCTCTGCTACTGATTCCACGGAACAACCAGCTGGATCAGCTCTTCAAGACCGCTGCAGCATCTCTTGGATCCATCGCAAATCTCATGGCTACGTGGTTCGTACTCTTCCTGGTCTTTGCCATTGCGCTCACCCAGACATTTGGCTTGACCCGGTTTGGTTCTCAGGAAACGGTCAATCTCAACTTACGTGATGTGCCCAAGGCTCTGATTCTGTTGTTTCGGACGAGTATGGGAGAAGGCTGGAATCAGATCATGGAAGATTTTGCGACAATAAGACCACCTCTTTGTGTCGAAGACGCGACGTTTATCGATGGCGACTGCGGCAGCCCTAACTGGGCAAGAGCACTGTTCATCCTCTGGAATATTCTGAGCATGTATCTCTTCGTCAATCTGTTTATTTCGCTCATCTACGAAAGCTTTTCGTACGTCTACCAACGGAGCAGCGGTTTGTCAGTCATCTCAAGAGAAGAAATCCGGCGCTTCAAGCAGGCATGGGCAGAGTTCGATCCGAGCGGAAGCGGCTACATTTCCAAAGAAGCGTTTCCGCGATTCTTGGGAGTAAGTGCAGAGAATAAACTCTAATTCTACATGCACTAATGATGCTAATAATACGGATAGGAACTCTCCGGTATCTTTGAGATGCGCATCTATGACGGCGACTTTACCGTTAGACAACTTGTCGAAGACTGCAAAATCCAGCATCGCGAGTCGGCCCTGCCTCTCGACGGAGGTCCTGGCCCTCGTGTAGAAATTGACATGCAGAAACTGCGCGAACGACTAAAACGACTTCCTGTCGAGGAAATTCGACGCCGACGCAAGCGAATGAATATTTTCTATGAAGAAGTACTTGTATCTGCTGACCCTGACAGAGGAATTAGTTTCAACGCGCTACTTATGATTTTGGCTCACTACAAGGTCATCAACGACAATAAAAGCCTACGTCTCGAAGAATACCTACGTCGTCGCGCTCGACTCCAACGTGTCGAAGAAGCGGTTCGGCGCAACGTTGTCATCGGCTTCTTCGATACAGTCTACTGGGGACGCAAATTCCGACGCAACATGGAAGGACGTAACCTGCGCAACATGACTGCAGTGCCACAATTCACCGTCCCCGAGATCTTTGTTGACGAAGACGGTGACTCCACACATGCACGACACCCACCAACAGGTGACGACGGCTACGAACCCACAACCACATTCGTCCCCAGCCCGGTTCTGACTCCCCAAAACCGTGCGCCACCGACGGCACGCGGCCTCGCGCGCATCTCGCCCATCAGCCCCTCTGTGGCAAACGCACCAGATGACGCCAGCGCTGGAGGCGTAGAGGGACGCGCACGTTCAAGCTCGATCCAAATCTCGCCGTCGGCCTCACCCACACGACCACACAGTCTGCAGGTATCGCCGCAGCTGACGCCCCGCCACCGCCCACAACCGTCAGAGGACTGGCAGTTTGCGGAAGCGTTGACGGGACCGTCAAGTCCGACGCACCACCGCCGCAGTCAGAGCCATCAAAACTATCTATATGGCGATGTTCTGGCGGCGGAAACGGATGATGCGAGACATGGTGGAGCGAGGAGTCGGGGGAATAGCAATGTCAGTGCGCAGGATGTGCTGGAGGTGTTGGATAATTCGGCGTGGGGAGAGAGTATTCGCAGGAGTTTTACGCTGAGACGGGGATCGCCTGGGAGGTGAAGATGGCGTGAATATTCTGAGGCAAAGCAAGCAGTGAGGGTCGAAATGACTCTGGAGATGAGGATAATGCGACGAAAGCCTATTACGAGGCAGCCACCATTTTCTCAAACGGTCTTTCACGACATGGGCGATTGGGTTTAGAGGGAGGATCATAGAAGTCTATTTCTGGGAACGGGCCGGCATGAAAAAACGACTTTTGAAGGGCAAGGCGTTGGAGAAGTTCTGGAAGCATCGTCTTCCGAGGCATGCATCACCTTGCAGAATATTTCTTGTTACAATCGAAGCTCCTTGGCATCATCGTGCAGCAAAATCGAAGGCCACGAAAGCGGTCGCTGGGGGGAGGCACAGCTTCTTGCGCACGGCGTGTCAGCGCTTGTTTTGGGTGTTCGTGTGCGAGGCGCAATTTCGGGGAGCAATTTTTATGCTTGGGGGCGCGGGGCTCTGGGCATGGGACATGATACCAGAAGCATGGACAAGACGGTCGCAACTGGGGAGTTACCAGTGTCTCTTCAATGTCTTTTCACGGCATTACCTAATACCTACCTGTCTTTGCTCCTATGATGATGCATAGCGGCTGGGCGGTCGTTAGAACTAGCTACACGAATTGTTCCTAATTCCATCAATCGAATTAATCAATCTTCAATCTGGCAAAATGAACAAAGGTCGCCGATCAGCAATCGGTTATCGAAAAGGGTCCAAGGTGCGAAGCCAATAACCGTGCGTCTGGCGTGGCTGTCTCACGTAGAGCAGGGCAATGGGAATCCTCAAACGCGCGAGCAGGGGCGCCGCCTTCCCCTGCCCGTCTCATCTGTGCCGCGTCGCGTGCATCATCTGGCAAACCTCCCTCCCTTCCCCAAACGCAGGGGTTTGTTGAGATCCCAGAGAATTTCCTCACGTACTCCTGCCTACCGGAAAGAGGCAGGCTCAAGCTCCTGATACGCGGCACAAGCCTTGTAAGCTGGCGCAATGAATGTAAGGTCCCGCTGCTTTGAAGAATGGGATGAAATCATAGCTTCCCGCACACTCTCTCCCCTGACGCCTGCTGTCCCGCTCGTCGTTCTTCGCCCTTAATATACATATGCCTGGAGATCGTTTCTCTTTCCAGATTTCTCCTTTAGGCCAGCTTCGAGCAGCCGTGACCCTTTATTACACAACACCTCGTCGGTGCTTGTCGTACAGCTTTCCTTTTCCTTTTCCGCAGGTTCTATATTCACTTTCATATTCGTGCAGGTAGTGACCACACACACCTCCTGCTGCTTTCTCCTTCTCACATAGCGTTGACTGGGTCACACTGCATACACCGGTGACTGTTTACCTGCTCAAACGCGGGAATTGAAATTTTTTCTTCATAAGATCCACTCTCCCGCTCTCTGCTTGTCGGAGACGGTTCCTTATCACACGACACATCCCAACGACACTCCTTTTATCACCAACTTTCTGACGCAGAGCTGAGCACTGCGGATCAACGCTCCTTTTTCCCAACAAACTTCAATTCTTGGACTTGCCGAGTGCAACTTCCTGTTATTGTTCAACGCGACTTTGGCTCTTTCACCGTCGGTTGCCTCAATCGAAAGCAACAATCGACCCCTCTTTCACCACAATAGCCTATTGAACTTTCCAAAAAGTCTTGTTCCTCAAGTCAACACCGCCAGAATGCATCCCTCACGCATGTTGACCAACCAACTCCACCGCATCCGCACCGTCTTCTCTCCTACCAACTCCTCCCGTGCCTCCACCACGTCCAAATCCCCGCTCTCCTCGTCGAGTAGCTACGTCGAGCCCACCACAGCCGGCGCTCCCCCGACGACCTCCCACTCCCAAAAAACCGACGCAGAGCTCGAGGCCGTCTCCCCCAACCTCAGCGCAACCTCAGACTTCTCCACACTGAGCGCCAGCCCATCCTTCACATCGAGCATCAACCAAGCCATCCTTGTGCGCCGCCGCCCGAGCAGCTTGGAGCTCGAGCTCGAGGAGGAGCGCCGCATGTTCGGCGGGCGCGCACCGTTCGTCATGGAGCCACGCCCGACAGATCCTTTGGACGTCAGCGTTGTGCCGATTGGCGGGATCGATGAGCTCATGCGCCGTCGCTGAACTTGCTCCCTCGCGAGCGTTCTCGGCTGTCACGCGTGTGTAGCAATACGCGTGGCTTGTTCTCGCTATGATGATGGCTTGCCCGGAGTGTGACGGCGAGCTCTGATGACGCATCTCGAATCTTACTGATACGGTTAATGGTGTTTGCTACTGGACCACCGCTACCCCACATCCACTGCCAGCGAGGAACTGCTTATTTTCATGATGGATGGCGACTACTTTTTGATGCCCATCATTCACTGGAATCTTTGATGCTCTCTCTCTCTCTCTTTGCCTCTCTACTCGAGGCTTAGTTTTCAATGTTGCTTTTCTTCTTTCATAATTTCACTTCTCTACACTCGTTTCTACACTGGTTTTTACACTCGGGCGATTTTTTCCCTATGATACCATCACTCACGCTGGAGTTATTATGGAGCATGATGACCATGCACACACATACATGCACGAACTGCCCTCATGAAGTCCAGCAGGGCTTGGCTGGTTTGGTAGACATACTGGGGTGGCCAATTGCGGTGGCTAAGTTATTAGCGGTTTACTGTAATAGAACCCCTTCTACTCGCTAGGTATCAGCCTTAGCTAGGATCTCGAGATAGAGATCACTAATGAATCCAACATTTCTCTTTCCATCTAAACACGTTTCTGCTTTTAAAAGTCCACGCTTTAGTGTCTGTGAACCCAATGAACCCAGAGCGACCCTGAGCGAACCGCTCGAGTGAGTTAGATGTAATGAGTATACGCTTCACTCCACCTTTTCAATGCTGCATTTTGCATTATCAGTCTGACCAGGTGAAATATAGAACAGCCATACAGCTTCTGAACACTGCATGAGGCGGCATGCTGCACTTTGTCAACAGAAGACCGACTCTTCGAGTGTTGGTCAGAAACCTACAGTATGCCCAAGACACGATTATACAGTACGTACCCACGCGTTTAGAGTCATAGCTGGACACCAATGACGATTGCAGAAACAATGTTTACAGCCGGGCACATGACGCGCTAAGGGGGAAACGCTTTGCCTGTTCCTGGCCAGTTGTTGAGCGTGGTTTCCATGACGCTAATCCAATTTAGTTGGCGCCCGCGACCCCTTTCTCAGCCTACGACTCCACAACTTAGGAATGCCCTCTACACACATTCTCCCTCAGTCAACCGCCATTCATTACTGACCACACTCCTTATCCGCAGTTGCCATCTTGCACTGCTCTACGCTCATTTAGGTGCATAGCATCATATAGTCGATCTTCCAGGGCCATCTAAGCCATTTCGCTATATTTACCTCCTTTTGTTTCTCAATCTAACCAAACGCGAAACTTTTGCATTAATACTAGCACCACAATGCGTGCCTCTACCATTGCCGCGGCTCTTGCAGCAGCAGCTCCCGTTGCTGTCCTTGCACAGAATCCACATGCTCTCGGTGCTCAGCTCGGTTTCGCTCTGGGCACGAAGCTCGCTGATGGCAGTTGTAAATACACGGCAGACTATGAAAAAGATTTCGATGCCATCTCTAGTCAATCTGGCAGCAAGATCGTCCGTGGATACTCTGCAACAGATTGCAACTTTGCTCAACAGATTCTGCCTGCTGCACAGAATCGAGGCTTTCAAGTCATCCTAGGCATTTGGTATGCACCCTCCCGAATTTTTCAACGATGACAGACAAGATTCAAGTCACCTAACACTCCGAATCTACAGGCCCGATGAACCCTCTTCCTTCGCCGCCGACAACGCCGCCGTCCAACAATACGCCAACCAATACGCCTCCGCCGTCTACGCCGTCACCGTCGGCTCCGAAACGCTGTACCGCGGCAACTTCACGGGGCCCGAGCTCCTCTCCAAGATCAACACCGTCAAATCCGGCCTGCCCAGCCACATCAAGGTCGGCACGGCGGACTCGTGGAACAAGTACGCCGACGGCACCGCGGATGCCCTCGTCACCGGCGGCGTCGACATCCTGCTCATCAACGCCTTCGCCTACTGGCAGGACGAGACGGTCGAGCAGGCCACGGGCGCACACAACGTCTACTTCCAGGACTTGTCGCAGGCCATCAATCACATCCAGAAGCTCGCGGGCTCGACGACGTCCATTGAGATCTGGAATGGCGAGACCGGGTGGCCGACGACCGGCGGCACCGCGTATGGTGTTGCCCAGGCCAACACTGCGTGGGCTGCCGAGTACTATGCCAAGAGCGTGTGTGGCATGTTGGCGTGGGGTGTGGGCGTGTTTTACTTTGAGGCCTTTGATGAGAGCTGGAAGCCGGATTCCGTGGGGGATAATGGACAGGCGGAGGATGAGAAGCATTGGGGTGCTATGGATGCGAATCGTAATTTGAAGCCGGGGTTCTCGCTTGAGTGCAATTACCTTGATTGGTAAAATGGGCTAATGACCGGGGGGATCTGTCACGCAAGGAGGGTGTTTGTGGTTGGTGTATAGTGTTTGGTTGGCGAGTGGATATATTTTTCTTCGTTCTTGGCATCCCATTCAGGATATGACGGTATTGCTCATTGATTCTTCTGGGTCCTGTTGATAATAGAACGGGCTCCAAGCAGCTTGGCAATATGATTGACATTTTCAAGACCTTGATCTGCACACGAATTCATCTTTACGCATGTGCCTTGGTTCAATGCAGGCAATCTCATGGCATCATTCGATAAATGTATAGATAACGTGGTCTCTGATTGCCACTTTTTGAAGGAGGGGGGTGGAAGACTGCGGAGTTATTTACAGGATAGTATCACCAATGGTTGCAAGAGCAAATTAGACGAATCTTTGGAGCACCAGTTGAGTTGTGGGAGAATGGCACGTCATTTATCGAATGAGAGTCCGCAATGAACAGGTCTCTCAACCCGGTAAATGCTGTAGACTGAGACAGTTCTGATATTAAGAGAATCTCGACCGGCAAACGAGACGGACAGGGCTACGTTGGGTCTTTTTCTGTATTTGTAACTAAGATCGGGAGGAACAGACTTCTGCAGTTGAATCTTAGCTCGTTGAATTGAACAGGTAACCACTACCTTTATACTTCCGGTCTACTACATAAATGAGGCTCGACCTGGGCCCGGGAAGTCGCTCCCAATTAAGCAGCAAGTCAGTACAGTGTTCAAACGATGCAAAGGTCTTCGCGGGGGCCAAGTCCAACTCGGCGTAACACGATCCGTTGGCCAGAACAACTTGGTCATGGCGTTTCTATTTGAACACAA
This sequence comes from Astrothelium macrocarpum, assembly GCA_021030915.1. NCBI lineage: Eukaryota > Fungi > Ascomycota > Dothideomycetes > Trypetheliales > Trypetheliaceae > Astrothelium > Astrothelium macrocarpum. Next base: position 153,396 of record JAGEMR010000022.1, read on the forward strand.
CTCTAGAAGCGCAAGTCCACATCCTGCAAATTATGATTCTGACATCATTCAGGCGGACTCTAGTGTCCTGCAGGACGTCTACACGCACCGGCAAAGACAGGAATCCCCACGAGCAACTTCGGCCTTGTCTGAGACATTTTGACAGAAACAAAAATGCCGCAATTTGATGCACCTTGCTCAACTTTCTCTGCCCTTTGCGAGGCACCAGAGTTGTGTGCAGCCTTTCTGCAGTCGATTGGGAAGAGTGCTAGAAGGTCAACTAAGGAGAAGCGGAGATGCCGATCGCTTGGATATCTAGACATCATATCACGTTATGTTTGATGACCGGCTTGTGAGCGGCCTTGAAAAACATCAACATTCGGCCATAGATGAGCTACATTTCAACAAAAGGTTGCAAATCGCAGGATATCAACCAGCTGCTGACAATGTTTTCGAGGGACTGTACGTGGGCCATTCAGAGCGACATGGGCGGACCTTCACCGGTGCTGCGCCCATCAAGAGCAGGCGGATGGACCATGGGCTGAAATGATGAGACCAATCAGTTGAATCGCACATTGGAGCATAAAAAAAGACGCCGCACTCTGGAGCTATTGATTCTGAACAACTCTGTGAGTCACAAGACGAACCTTAACAGATCTTGGATCAATGAACCGGAAGCAGCAGAAACCAAAAGACCAAAGCTAATTAGCTGGAATGAAAGTCTAAGAAAAGGCGAGATGTAAAGCAAGGATGAGATGGATTTAGCTAACGACGTGTTCTCAATTCCAACAAAGCGCATTCTGGAAGCATTTGGATCAATTGTAAGCCTAACATGGGAGTTTCGAGGCTCCTTTTCATGCAAAAGGCCGATGTAAGTACAGAACCTAGCATTTTCTGTCCTCTACTAGCCATCGCATATATGATTCACCGGAATCATCAAGACAAGTACAGATCCGTGAAAGTCTCAAATATGTATATAAGCTCTGGCACTATCCACTATTGCTTTTATCTCTAGGAAAAAAAGAGAGATTCTGTTCAACTTTGCCATGAAAAATCTCGGGTTTATTTCTTTGATCATCGCCATCTCTTTCTTTTCCAAGGCATTCTGCATCACACGAGAATATCTGGACGATGGCTCGGTCGTGCTCAACCTTACGAAGCGAGGTGACATCCAACCGCGAGCCGTCAAATTCATCGGCTGGGAAGGTTGTGGTGACAATCAGGACGATATCATAAATGCATGGGAAGGTATGCTAGCAATGGCAAAAAAGGTAAAAGGCAATATCAATTTCGAGGAAGATGTAAGCGCCTCCTTAGCACGAATGCGCTCATTGAGCTGACGCACAAAAGGTAGCTACAGACTTTTTAGGAGACTCAAGAGAAAACACTGAATACCAATCGAATATTGAAGGTGGGTTCACAAAGAGTCAGAGTCCAATGTGCCCGCCTCTTTCTAACAAAATAAAGCTATCATCGAGAATGTCGCAACTTGGGAACAAGGCGGTCTCCTGTCTTGGTCACTTCACATGCGGTGTGACGATTATCTGAGGGAACGCGGGCCCGAGTGTCCCAAAGGAACGCAACGACCCGACAAAAAGAAATGTGGGTGCGAGCAGTGTGATGTTTGGATTTTAACTAACGTACAACCAGGCGGAAGCCGCTGCTGGCAACCGCGTAAAGACAGTTCTGGGGTTGTGAAAAGCTGGGATTACAACGCAAGGGCATACACCACAAACGTACGAGGATGCTGTCCTGTTGCGACGATCAATTTCTGCCCTGGGTGGTTCGCCATGCAAACGTGTGATGCTGCATATAACCGCTGGTCTGGTAGCCCGGTAGAGAGTGAAAAATTAAATCTCTTCAACTACCTATGTAAAGGTCAGACGCTTATTGCCCTATTCAGAGTATCTACTTATCTTTTGGAGCAGAGGAAGCATTGATGCATGAGCTATTCCACGTCGATGCCAACTGGGAAAAAGTATCGCCAAGTACTGGTCATGTTTACGACAGGAAGATCAAGATATACGACCATTCTGACCGAGGCAAGATCATACCAGTCATGGCTTATGGTCCATTATACGCGAAGGTTTTGGCACGGTGGACCCAGAACACGGGCTTGTATGTAGCTACAAACGGTACACTGGCGCACGTTTCCCTACTAGCTTCTTGGATATGGCTAATATGCATCTTTGCAGCGGATAACCTTGCATTGTACGTCTTGGCGAAATGGATCAAAATGAAGGGGAACTTCTACACAAAAGATCCTGAAACAGATGAGCAGCCTCAAGGCCCACCTTTTCATAGGAAATTCCCGATCAAGCAAGCCTCCAATATTTCGAGACGCGTCGATGGACCAGCGGTAGCTGGCTTTCCGATCGAGATCATCGATGGACAAGTTGCAGAGGGTCCTCCTGCCATCCTGGCTGCGGCTTTGAACGTCAACGTCTCGCAGGTTCAGAGCGTGAACACAAACCTCACCGCAGACTGTGACGACCTCGCCATCGGCCCCAACAACAGCACCGTCTGCAACGGCGACGCCAACAACCAGCCTCTCAACCTAAACGCATCCATCACCGCCACAGCCTCCCCTTCGCCAACTCCCACCGTCTCCCCACCCACCTGCTCCGGCCTCTCCGACCGCAAATACATCGCGCAACCGGATCTCGACGCCATCATCTCCTCCTTCTGCACCGCGGCCGTCGCGCAGGGCCAGCAAGACACCGACTCCGGCTCCATCGTGCGCACCTACTACACCGGCACCGTCGAGCAGATCAACCTCTCCGTCGACTGGCCCCCGGGGCAGCCCATCTTCAGCGAGTCCGACTGCAACGCCCACCTCGGCCGCATCTCCGCGGGCTGCGATGGCAACGAGCCGAACAACCCGATGGACTGGAAGGGCGGCGGAACGCAGGCTGTCGATGGTGATGGGAGCGGCTCGGGCTTCCTGTACCATATCACGCCGATAGCGTTGCGCCAGCCGTTCATGACGAGTCCGTGGGCGAACCTGCAGTGCTCGAATCTGAAGTTCTGGCTGGGCGGGGCCGGGTTCGCGAATAACGATTCGGGAAGCGATTTGGAGACGCAGTTCAATGGCTGTTCGGGCTCAAGTTACGGGTTTAGTTATGGGTTGGGTAATGATGGGCGGGAGTGGACGTTCACGGGATGGATGGGACCAGGACAGGGGAATTGTGTACATGATGCCATCATTGCTGCAGGGGGCCCGTCGGTGTCGTGTTAGATTTCTTTTTACGAGGTGTGTTTCAGGCGCTTCATTTCTTCGTCTTCTGTCTTGTCATCGCTTGTGAATCTTGCACGCTGAGTACCAGACCACGAAGTCATCTGTTATCTAACTCTCCTCTTTGGACGCGTTGAGCCTGTCAGGTCGAAACATCGCTACTATTACGGTCGGATTTTGTAGACGTCGCCCAACCACAAGAACGCATTAGATACCTGAGGCTCAGTATGTAATTTCTTGGCACATTGGCCACGATCGTGAAGGCACACGCAGTAGGACCGTGCACATGAGAGAACTGCCTGCGCCCAGCCACACCAGCATAGCCACGTAGAGAAACTGTAACATACCTACGGTAGGTAGCTGAAGGCCTGCACCTGGCTCTTTATCACAAAGTCATCGTCCGTTTCGATTCGTTCTGATCTCCTGTTTGATCTCGTGTCTTTGAAATTTTGCCAAATGAGTTTGACTCCTGCACCCGCCAATGGTGGTGGAAGATTCCCGCAGCAGGGCAGCATAGACTGAGTCAGCCTTTCAAAAGAAACAGTTGGATTTTCCGTGCAAGTGCTTTCACAACTTGCGCGAGGGGGAGTGCATCCGTACACGTTAGTAGTTGCTCAACATGTTGGTACAAACTTTCAGCTATCATCTGTCGGTCGCAAGAATTTTGAAAATGCCCTCAAACAGCTCAAAGCATTCGGTGCACTCAACGACCTTCTTCGATTCGGATTCTGCGTCGAATGCCTTCCAAGGCTACTAAGTACAACAGAGCAAGGTATGATTTGCTCAGCGATATGTGCGACATTGTCAGAATACTACCATGAAGATGTGGCAGCGGGGATTCTCGACGAAATGGCGAAACTCACACACTTGCCAGAAGAATTTACTCCATCAAGGATGGAATGGCGTAGTCTCCTTAGAGCCTTCCAAGGAGTCGTATCCACGACTGAGCTCCCACTTATCATCAGCCAGCTCGCAAAACTCATGACACACTATTCGGCTGCGGGCATTCAGTGTCCCAGATTATCGGAACGAGCAGATGCTGCCTTTGTGGCGAAAGTATTACAAGCTCTCGGGGCTGTATCTCGAAATGAGCTTACATCGGTGAAGATCACAGGAAACCAATATGATTTGGCCTGGATTGCAGCAGTTTCATATTGGCTGCTCCACTTACGTACTACCTTTACGGTAATAGTAGCGTCCGGTGATCAAGCTGTCATCCACTCTAATTGCAGGGATGAAGACGCACAAGTACGAATAGTTTACACAACAGAGAACACCCTAGTGGATCAGCAGCTTGAAGCTGTTGGTACTTTCCAACTAACAAATGGAAAGAGCTTGGTAAAAACAGGCGGTGGAGTCAGCATTATAGGTCGTGTCGAATGGAAGAATTGTTTATCAGTAACTTTTCGAGTCTCCTTCATTCAGCTTTTGGAAGTGAGTCCGACTGTTGGAAGTATTTTTGGCAGCATAGCTCGTATTCTTGAGGGATTTCGAGGGGAGATTCCAGATCAAATCAACTACTCTCCGAAAGGCGGTGGTTCTGGATATCCTTATGGTAAAGACTTAGTTCAATATTTGGTGCACCAGTTTCCTGAGCTCTTAGTTTTCCGACCCTTCATGGAAAGAGCGGTTACAGCTAGCTGTATTGATGCGCAAAACGAACTCCAAGCCGAGGTCTCATTGCTACGGTCGACTTGCGCATGCGAGAGTTGCCTGCATCCTCCTTGTGAGGATTTTCTTCACCAACCTTTTACAATACCAGACTGCCTCCTGTCGCTCGTTGGGACTATTATTGTCCTGGGGCGTCTCCTTGCGCGTACTGGTGTTGCCGATGGACTATTCCCAACCATCCATGGGTTGGAAGAGTTCCACCAACAGCAAAGTAGGAAGAGAATGTTTCTCCCAAAATCTCCAAAGTATGATCAATCCCACCAGCTGTGGCCAAATGACTTTAGACCCAAGAACTTTCACGGGCTTATGCTTCAAGATTTTCAGGATCCTAGAGGGACGATCAGTGATGTTTTGTTGGTGTTTTGCGGCCGGGATGTGAAGAATAGCATCGACAAAACCGCCAGTGCTCATTCCCATTCCGGTATATGTGTCTACTTAAATAGTCTTTGTGAAATGCCTGATCCGGACGCTAATATGATTTACTTACATGTTATATCTGGTCAAATTGTGTACCGGCTCAAACAGTACAATAAAATTTTCAGTTATCCAGTGACGCCATATACGATCAACGATATCATCGATGGCTCCTGGGACGTTTCACTTCTCGTTACCCCGGAGATAGGTGGATTAGAAGTTAAATACCAGGCCAGGAGTCGGAACAAAATCATTGCATTCGGTCCCTATTATGTCACAAAGGCATTAGAAAGTCTTACTTACACACGTCGTTGTCCACAATTCGGCTATGCCGAGGAGTTCGTTTCATCCCAGACGATAATTTCAGACTCATGTCAAGTACTGAAATTTCGTGGAAGGGACATTACGATTTTGTCCGGAGACAAAACTTTGGCATGCATGGGTTCGGTGAAGGAGGTTTTAAAAGACCCTGTTATTTTCGGACAAAACTGCTGCCTTGATTGCTGTCTTCGACTTGTGAATGAGAGACACCATGACGCAACACGTGTCAATATTTTCCAAGATCCGGGCTGGGGCGATTTGAGCACCATTAGGTAAGGAGACTCTGCCCAATTTGGATGCCTCGCAATACTCATATGCAACTTGGCAGGATAGCAAGTAGTGTCGAAGATTAGGTCAAAACAAAGAGTTGGTCAATCCGAATATCAATTGGTGACTGCTATTAAGTAGAAAGCATGTTGACACTGAAAGGCGTCAAAAGAAATGTCTTCGACTCTGCGTTGTTAGAGCAAGCGGTGAATCAAACGCAGTATTCTCCAATCAAATTTTAGAACTTTACTCATTTAGGAGTTACCAATCCATCCACAATATACTGATGAGAAACTGGAGAGCTAAGAGAGAATGGTGCCGAACGACTACTGCAATTACACAGGCTGTGGACATCAATTCATCTCGACAACTCAAGCTCGGCACTTTGGGCTAGGCTCAGAATACAGAGAAATCTGTAAGCTTCCAAAGCAAATCAGAGGATCAGTAGACAACGGCCGACCTTCGTAAGTGCTCGCTCTAAAGCATACTGCATGCAACAGTCAATGCCTCCTTAACAAGACATGGTTTGGATCAAGTTGTTTTGTGCCTTTATAATAATCCCATGCATGTGTGGCCGTGACTGAAGCTCGCCATCGAACTGCAGACCTATTCGCGGTCAGAGCAATAAACACCTTCGCCTGACTCCTGACCATGCTCTACTGCCAGAATCCCTCTACGGCGATGAATTCTTTGAAAGCCTCGGATCATTTAGCAACTGCGAGAACATCATTTAGCAACTGCGAGAACTGCTACCTGCCAGCTATTGTATTAGCGGTCCAGAGTACACAGACCACCTCTCGGTAACCTGTACGCAAGATAGGCATCACATTTGCCAGATCCCCCGACATTCCGAAGTATGATGCGGACATTTGTGATGAAGGAGTCGAGTGTGAAGGGTGTTGAACGTTCCGCAGCTAATGGCAAGGGGTAATGTTGGCTAGGACCAAAATAGAATGGCATCTCCTACTAACCTTTCTAGTCAGAGGTCCAAGCCTTCATTTCCCGCAGCATTGAATCTTTGACATCCGACATGAAGCCGCAAGTCTCAGGTTCAGACGGCATCTGTACGCTCGTAAGTTCACAGCTATAGCTGCTTATCCCATTCGATCATCTATTCGCCCGCTTTGACATCCTGCTCAAGCCGAGTGGCGTATCTCTGTCACCTTCTGCGGTAGCAAGTTTGAGATTCAAGGCCATGCAAGCTACATCCGTGTCTCAAATCCATTGTCCAGAATATGATCATAGCCAGTGATTTATTGAATATTTCATTGACTTTCGAACTGTCTGCTCGTCAAGTCCCCTATGGCAAGAACCAGCGTTCCCGTTCGATTGCGCAATAGCCCCGAAAAATTTGCTGTGGAGTATCGTAAGATTGGAGAACTCCCCGAGCAATGGCACATCCTCATCCCGGAAGCGAGGGAAATGCTTGGCTTGCATGTCCTATACTGCACGCCTGAAAGAGCGCGTGCTGTGCAAGCCGGTATCACTGATCAAGTTTCTCCAGACAGCGAGTTGCTACGGGATGAACCATCACTGTCTCTTACTTTTTGGTTGAAGCTTGCCAGGCCTGTGCCAAGTCCTGCGGTTTATCGGCAAATGAGTTCTCGAGCCTCTGTCAGTGCTGTAAGATAACGCGCTCGCCTGGAAAGTCTCCCAGCTGAAATGATGTCAATGATATTTCAATACCTTGATCAAGAATCAACTTTTGCTCTTGGACTCTCATCGACTGCGCTTTGGGAGCACGCTCTTTCTCGCATCAGAACCCTGAGTTTCGCTGCTCATACACCAACGTGGGCCGGGAAAGGAATCGTCCTCACTGGTACACACTTGATAGACCTTCCCAAGGCTCTAACTGAAAGCCAGCTGGGTTACAACGGCGGCAGACCTCCACAAGCCGGCGTGTATCCAGCCAGAGTTGCTGAATGGAGTGCACGTACCAGCTTTCGCCAGCCTGGAAGCGACCATCCAGAGCTGCAGTGGCTGAGAATCCTTCAGCAATTTAATTGCTCTTCGGATCAAAAGCGTGACATCATAAGAGTGTGCGATCTGGGCTTTTGCGATTCCAATCTCGTCTGGGTGCTTCGGAACCTGACTACAAAGGAATATGTCACTTGCCACTGCGAGCTCCACATGCAGAAAAATCGGATTAATGGGTTGGAAGACGTGCGCCTGCCGACCTGGCGTGGCTTTGTGATACATGAAAGTCAGTTATATAGATGGCTACGGATAGAAGATCTGGTTCTTGTTAGAGTTTGCTGGGGCAAGGCAAGGGAAAATGGCGAGAAAGAAGGTGCGGGAAAGATCCCTACAAATGGGTGTTGGGCGGGACATGCGTTTGATATTGCTGCAATCGGCACGCCACATTTTATGAGCACTGAAGGTTGGACAGATGTGACGGCTCTGGTAGTGCAAGAGTTACGGAATTATCGCATGAGTGCCTAGCAATGGTCTCTAAGCCGAGTATGTATTTGAACAAGATAACCGTAGATGTTCTCTCTTAACTACAAGCGACTTCGCGAAATGGGCTTTCGAGCACTCGGAGATGACAATCCTGTTGGCAAAAGAAACCTATCTCCTGAAGCCGCTCATCCGATATCCGATCTCCAATTCGGAATAGCAGTAACACCGGATTTATCGTTTCATTTCGCTTAAAGTGCCACCGGACAGCCAGCTGCGCCTTCAATCCAAACCTCAAAGCTCCATCTTGATTTCTATCTACTGAATCGTGACCAAGTATATCTATACGGAAAATGGCATTGGGACCTTCAGAAAGGATGTTCATAACGCCATGTTCTATCATTATATGAAATCCACCTCGTCTCACTCACATCGAACCAATAATCAAATAAAGACTGTCGCATAACTGAATCCATCAACACTTACAGGCCCCACACGATGTCAGAGACAATCCTCGGGATGCGTTATTTGACCCAGTTTGTAATGTCGCGGGACAAGTACAAATCTGAAAAGATTTCGCCGGCGCGAAAGTACACCCTCATACACGCAGCGACAAGGTCAGCTTCCTTTGTGCCTTCTGCATCCAGACTGGCAAAGAATTTAGTTCCGATCAGGTCAGCCATTGCCTTTTCATGATGCGCAAGTTCCAGCAGACTGGCTTTCGTCCGCATCAGCGTCTGGTCTCTGTCTTCGACCGCAACATCTTTCAACTCGTCCCAAAACTCCGGAAAGTTGACACTGTTGAGATTGCACTCGTCGGCGTCCCGTGGTACAGACGCGTAGTCATTGTACATGCGAAGGTATGCCGCAACGTGGATATTTGTCTCATATGCCAGCATCTGCTGAAAGACACCAGTCCAAGCATTTTTGCCTTTGCGGGCCCAGCTACCCATATAGCACGAAGCGAAAGCTAGGCTAATTGGCGCAGAAGCATGACCACCGCCGACGGTGTGCTGCCACCTGGGATAACTGGTTCGCGGACTCAAAAATCGTTCCATGGAGCTTCCGGAACATCGCTCGGTCGGCCGTCTCTTCTGTTGCTCTGCAAAACGGATGTTGTCCTCGATCTGGTGAACGTGGAAAAGCAGATAATTCTTGATTTCCGACCGTAGGTCGTTCATGTCGGTGCTCGTCGCATCTGCAAGTCGGTCCCAATTCATGACCCACATGGCCCAGGTAAAAAAGACTGAGATCGCATCCTGAACGCGAGGACTGATTCTCGGGTCCATTTTCGACACGTTTCTGGTACATTGAGTAGAGTCAAGAGAAGGAAGCTGTCGAGCTTTGATAATAGAGTGCCGAGGGTCTGGATTTGGGTGTATTTTCTCCAACTCCACCTTGAACTGTTCCATTTCGCTGGAAGAAAATCCGACAACGTTTGCTTCCATGTACTCGTCGACAAGGAAAATGAGCATAATCCAATGTATGATATCAAAAAGCCACTGAGGTGGCAGACACCTCTCAAAGTAAGTACTTTGGAAAGTGAACATCGGAGGGATATAGTCAAGATATCCATTTTTTTCTGGTGCAAGTGTAGGAGGGAAGATGTGGGCCCTCTTGTCTCTCAGCATTGCCGTGTAGAAAGATCCCTCCAGAACGGAAGCTTTGATTGACACCAACGATTCACCCTTCATAAAGTCTGCTACTGCAAAGAACTGGGCGAATTTCGTGAGCTTGGCGATTTTCTTCTTGCTCTCCTCTTGATCCTGGGCAGAGAGTAGAGGTCGGGTAATTGGTCTTCTTTTCAATGCCGCAAAGATATGCGCCATGGCAACCATTGATAAGTCAACGAAATCCGCCACGCTTGCTATCTCGGACCTTCTTCTCTCTGACGCCTCTTCGATTTCATCCTTAAGCAAGTCTAGAAAATCGAACGCTTGGAATGTTGACAGTGTAGACAATATATAAGCTTTGTCTTCATTCAATTCTTTGTCGTTGACGTGGACGAGAACACGCGAGGCGATCTGCACAAGTACTATTGGAGCATGCTTCTCCATTAGATCTTTGTACTTGTGGGGAACTTTCAGACGCTGCTGCTGTACTTGAAGGTATAGCTCCGCAAACGCTCGTGCGAATAAGGCTGCCGAGTAATTCCCAGATGTATTCTAGGTTTAGTCAGAATCCATACAACGCTTTGCCTGTTTTACTCAACTTACTGGCTTACTGAAAACTTCGCCGGACCACCATGCATCTGTAAGCTCTCTTAGAATTCCAAAGATTTCCTCCTCTCGATTTTTAATATCAGCTACCAGGTATGTCTTTAGAAAATTGCACTTCACGTCGAACAACATATTTGGATTCAATATTTGTCTCAGCTCATTGATTACGAGACCCCCACGAGTTGAGTCCATGCGCAAGCCAAGGGTAAGACAAGCAATCTGATTTTGCCATTTGAGGACCCCTTCTTCATTTGTTAGCTTCATTAGCTATTTGTGTGGAGATCAACCGAACCTGAGTTGCTTGCATGATCCAAACTAGGGACTTTTGTCCATCGAGCAACAACATCATCAGAGATCTCGAGATCTTGAAAGGTAAAGCCGGAATCCAGCAGAGTATCGAGAATCTGAGGAAAGGTATGAGCAAAGCTGTCTGGCATCACTTGTAATGAGAGGTTTACCTCTGGGCCGACTTCTGTGTCAAATGAAAGTTGCAGCAAATCTCTTGCACCTTGTTCGGGGTCCATATCTGTGAAGTGAATTTGTTGTAATAATATCAAATGAAGTTCAATTGCATTTGCGAGTCTTTGGAGCGAAACTGTGGTGTGATCTTTGAACAGATCAGACTCATGATATAAATAATAGTGGAACAGGTGGACTAACCGTGCTCTGAGAGTTCGCCATTTCGAAAGCCACCCCTTGCCCAAATGTCCATGCAAGAGACATGTTCAAGGCTGAAGCTACTTTACTCGTATTGCTAATCAGAACGGTAGTATCGGGATGCATCAATGCACACTAGCCAATGATGCTAAGGGGTCTCGATGCGTACAAGTGCGGCTGACTTGGATTGCACAAGGACTGAGATTAAACATCCGACGCTGGGTGGCAATCGGGCTTCCACGTTGAATGACTTGGTGCACACGCGACAGGCATGAGATGGGCTTAGTGTAAGAGTCCAGCTGCTAAGTCTGGACAGATTACGGCTGAATGTTAAGCCTCCATAAGCGGTTGCAAACGTTTGGTTAGTGTAAGACCCCACTTGGGAATTCAATTTGGCACTATACATAATCGTGAAAGCGTTGAGTCGTTTTCGGCGAATCAAAATGGTCAGAGGTTCAATGTCATGTCAGCCAAACTTGACAGAAGTGCGGTGAGAACACCATTGGTGCCATCACTTGCCTACCTTACCTACTCACAGCTACGTACTATAGCTCATACGGCTCGGTCAAAGCGCAGTAAATTGATCTCGCTCCCGTATACCAGGTTTACACCTGGCGCCATGTCCAATGAAATATCGTTAAGCTTCTCAGGAAAGCAAGAGCACATTAATAACGCATGATCAGCGCAAAAGCGATAATTACTGTAGGGTTTACTCGGGCCGACTACCGCATCAAGGTCGATAAGCATTAGGTTGTTCCTCACGGCCTATGGTGGCCTTGATAGATGCTTGCGTGTCAATATGCTGTTCGGAACTTTTCGCCTTCGCAATTGGGAATCCCGCAGTTGACTTTGGGAAGAGCACGGCAGGCCATGCAAGTCAATGATCCACTTTACTGCCTCGGCCAAAGATTTGACTGAGAACTGAAAATTTCGAAGGTCATCTCAGGATGGAGATGCGAGTCAGCGACAGTGGATTTCCAGGATGGCCTGAGGCCAAAGCAGCTGCAGCCTCTCAGGATAGCTACGACAGTGAAGATTCGCAACAGCCTACCAGAGCTAAATCGATGGCCATGGTGTCTGTCATACTCGACGCTATTCCAAAGTCTCTAGGTGGAGCAATTATGAATCTTCGGACGTCGCCGGTTCCAACGGTCTGGACGAATCTGGCCGGGTTTGGCGTAGCTGATAGAAACGCGCTAAGTGCTACTACGCCTATCTTTTCGACTTTCATCAAGTTTTTGTTCCAAATTTAATTTTTTTGATCGCAAGAGTGATATCTAAGGCTATGCCTTCGAAATTCGCCATGCAAAGACAAAGTTTATTTAGTGATCCTTGGTAGCCTTAATCGTTTGTGAAGCTCGCTCACCGATTCTTGTTGTCAAAAGAGCTATTAATGGTAGTGGCACGGCTGGAATACTTCAAGGAGGCTTGAATATGTATGCAACCTTCACTGCAGCCTCTCCTTTACTAGAATTGTGGTGGCTCGTTGCAGATCAATGTCCGGTATCGAGATCTTAATCATGGCAGTTTTTAATCTAAAATGCGACGTGGCCGGGGTGCTTTACCACCAGCAAGGCGCGGGCCGGCGGTTCGCATGATGGCGATTTCCGTATCATTTGGGTTAGTGCTTGTCTGGTTCGACGGGCAAAAGATCAGGGGAATTCGCGAAATTTTGAATCAGTAGATGGCTTCTTGGTAGTTTCATAAGACTGCTGGTTGAATTTCTTCTCTTGTGCAAATTTAGTTACTCTTTCCATATCATGTTCATTAAATTGGATTGCGCACTCGAGAGTGAGCCATGCAATCCTACAGAGACGTACCTATGCCAAAACCGCAACAGTTGCGACCATTGACGACTTTTCCCAGCAAGAATCATTTTGATAGAACCAATTCAAACGATGTATAGCCTTAATCTACCAGCCGCCACCCGCAGCACTGGCCAATCCAGCCACTCGCTCAGTTTCGCTGACCTTGCTCTTCCCGACATCGCTCTCGACCTCTCGGTAGCTCGTATATGCCAGACGATCTAGATCAACACCAGTGAGATGCTCCCAATGCTTCAGTATGCCCATGATATAGCGCCGAGAAATGCCATTTACCACATCTGCCGGGTCTTCGTCAATGTCCATAACTTCTTCATCTTCAGGTATAACCTCATTCTCGTCTTCTTCGCTCTCACCACTCGCAGAAAAATATGCCTCATCCACTTTTGCTAGCCACGTCTTCTGATCATTGCTGACTACCTGATCGCCCCCGTTCTCAATACCGCCAACACCAACCCTCAATCCAACCACATCGCTCACCTTGATCTGCCCGCCCCCGTTCGTGCAGCCTCCTGGGCACGCCATGACTTCCACGTACGCATACTGTTCCTCCTCCTTTCCCGCCTCTGCTCCCTTTCCTGGTCTCCGTGCTGAGCCCACTGGCCTTGCGCCTGGCACCCGGGATGGTCTGGGTGGCCGCAGCCGACGTACGAGGTTCTGAATATTGCGAAAACCGTAATAGCGCGCAGCTTTGAAAGCCGTTCTTTCCGTTCCACTTTCATCAATGACGAGAGAGTATTCAACAACGTCTGCGTTGCGGCCACGTTGGATTTTGACGTTTGAGGTGGGGAAGTTGAGGATGCGCTGAGTATGAAGAATGTGCCAGAGGTAGCCGCCGGAGGAGCCGGCTTCGTGGGCAGTTTTCGCCTTCTGGGATGAGCGAGGGAAGAGAAAAGAGTGGAGTTGAGGATCAGGAAAGGGGATACGGTCATGTTTGTGGAGAGGAGACTTTGATATGGAAGGGAAGGAGATTCCGCGATCATCGGCCAACATTAAGAGCTCTCGGGCTGTGATTACGCAGTCGACGTCCCGAATAGCTTTGACATTCTCTGGAGAATAACAATTTGATTGCCATGAGTGATCGGTAAGCTCTGCGCGCGAGGCCTCGAGTTTCTTGTCAAAGCAGGGCATTATTGCCAAATGCCATATCCTATCCGATGGAAGCCCATATCGCTGGCTGAGGACTGATTTGATTAGAGAACCAGCAAGCGCTTGCGGTGATTTGAGTCGGGAAAGATGTGGGAGAACGTGAGGGTGCGTCTTTTCTGCATAGCAGATCCAACCAGGACATGCAGACGTTAAGATAGGACGCTTGGGCGGATCAGGCTCGTCAGCTTTTGCACAGCCATTGGCAGGTACGTTTGTAGGCGTAGAGATGGAGGAATTCACTTCCTCTGCTGCAAGGACTAGAGCAGCGTCGCGCAATACGTTTGTATCAAATACCCAAGTAAAGCCGGTCTTATGTTTCCCCCCTGACATGAGACCCTCTGGACCGCTGAGTAGCCGCTCGATCATATTTCCTGCTTGATGTTCATTGACGCCATAAGTGACCGCGATACTAGCCCTAACCTGAGGGCTGATGCTGGCCACAAAGAGCTTTCCGTCTGCTTGAAGAGCTTTGCCATAATTGCGTGACAGGGATTCTGAGGACAAGGAAGGGTATTCATCTAACGTATTCAAGACTTCGGTTTGTGATTGTAGGGACACAAGGACAGCTTCTGCCGAAGTTACGCAGCCGGAACATGCAAGGCAGTCAGTCAGGGTGATTTGCGCAGGTGGGGCTTTTGATGCCGCGACTTGGTCCTCGGTGGTGACTTCATATTCATTCTATTGAAAAACATGAGCTTCTCAGAACATTCATGTTTGCAAGTAGGCTTACGTACAGCTGAATCGCTCGGCCTTTGATTTGGTAGAGTCTCGACTGGTTTAATGCATGCAACACCGGGGGTAATGAAATCGTTTAGATCATCGGCAGATAAGATGGCACTCATCCTCCATGCATTCCAGTGCTGTCAATAGAATAGAATGATGCAGAGACGTGATAGGTATTTAGCCCTGGTATACAAGCGCCTCCAAAGCAGGTCTACACATCTGGTATTATCGAGATTCATGGTGGCGATTCATATAGGAATGAACGGATTACGTTATGCTGAGCATGCAACACCAAACTTTTATGCTACGGCGGGCGACAACGACAAATATCCGTCATCAGCGAATGTTCAAATCACATCCGCACCATTTTCTGCCACATCTTACCGCCATTAACTAACAGCTCGAGCTGCAACGTCACAAGCTTCGATAAGGACAACGGTTGGACCATACCTTGGACAGACTCGCTTCCCATTCCGTTACTCCCTCTGCCTCCATTATGTCTCTTGATCCTCCGACCTATATCGTATCTCTGCAAAACAATATCAGAGCAAGACCAATCTCCTGGGAAGGCGCAGTGCGAGCACGAACAATATCAGAAGACGATCTGAAAAAGATAAAGTCCATTGACAAAGTCAGAAAGGAGCAGAGGAAGCAGACAATAGACGCAGACCCACAAAGCTATACGACCTTATTATTAGGAGGCGATGGGGTGCAAAGCATATTCCAGAATGCATACAAGAGACAGGATATTATACAGTACATGCTAGTACTTGCTGGAGATGTAATTGATGGTATTCGATAAACCTTGCATTTCAAGAGACGCAACACTAAACCCTCAACTAGACATTCCGTCTTTCGTTGCAGAACTAGTGCACCATCCACAACCTTACGAACCCTTTCTCCCTCTCCTCAAATACTCCAGCAATGTCGAAGACCCTGTGCCTTTATTGGCATCAACGGTCTTGTCTAGTCTCCTCTCCCAAGCCCAGCCAGTTGTTCCGAAACTATCTCCGGAAATCGAAGATGCTTTATCCAAAATCTACTCTTTTATTTCAACATTGGCTAAAAGCTCGGACGCCGGACTGCAAGATATTGCAGTCCAGGAATACTCCTCTTTGCTGCGAGCGAGAAAATCGAGAGAAATTTTCTGGAAACAACGCAAGGAGACCCTAAATCCTCTAATAGATATCTTACGCGCTGCAGTAGGCGCACCCAAAGACTCCGACGCAACATCATGGAGCGGAGGTAGCACCGTCCGCTCAGCTACCGAAGTAGGTCTGAGTGGTGGTGTTGGCATTCAATTGCTCTATCACGTCCTCCTTGTCATCTGGCAACTAAGTTTCGAAGGAAGCCTAGTCGGTGAAGGTCTCGAGGATGAACACGACATAATACTTCTCTACTGCCAGCTACTCCGCCTCTCCCCCAAAGAAAAGACCACACGTATACTCCTCTCTACACTCTACAACCTCCTTTCATCCAACCGTACCACACTCCTCCCCACAGCTACCTTGATCAAACTTCCCGCCCTCCTTCAAACTATCCAAGGCCGCCACCTCACCGATGAAGATCTCCTCGAAGACCTCAATGCACTCAAAGAAATGCTCGACGACTACACCAAGACGCAGACAACTTTTGACCAGTACGCCGATGAATTACAATCTGGTCACCTCCGATGGTCTCCTCCCCATCGTAACCCCCAATTCTGGCGTGAAAACGCGAGACGGATTATCGAGGAAGGGAATGGCGAACTACCGAAGAAACTAGCAGAGATCTTGAGCAAGCCGTGGGACAACGACAAGCAAGTGTTGGCAATTGGATGCAATGATGTGGCGTGTCTGGTTAAGGAAGTGCCGGAGAAGCGGACGCAGCTGGAGAAGGCAGGGCTAAAGAGCAGAGTGATGGGGTTGATGCAAGACGGGGATGAAAGTGTGAGGTGGGAGAGCTTGAGGGCGGTGGGGGAGTGGCTGAGATATAATTTTGAATGAGCGAATTTGTTTTGGAGAGATGATTCTGCAACGGTGTTCACGTAAGATGGAATGATCATTGGCATGTGCAATATACTGTACTCTTGCGTTGCCTGCGGTCAGGCCTATAACGCTATCGATGAGACCCAGTCACAAGGCTCCGAACCGATAGCTCCCTTGCCAACCCAAACGTCTGTAGAAAGTACCGTTCTCCCTACAAGTATCACGTAACCTCATTCAATCCTCCCGACCCTGACCACTTCCATCCCCTCCCCCCTTTTCAGGCCACTCCGGATCCTCCAACCGCCTAAACATCGCAACAAACTTCGTCCCCCCCGTCCTCTCCACCTTCTTCCCCTCCTCCGTCTCCCGCCCCATAACATCCACCCACTCATCCGCCTCCACCTCGCTCTCCCCAACCCTCTCAAAGCTCCGATGGCCCTCAAACCGCGCCACCATCCACTCATGCAGATCCTCCACATCCGTAATCGTATACACCTTCCCGCCAGGCCGCAGCACATACGCGTACTCGGCGTTGAGCGTCGCCGAGACGATGCGCGCCTTGTGCTTGCGCGCCTTGAAGTGCGGGTCTGGGAAGCACAGGAAGATGGCGCGCAGCTGCGCGCGGTGGAAGAAGTTGGGGAGGAACTTCATGGTGTTGGCGCGGAGGCAGGCGATGTTTTGGTACGCGCCCGGGATCGATGGGGGAGATTGGGTGGGGGGTTGTTGGCGGAGGGCTTTGATTTTTTGTTGGACGAATTCGGTGACGGAGGTGCGGATTTCGAGACCTTGGAGTTACTGTTGTTAGGATGGTGGAGAGGATTGATAGAACGAGAAAATCCAGGGGGTTTTTTTCTCATAGCTTTCAGAAGTGGAAGAAAGAGCAGGAATACCTAATATCAAAGTCTCTGGCATTTTGGGGGCCAAAGCGAAAAGCAGGCCTCCAAAGCCACATCCAATATCTGCAATTTCAACCTGTCTATCCAACTGCGTGACTTGCTTTTGACTCTGCTCGTTTGTGCTTGTTGTGGCCTGGTCCTCGTTCTTCAGAACAAACTTGGGGTAATAAGGTGACCAATCCATTGCGTCCGGGCTCTGTGGACTTCGGCATAGCTGTTAGTTTGAGACATGGCAATGAATCTTTGCAAAGCTTCTAAAGAAACAGGAGAGAACAAGCTTATGATTAAGAGAACCGTACTATTGTAGCAAATGATCGGAAAAAGGATTTGCATGTGCTCTTTGCCTGTAATACTTTTTTCTTGGCATATCTGGAGGGAGGCCTTCCCCATCCAATTTATGTTTGGCTGCACGATACTCATCCCGCTTCTGACGTTTCTGACGCGGATTTGCCATTGTTTCTACTTCTTTTGATGACGGTATGTGTGTTCGCTTTGTTGTTTGACCGGTCATGCTTTACGGTTGAAGTTGAGTGAGTAAATTGAGGGTGGGCCTACGTAAAGAAAATGATGCTCCTTTCCGTAACACATTCCGCTCTTGAACGACCGACGTCCACGGTAGAGCCTTCATACAGTCTCAATCATTTCTATACATGAATTCATACTGTTAACAATGGTTTGATTTTTCTACACTCGAAATCTTTGGCTGCCTTCACCGAGTAATAATTGAAAATTTGAAAGCTTTGTTGTAATAGGCTTGATTTTCAAGTGACTACATAGAGGTTGAAGAATGAAATGGTACCAGCTATCTGCCAATCTCACAACCACACGCTCCTGATGGTTGGATTCCTCCCATATTCTTCATCCCTGGGTACGTGCCTGCATATTGCTCCTGATGCTCTGTAGCTCTAGGAATAAGACTCAATGATGCTGTAATAAGCTGGTCTGACAATGATGAATAGTGGGTCTGCTTGTTAGGGGTCGATCGAGCTACTTCTGGTTGTCGAATGCATCGTCGTATGCTTCCCTTCAACACGCATTCGATTTTGATCAATGATCTCTGTCTAATCATCGTCTGTGCGCCTCAACGTATATTCGAGGAATCTCGTAACTGTCACACCGTCTCTCCATTTGTAACAGAAACTCAATAGACGATTGCCACCAGGACGACTATTAAGTCTGCGCCACTTCTTATTCGCTATCGGGTCTGGACTCAATATCGGTAACCTTTCACAGCAGCCATGTTGTGGATGGAAGTGGGTAATTTCGACCACGCTTCGATCTATCTTAAGGCTTCGATACGCGAGTTCTTTCAATTGCTATCCAATGTCAGCAACTTTTTCACGGTCCCTGCAGAAGATCACTCACTTCGATGATTTCGAAATCAGCGGGAATTAGAACTGCTCTGGGTTCATCTTCTTCCTTGTCTATGAGGGAGAATGAGAACAGACTGAGATCAGAAGTAGTGGCCATTTTTGAACCGCTGGTCTGAAAGGGTTGATGCAAGTGATTTGGTATCTTTCGAGATAAGACGAAGTGCAAGAGGGTATTGTTTCCAGGAATGGTGACGCCTTGAAACTTGGTGAAGGAATGAGTAAGAGTGTAGTGAATAGGTCCACCGTATAAGTTTTAGAGTCCACGTGATACTGTGGTGTATTTTTTGTCAGATGAAGGAGAAGAGTGTGTAAGGCAAACACGCAAGTGATAGTTGAGAAATTTAAAAAAGATCTTTGTACACTATTCACAAGTATTGCTGTGCAAAGGCAAGCAGCTGCACAAGACGCCAATTCCACCTCTGCCGTAAAGATGATCAAAGACTTCCTGTTCACAATATGTTCTTCGCTCAAAAAGAACCACCCCAGGATATGCGAAAAATACACGCCATTTCATCAGTCATAACTCATCTCATCTAAACTCCATGGCGCCTTGACACCCATGATCATTAACGTGTTTAAGTTCGAGCTGCTGGTATCTATCGGAATGTTAGCCGAGCGCTCAACATACTTAGAAGGGTGATCCCTACCTCTCACTCTTGGCGTGAAAATAGATACCGCTAATCGTCCCCGTGACTTGGTTGAAGCAGATGTAATAAAATCCTTCAAAGCTCGCTCCCGAGATTGTGCGCACCCGATGATCCGGCACGAGAAAATACTCCTTCCACCTCATAAACAAGTGTTCGCGTTGCGCGTAGTTTTTGTAGCTAAAATCGGGCCGTTTCGCCTGCTTCGCTAAAGGACGCCACGCGGCAAAACGACCCCAATGCTGCATATCGACCTTTTCGCTTGAGCCCCATTCCGGGTGCTTGGTCTGAAAAGTGTATTTGGTGCCAATGATTTCGCCTTCGAAATAGGTGGTCAGGGTAGGATGGTCGTCGGTGAGGCCTAGTGCATGTATATTTAGACTTTAAGCCATGACATGTCCGTACATATGCTTGATGACGCACCTTGAATGCGGAGGTAGCCGCAAAGGAACGATTCTGCCATATCGACATGTTTGATTTCCACCTGCACGTCATACACCTGTCGATCAGATTGTTGTGATCCACGAAATTTGCTGCCCGGTCGCAAGTATGAAGAGGTGGAATTCGGAAGGAACTGTACAATGTTAGTACATTCACGAGAAGAGTCAACGGGAAAGATGGAGATGCGTACACGATGTTGCCCTACCCACGGTGATTCAAGAGAGGCGTAAGGTATCGATGTTGACGACGATGTCAGTGCTTGTGGTGCAGCAGATGATTGAAGTTGTTCATGATCTTTGGATTCCATCGCGGAGGACATCGGACTCGGAGTATCTCTTAAAGGGCCATCCTCGTCTATATCCATACGCTTTGCAAGCGATTTTGTAGCATCATTAATTTCCACTGACACCGAGTCCGACGATTCACTTGCAGGAGTTGGCTGTTGCGCCGGAGGTGAACGCGCACTATCGATTGAGGCTCCATTATGTGTATTCCCATTTGGATCTTCAGGTGAGTGATGATTGTCTCTATCTTCCTCAGGAGGACATGTCGTGTGCTGAGCGCGGAGATTTAAAATATCCGCCGGAGGTGAAAGTAGCGACGGTGTCTCATCGCTAGGAGTCGGCATAGTAGAGAAATTAAACGCCAGAGAAAAGCAAAGAAGGAGGCATAGAATAAGCAATGATTATGTGAAAAAGGGTGTCGTGTAGATTAATGGAAGAAGAGTGATTGGGCTGGCAATTGGGGGACCGGGAATAGGTTAGACGGTTTGCATTGATGATGGTTTTCGTCTGGATCAACGGGGCACCGCTTGATGGCGCCACGACCCAGAAGTACACCCTCTCCTTGCCGCCGCTACAACGCGGGGAACCTGAGCATTCAACTGTGGCTTATCACGCCAACGTGCTCATGCAGCTCGTCACGTAACCCACAAACGCTGCTGTGGTGCCTGCTTACTACTGGCTTTGATAACGAGGTGGGTGCTGAGAGTACTTTGATTGAGTTCTGCCGATTTAGCCTCCAACGTCTCATGAATGTGACCATTTGTGTGATACGGCGCACATTATCGTGAACCTTCCCCACCGCCAAGTTTGGCCATGTCTGTCTACCTACAGTTCATAAATTAATCGATATTGTTCGTGCGCTGAAAATTCCCTCAAACGCCCAAGCACCATTTATGCAAGCATGTTGAGACCGCATATGCAGAAACACTAAATCGGTTTGATCTGCATCGGGCACATTGTTTAGCATGCCATCCCAGCGTAATTTGGTGTGGAATCTAACGTACCTTGAAATGTAATGAGATCAATGAAAAGACTAGAGCCTTCAAGTCTTGGACTAGGTAGTAAAACACTCGGAGTCCTTCTGGATCTTCAGACTCGGTCACATCATGGAGCGACCCAATCTTGGCTGTCTGGGTTCTTGTTAGCAGCATTCACATTATGAAGCGGGTGAAGTAGAAAGTATCACCTCGAACGAGATGTGCTCGTTGCCCATGCGGATCTCAAGCTCCTGCCGGCCATCTTTGTTCTTCTGCGGCCATTTCGTGTCGTCTTCTCTAGGTGCTGTTAGCAGTAGATTTCTTGTGCTGGCCGAGGTATAGCATACTTCATAATCTCGCTTTCCACAATCATCCTCTTGATTTCTGAGATCATGAGCGAACTCACACACACTGAGATAGTCTTAGCAATTCATCTATTACTATGTCAAAATAAACTGCTTACTTTCTTTTCGAATGAGCGAATCGTTGCGATAGTTGGAGTTGTTTGCGTATCTTGCAGAAGCGCTCCGGCCGTCTCCCATGACGCGAAAGTCAAACTCTGATAAACAGTGTAAGATGAAAAGTAAAATTTGTTGGAACGCAATGTGACGGACCTAAGAATTCATGACCGAATCTGCCTGAATGACCAGAGCTATAGCAATGTTAGTAAGGCTTCGTGGAAACGGCGATATTAGGCTTGATGCACTAGTATCTAACATAGAATGACTCTCCAACGGAGGCCATCGCGATCTGGAGTTGCTCCTTGGAGAATATTGGTTCGCGAGATGTTCAAGCCGTAGAAAGGTAGTTGCAACAAGATTTCGTATATGAGCACAAAAGTTCGTCTTGGCAAAGAGGATGAGGGCGCTTTGACCAACTCCTAATTTCTTACAGAGAACACTTGGAGTGTACATGCAATACCTCGCACTGCACACCATTGGCAAGCCTTCACTGGCAATTCATACCCGACAACTTTGAAATCCTCCAGAACGCCATGTCACAACCGTGTGAACATCGCTGAGTAAGAGTTCCTTCACTCTCATCGCGGTCAAACTATTCGGTATTACCTTCCAGCTCCCTGTCCCTCGGTTCCGCCCACAATCCATTTCCTCAATAAAGAAGCGCAGAAAACATCGCACTTGTTACATATAGTAGTGGCTTGGTTGTCCGGAGTCCTCAAATTGGTCCAGGATGGCGACCTTCCTCGATCATAGTTATAGCTTGGTACACATCGACAATGCCTCGGATCAGCCTACACTTCAAGAACTCAAGACGCAGCTCGAGAAGGGAAACGATGATACCAAAGTGGAAACAATGAAACGGATCTTGACAGTCATGCTGAATGGGGATCCAATGCCGCAGCTACTCATGCACATCATTCGTTTCGTAATGCCGTCGAAGAGCAAGGCGTTGAAAAAGCTTCTCTATCTTTACTATGAGATATGTCCGAAGCATGATGGCAGTGGCAAGTTGAAACAAGAAATGATCTTGGTTTGGTGTGTTATAATAAATAGGAAATGATTGGTCAAATTGCTAAACGTTGTGTAGTAACGGTATTCGATTTGATCTCCAACACCCAAACGAATATATCCGTGGAATGACCCTTCGCTTTCTCTGCAAGCTTCGAGAACATGAGCTGATCGAACCTCTACTTGCTCCTGCACGCTCTTGCCTCGAACATCGACATGCATACGTCCGGAAAAATGCCGTGTTTGCTGTTGCCTCCATCTACACCCATTTCGAATCCGTAATACCTGATGCACCCGAACTTCTCTACGCTTTTCTCGAGACTGAAAGTGACCATACCTGCAAGCGAAACGCATTCGCTGCTTTACAGCAGATTAGTCATGATAAAGCGCTGGAATATCTCAGCAGTGTGTTTGACGGTATTCCCAATGCTGACGAACTACTCCAGCTGGCAGAGATGGAGTTCATTCGAAAAGATGCCGTCACAAATGCTCAGAACAAGGTCAGAACACCTGTTGCGCATGAAACGTAGGAATCTATTGCTCACTCACACACCAGGCACGCTACCTCCGATTGATTTTTGACCTCCTAGAAGCAAATACCTCGACAGTCGTCTATGAAGCCGCCTCTTCTTTAACAGCATTGACAAACAATCCCGTAGCTGTCAAAGCTGCTGCTTCGAAGTTCATCGAGCTGAGCATCAAGGAACCTGACAACAATGTGAAACTCATCGTATTGGAAAAGGTCAACCAGTTACGCGAAAAGAATGAAGGTATTCTCGATGATCTTGTAATGGATATTTTACGCGCGCTATCAAGCCCTGATCTTGATGTGCGAAGAAAAGCGCTTACCTTGGCTTTGGACATGGTTTCAAGTAAGAACGTCGAGGAGGTTGTCTTGCTTCTGAAGAAGGAGCTATCAAAGACTGTAGATGAGCAATATGAGAAGGTCTGTTCTCATAGCCAGCTAAAGACTGAACGTGCTAACATTTGTTCAGAATAACGAGTACAGGTCATTGCTCATTCACTCAATACATCAATGTGCAATCAAATTCTCGGAGGTTGCAGCCAGTGTGGTTGAGCTTCTTATGGATTTCATCGCAGACTTTAACAACGCTTCCGCCGTCGATGTCATTTCATTCGTGAAGGAGGTTGTCGAGCGATTCCCTAAACTTAGACCTTCCATTGTAGAACGACTTGTATCAACTCTTAGCGAAGTCCGAGCTGGAAAGGTTTATCGAGGCGCGCTTTGGATTGTGGGCGAATATTCACTGGAAGCCAATGATATTAGAGAAGCATGGAAGAAGATTCGGGCCAGCCTGGGGGAAATTCCTATTCTAGCGTCAGAGCAGCGGTTACTCGAAGAACAACCTGATGGTCAACTGTCCGAAGGAAATAAGGAGCAAGTCAATGGCCATGCAAAATCATCTGCTCCTTCTGGTTCACGTAAGGTTCTGGCGGATGGCACGTACGCGACCGAAAGTGCATTGACGAGTCAATCTGCTGCAAAAGCGAAACTGGAAGCTGTAAAAGCTCAGCAAAAGCCTCCATTACGGCAACTGATTTTGGACGGTGACTACTATCTGGCATCAGTACTATCGGCGACACTGACGAAGCTTGTGATGCGACATTCCGAAATATCTCAGGATACCGCTCGTACAAACGCACTTCGAGCAGAAGCTATGCTTATCATGATCTCCATTGTTCGCGTTGGTCAATCGCAATTTGTCAAAGCTCCCATTGACGAAGATTCGATCGACCGTATCATGGCATGTGTCCGATCTCTTGCTGAATTCGCTCAAAAGAAAGACCTGGAAACTGTCTTTCTCGACGATACACGGAAAGCATTTAGAGCAATGGTGCAGACGGAAGAGAAGAAGAGGGCTGCCAAAGAGGCTGTGGAAAAGGCCAAGTCCGCTATCCAGGTTGACGATGTTGTCAATATTCGACAACTTGCCAAGAAGAATATGGTGGATGGGACCGATGAGATCGAGCTCGATCTAGAAAAGGCAACTGGAGGCGACACAGCTACCGAGGATCTGTCCTCAAAACTCGCAAGAGTAGTGCAGCTCACCGGTTTCTCTGATCCAGTGTACGCCGAAGCCTATGTCAAAGTTCATCAGTTTGATATCGTCCTTGACGTCCTTCTGGTCAACCAAACACTGGAAACCCTGCAGAATCTTTCTGTCGAGTTTGCGACATTAGGTGATCTCAAGGTTGTCGAACGACCGACCACTCAAAATCTGGGCCCTCACGATTTCCAGAACGTCCAATCTACCATCAAGGTCTCCTCCACCGATCTTGGGGTTATCTTTGGTAATGTGGTATATGACGGTCCTAGCTCCACCGAGACAAATGTTGTCATTCTTAATGACGTACATGTGGACATTATGGACTATATTCAGCCAGCATATTGCACAGAAACTCAGTTCCGGACTATGTGGACTGAATTTGAATGGGAGAACAAAGTCAACATCAACTCAAAAGCCAAGACGTTACGGGAGTTCTTGAAGCAGCTAATGGCCTGTACAAATATGAGTTGTTTGACACCAGAAGCAAGCATGAAGGGTGACTGTCAATTCTTAAGCGCCAATCTATACGCGAGGAGTGTGTTTGGTAAGCAATTCCAATGATCGGAAGTAGCGGAGCAAGACTAACCCATCTATAGGCGAGGATGCTCTAGCGAATTTGAGCATAGAAAAGGAAGGAGAGAATGGCCCCGTCACTGGCTTTGTCAGAATACGAAGTCGGTCACAAGGTTTAGCATTAAGTCTGGGATCTTTGAAAGGACTAAATAAGGTTGGGGGATCGACATCTTGAGAAAAAAATAAAAAAGGCACTATTTAGTGCATCGACTTATTGCTAGTAGAAAGATGGAGAGGCGAAGCGTAGCTTAGGCCAAGCAGTGCGCAGGAAACACGATTGCTATGATCGTAGATGATGGACCAATTTACCCAGTGAGTGCAATGACAGATCTATCGAGGATAGCTCTATTGACGATGTCTGTGTCCGAACTGGGGAGTGTAGTGTAGTTCTATTGCAGACTCGATATTTGGCAAGAACGAAATTGCGAGGAGGCAATTCATGTTGTTAGTGATAGCATTAACGATGGTCAGGCATTAGACATCTTGGTTCGACCTGGATGAAATGAAATGATCTTCCAATTTTAATTTCCAATCGGCAAGAAAGACGTACCTTCAACAAGAAGATTCGAATACTCTTCAAAATCTTTACTGATCTACAAGCTTTCCTATTGTGTGCGACCCATTAATTCTACCTCCATAAATGGTGAAACAATCAAATGAGTTCTGACATGCCAAGGCCAAAAGTACCCGTGCTCTCCTGAGCTGACGAGTGATTGGTTAGATTAGCCCTATTGACTGCCGCCTTGTGCGGGGACAGCACCTCGTCGACCTCGAAAGTCTTACAACTCAGCTGAACATCCCTCAGGTGGTGTGCAAACCCTTCCGCTCTACAGTGTTTTCCCGCCCAATTAGCGAGCTCGTTCCGTTCAATCACCGACGTATCGGCGTTCCTCTGGTCGTAGGACAATTCAAGGCGAAATCCTTGAGAAACCGAATTAAGTCAAGAAATCCTCGCTCCAATCTACAGCCAGTTTTTATCATCAAGGTGCCGTCAGTGGACGCGATAGGATTAACCGTAACTCAGAAAGCTTCACATTGCTGTGATAGCTGACATCATGCACCAGCCTTGTGCGCTCCAGGTCTACGGAATGCTTTGCGGCGCCGCTGAAACTTCCAGGCATACGATCTGTTAAACCCCTTGTGATATTGCTGCAAAAAGATATTTGTATTTGGTTAGCTGATTGTCTCTCTCCAAAAAAAGAAAGAAAAGAAAAGAAAAGCAGTTTCGGGGCCCAGCGCGTAAGGCTAGTGCACTACGTACTAGGCTCAGCGTGAAATTATCGACTTGGGAGCCCTATTCCAGCTAAATATCAATGGAATGCGGCCACTATTTTACAAGGACAGCAAGGCCTTTTTCAAGATTCAGCGACCATGGAGATTTAGCTCAATGTAGCATCGTTGCAACGTTGCTAATCACACAGCCCTCACGTATACGAATTGAGCAAATCTCGATCAGCTCGCTTTGAAGACGTAAGGGACGACGTAAGCCGGAGTAAAGCTGGATTCGCGCTGGATTTTTCCTGAGCACTCAGTATCCACAGGCCAACACGTTTGTGCTTTTTGCGTACCATGTTGTATATTATTAACAACATATTATAAATACAGGTTTAGTTGTTACTAAATAATGAGCCATGTCGCTACCCCCAAACCAAAAATTGCCTTGCAGATCCTTACATATACGGTGGAATCCTCTAATAGATTTACCTCAGAACTTCTCAAATTACGGGTATCCAAAAAGCTCATCACATAGGGGCGAACCAGACGGTAAATGCAAAGGACTTTTCCGTTGTAAAGCAGCTGGGGAATCATACGCAAATGGTAGTCTCAGGCTCAGGTCGCAACGGAAGTCAGGAATCAAAAAGACAAGGCTGAGCTGACGCTTGCAAGGTTTAGTCCTACGTTGTTGACTTTCTCTGGTGGTCTTCCCTCTTATCTTCCCTTGGAAGACTGTCTCTTATCTTCAAATAAAACAATTTGTGCCCAGTATGACATCATCTACATCAGCTCGGTCTTTACTAGGACCTTTGACCACAACATTTTACAGACCTTCTAGTTGTACTGACTTATTTGGCTTCGACGGGGTGGGGAATGAAGGCTGGGTGGAAATCGGTATCTCTGCAACTCAAGCGCAGCGCTGTACCACGTCTACCATCCTGGACGACACCGATTGCTGGCCGCCTGCGACCGCAACGTCGCCTTCACCGACTGGAAATCCTCTTACATATATACCACTCAATGGTTGGGGCTTTTATTCGCCAGGCTTGGTCTGCCCAAATGGACATACGACTGCATGTACACAAGTCATGCTGGATGATGGATCAGACTCCACGATCACTCAAGGCGAGAGTTTTGCTTTTCAATTCCCGCCTCTCATAGGTGAGACCGCTGTCGGATGCTGTCCCGTGTAAGCGTCGCCCCGCTTGAACTGCAGTCTTTTATTTCCAAGATGAGACTAACATTGTCGAAAAGCGGATATGGGTGTTGGGGCGACACGGGTGTTCAGCCATATCAGACTTGTCTTTCTACTGTCCTTGCGGGGGAAATGACTACCGTCGAATGCGAGAGCTCACTGCCCAGTCCTCTGACTACCTTGACAGTGCCACAAACCTATTCGAGTACTCAAACTTTTTGGGCCACTACAATATACAATACTGAAGGTTCCACTGTGAGCACATATTCCGGCACTACATATACATCTGAATCAGTACTTTCCTACTTCTCGGTTTTTGCGCCGATGATACAGATGAATTGGAGAGCTGAAGACAGACCAACAACGACAGCAACCACAACCAAGCAAACAACGGCTTCTTCCGCATCCACTAGTATCTCAGCACCTTCTGATCCTAAGTCTAGTCTCTCAGCCGGCTCGAGAGCGGCAATTGGAGTCGTGGTTCCGCTTTTAGCTCTCGCCATCACAGCAACCACTGCATTTATTGTGTTCCGCCGCCGAAAACAAAGGCGAAACAACTCACCAGATGACTACAGAAAAGAACCGGATACAAGAAAAGGACAAAATAATCATGGTTTGAAACGTATGGGGCTGCCGACGTCTGAGGTAGTCAATGAACTAAGTGCGGAAGGCGTCAACGAAATTGGCTCTGCTGAGCGGCACGAGCTTTCCGTTCATTCGTAACGTAGAGATTAAACGGCACTATATAGAGCCACAGATAGCACTGTATGGGTTGCTTAATCCTTGTCTCGCAATATCGCCAGGGACGATCTTGTACTCTACATTAGGATTGATAATCCCAAACGTAACTTTGTGGGAATTGTTGGGAGTAGAAAGAATTGAGCGTACTGACTAGCCATAAATGCCTTTTGGTTTGTCCCACTTGGCCAATGTGATGATACATTAAGTCCTAACATGCTTACTACCTGCAAGCTACGGCCTTAGTGTATTATTTGCTATTGATGCTGGCTAATTCTATAGTATTGCCAAGAGGAACCAACTACCAATATAATTATTGGATCATCGATAAAGTTGAAAGTGAAAATGATGGTGCAAACCAATCTATTTCGTATGTAATAGCAATTCGTCATCTTTGACGGCAGGGTACACCTCATTACAGTAGTTTCCAGTTGCTGGGAAAGCATCGGCATTTTATGTTATCTGTTTCGTTGAGTTTATAGTCATACAGCGACGGCAGTATTTACGTACGGTCCATTTCTGGCAGGACTCTGTTCTCCACCCACCTTCGGTGCACAATT
Organism: Astrothelium macrocarpum; assembly: GCA_021030915.1. NCBI lineage: Eukaryota > Fungi > Ascomycota > Dothideomycetes > Trypetheliales > Trypetheliaceae > Astrothelium > Astrothelium macrocarpum. The sequence continues at coordinate 182,652 of JAGEMR010000022.1, forward strand.
TGCTATATGATAACTGGATTTGGGATCAACATGATACGAAAGTTGGAACTCAAGTTGGGCCTGGGCATAGGTCAGCAACTATAGCAAGAAATCACACCAGGATCCAAGGTAGCGCTTGAATAGGATTGGCACATAGAAATTCGTCGGATATTTCTCACGTCAGTCTGGCTGCTATTGTCCGTGGACTAGGGTTGCTGCAAGGGACTGGCTGGAGATCGCTGCAAAGTCTTTTTGAAAATGCGGCACATAACAAGGCTGAAAAGGCGGGGCTGGACTAGGGTCACAATTTCCTAATTGGATCGTCCTCATCATTCTGCTAATAGCTCAGACATAAATGGAGACTTTTTTCCCTTTATTCAATTACTTCCTTCTTTCTTCTAGATACCGTTCTAAGATTTCTAAAAAGTATTTCAGCATCTATTATCCAGTATTCATATGTCTGGCCAGCTTCCGCCAATGAACAAAGTAGATGTCGCTTGGACAAGTGAGACTTGTAGGCCAAGCAGACGAGAATGGGATGCACAGCGGCTTTATATTGAACAATTTTATCGGGACCACACTTTGCAAGAGCTCGTGAAGCACATGGCCTACAATCGAAGCTTCAAAGCTACGTAAGTGTAGTCCAAACACTTGACATTGTATGTACTCTACAGCATTCTGAGAGACGGTGCCAATGAAAGAATGTACAAGACCAGGTTCAAGAAATGGGGTATCCGAAAATACAACAGCGCGCAAGAGATGAGCGCCTTTGCTCGCAGCCTCCGCGACTCGACATTATCTGGACAAACGGCAATATTTGCAGGTTCCGGCAGGGTAATTAATACGCTGGAGCTTCAACGATATCTCAAAAGAAAGCATTTGACTGTGAATGAATTTCTTATGCGATCACTTGACCTCACTGAGCACTTTGATGTCTCTCTCCAAGTGCCTGGGTATATTGGAGCACCCCTGGGTTTGAAATCATTTGAACACCTGCTACACAATATTGATGTTTACATCAGGGGCCCGTTTGAAAGTGGGAGATGGACTCTTGTTGGTGAGAAGAGTCCAGTCCTGGACACGTCAGACACGTCTTTACGATCGGACGTATTGGATCTTGAGAACTTGGTATATTCAGCCCTGAGGGTCTCAGCTACCAACGACGTCAGAAGAGCTTCACGAGTCTGGGACTATGTCAGCAGAGAAATTTCGTTCGTTGTTGAGAAACAAAATATCCACGCATACACTAGGCTATGCTATCTTGCACAAAGACTTGTGCTTGACGGCAAGGTTGAGATAGCTCATGCAATTTTGCGGCAGCTCTTGAGCTTGACTGTTGCCAGACAGGAGACAGCAAAACCGGAGAATCCTCTGCTCCATCTTTATAACAATCTTCTTAGAGCAAACCCTTCCGATATCAACCAAGTCGTTCTTGTCGTACAGCAAAGAGTTGTAGATATCCTGGAGAGCATGCTGGGTAAGATGCACGTTGAGTCACTTAATCAACGGGCATTATTGGCCTTGCACAATGCGGACAGGCGAACCAGCCCTCTGAAATCGAAAAAATTGCTTGAAGAATACCTCACGCTCGGTCTCCATCCAGATCGCCGCTTCAAGCTGGTTTTGATGCAGCACCTACAAAATCTATTGAACCACGGTGAATACGCTCTGCTCGTGAAAGAAACAACATCCTGGCTCAGATATATGGAAGACAATCAGCTGGACTTTCAATTCCGGGGAACTTTCTACCTGTACTCATGCTTAGCATTATGCTATGACATGCTAAATGAAATGAATCTAGCAGAGAAAGCTTATCAGCAGGTTCTCGACATTGTCCGTAGATTTCTTCATATTGAGGTGGGAGCGGTTGCTACTTATTTGAGGTGGTTCGAGGCAAATTTGAGGGTGCACAGGATCCACTCACGAGCTACCGAAATCAGCAAGCTAAGACATGAAGCGGAAGATAAAATCATAAAAGATTTGGATGATATCGGGGATAGTAACGGGATCTAGTTGGAAGGGAGAGGATATCCTGAGTTGCGTCTGCACACAGATCTTTGTCAATCCATCCAGGAAATTGATTTGCCGATCAGGACTGTCTCGCGTATTGGGAACATTGACGATTTGTAAAGACAGGGATTTCTCTTGAAGGTGAAGTAAACTACAATTAGTTTGGAGGAGGCGATAGGACAATCGAGGATGACTGTCACCCGAGATTAACCACATCATCGGCGAATGTAAGAGAAGCAAAACTGGTAGACGGTACCCTTACTTATACCTGGAGATCACTTGCAGAGTCACTCGAACCGTCCTCATGAACTCTGAAATCAATGTCCGTGCCCAGCGCTACATCCAGTGCCGGCTAACTCGTGGTCCGAAGCGGTTCAAAGGGCGAATAGAATTATAGCCATGTGATAAACAAAATAGACCAAACCAAGTTCGTGGAAACTTGGCAGATATTCGCAATATAGGTAGCATTCTGACTTTTGAGTTCAATGGCGGCAAAGTAATTGGCTTCGAAAGAAGGAACAAAACCCATTTACTTACCTTCACGCCCATAAACCTACCTTGCGTCAAATGGGGGTGAGAGTAGCATTTCCTTAGCTCACATTATAAATACAATGCGCTCACGCTCAGATATCAAATCTGATGATAAGAGCAAGCATGGGAATGTCCGAATCAGCTATATCCATTCATGGTTCGACCTGGATCTGAACAAGAACATTGATACGCGTTAGCTGTACACCATCGACTGTTGGATCGTTTATCAAGTCCAAAGTCAAGGATTCTTTGTTCAAGATAGTGTTATACTGGATCTGTGTGATGGATGCTTCGAATGAGCCGAGCTTCCTAAGCACGCAGACAAGATCAACATTAGTGGCCAATAGGGAAAAAAGGGAAGATTCCATTCATTGTTCATCTAGAAATGGCAGCCGCGTTGATGCTGAACGAACAGATGTCTCAAATATGAGAGAAGAATGCAACACTGCATGCTCTTGCACGCTCATCGACTAAGAGTTTTGGTGAAGCGGCGCTTGTTTGGGATGATTCCAACTTTGGAGCTTCACCGGCGGAGATCTACTCAGCTCCGCAGCCGATAGCTGGCAACTCCCTACTTATCCAACCTCGACACTCGTTTTTTTGGTGAGCACTCAAAACAATGTGTGGCTCTTTGAGACCTGCAAAATCATGACCACGGCATCTGGTGACGATGCCAATCCCTTTTCCGACTCAGCCGTGGTCCAGGATCGCCGTGAATTCGTATCCGCCTCGACCCTGTCCGTTGGCCGTAATGCCTCTTTGACGCTTGGGACAGATTCACTAATAGTACTTGGTACGACTGCCTTTTGACTTTGCTAAGCTGTTTCGCTGACCCTGCCCTGTAGATGAAGCTCTAGCTAGAAGGGAACCCCTGAATTGCTGTGGTCTACTTCCAAGCAGTAGGGATCGCCCGAGTCTATTCTCCAAATCACTATGCTTATACAAATTTAGCTTCCAAGACTACGCGTGCCGTCCCCTTCTTCAACATTCTCTGGGCCGAGCTTTCAGATTATGACTTGACTATCCATCATGCCCACCCTATTTCCAAAAACGTTCTTCGGGTGGCCTTCATCAACTACAACATAGAAAAGACAGACCGAGCAGTCGCAGCTTCATGGACCGAGAGGCTTCTAGATCGAGCCTATGGCGCGTCTCAGCGACGAAAACGTATAAAAGTGTTGGTCAATCCGTTTGGAGGAAAAGGCAGTGCTCAAAAATGGTATATGCGAGATATCGAGCCAATCTTGGCGGCGGCCCGTTGTGAGATAGATCTTGAGAAGACTCAACACAACGGTCATGCGGTCGAAATAGCGGAAAAGTTAGACACTAGCGCATGGGACGTTGTGGCATGCTGTTCTGGCGACGGTGTAGTTCACGAAGTCTTCAACGGCCTTGGCAAAAAGAAAGACGCTGCCCAAGCCCTAGCAGACGTCGCCGTCGTTAACGTTCCTTGCGGAACCGGCAATGCCATGAGCTGGAACCTCAATGGCACCGACAGCCCGAGTCTCGCCGCGCTCTGCGTTGTCAAAGGCCTCCGAACACCCCTCGACCTCATCTCCATCACCCAAGGCGACCGCCGCACCCTCTCCTTCCTCTCGCAATCCATTGGCATCATCGCGGAAAGCGATCTCGCCACCGAAAACCTGCGCTGGATGGGGAGTGCGCGCTTCACCTTTGGCTTCCTCGTGCGGCTCCTTGGCAAGACGACCTACCCCTGCGACATTGCGATCCAGCTCGAAAACGGCGACAAGGCCTCCATCAAAGCATCCTACCGTCGCGAACGCGACTCCACCGCTCCTCTCTCCCCCTCACGATGCGCCGAGCCCCCCCCGCCCCAACAGCAACAACAGCCGCTCGTGGACTCCGAGGCTTCCACCACCATTCCGCCCGCCGCGGGCCTCCCACCCCTCCGCTTCGGCACCATCAACGACCCTCTCCCGCCTACATGGACCCTCCTCCCACACCCGCGCCTCGGCAATTTCTACGCGGGTAACATGGCGTACATGACAGCATCTTTGCCCGCGTTCCCGTGCTCGCTGCCGTCGGACGGGTGTCTCGACCTGGTGCTGATGAACGGCGACATCGGGCGGATCGCATCCTTGCGCGCGTTCCTCGCCGTCGAGTCCGGCGCGTACATGGACAGCGAAAATGTGAGCTATCGCAAGATCGCTGCGTTTCGTATTATTCCGAGGAAAGGTGGCGGAGATGGCGGGAGGTTGTGGAGGTGGATGAAGGGGGCGAAGAAGGGAAGGAAGGGAGAGGAGGAGGGGTATATTAGTATTGATGGGGAGAGAGTACCGTTTGAGGGCTTTCAGGCGGAGGTGCATAGGGGCCTGGGGACGGTGTTGAGTCGGAGTGGGAGGGTGTATGAGGGAGATGTGGTGCACTGAAAGTGGGATGATCGGGGGAGGTGAAGGTGTTGAAAGGTTGTGCTGTGTATACAGTAAATAATATGTGTTTTGGGTGTAGGATAGAGGATACCACCGGACTTTGGACCGAGAATCACTTGGCCGGATTTTGCAATGTTGGTATAGTTGTATTTACAATTCGCTAGATGGTATATACGCAAATCAAACTCCCGCTGGAACTTAGAAACATAGTCTCGCGTGTGGGTCATAACGAGGTTTGGTCATCGGGCGAAGCATCATCTGAGGCTTGTTCGACCAATGCCTGTCCAAGGTGGTCGCGAAAATGCTTTGGACGATTCATCATCGCATCGAATTTTGGGAAAGCATTGGTGACATTATCAGCTAACGCATATGTCAGTGCCAAGAATTGCACATTGAGGTCGCGAATTGTTGCCAAACACACCTGCATTGATTACTCCTTGCATGACCTTTCCATGCTCGGCGTCGAATAAAGCCGTGTTCTCGTCCGCCACGAGCTGGTTTACTCTTCCCAAATATTTCAGATCGGGCATTTCCTCCTCTGCCCGGCTTGGATCCCAGAACAATTCCTGTTGCCGCCAAGAAACTTCGAGTCCGTCGCTCGGTTTGTCTCCGTAAAAACTTGGGAACGCTTGCTCGAACATGATCAATTTCAAACCCTAGATTGGTCAATGATCGGATCAAGAACATTGGGTTTTGGAATGTGAGCCTACCGGTTTCACTGGCACCATCTGAACAAATGCAAAGAATCTATCATCCACAGGATGCGTGATTTGTGCAACAATAATCACCGACGCCGAACCATCAACATTTCTTATCGGATTCCTATATTTCCCATAGAAGATCTTGTCAAACTCTTGCACCAGGATATTACTGTATTTTTTCACAGGAGCATCTTTGTCCGGATTCGCGAGTGTCGCCGAGAAGACGTGGCATGCCCAATAATCTCTGTCACCATCTCCGTTTGGGATCAGATGATCCAGAGCTGCCAGAGTATCCGCTCTGATATTATCACCAAAGTTGTAGCCTTCTTCATTATCTGGATATCCCCAGACTGTCCGCACCGGTTGATGATGTCTCATAACTGACATCCGACGCTCGTGCTGCCATGTTCCTTTCGGCGTGTGGGTCAAGCCTCGTAGGTTTACCAACGGCGTGGAGCTCACGAGCCGCCCGAGACTTAGCGATAACGAGGCGAAGAAGATAAAGTTGTCGGCACGCATTCTGGTGCGTTTTAGAGTTGTTCAGCGAAGCGATGGGCGACCCGCGCAAGAGAGCGTCAGATGAAACAAGAGGATGAGGGGAATTCGTCACAGCGGATACATGGGAGGGCTTTTCAAATGAATGACAGCATGTAAAATGCCAAAGGCGAACGTGTTACCCGATGGCTAACATGTTGAAGAGAACAGCGTGGGTGTTGCTAACTGTCGTCTTCATGGGAGGGGCCAATGACGTGTTTCAGTCATGTCAGATAACAGATTTGGCCAAAACGGCCAGATCTTACATTGAATCCGCTGCACGAGGACAAGAGAAAAGTCCTACAAAGGTCGAACCAATCATCTCTTAAGACAGCCTGCAGACTAGACGGAAACCAAGTTCATTTCTAGTGTCCTCATCTGCAATAAGTCAAAGTTCATCATTCGGCGCTAATGCAGGTCCTGCAACGCTGATTGCGCCTTTCCTTTTATAGCTAGACCACAAGATCGAAAGTCTAACGAGGGACTGAAGAAAATCCGCACTCAAATCTAAAGGCTTTGACGCTTTTCGTGGAGCCTTATTTGCCCAACATCCCACGCATACTGAACCGAGTCCTGGTACAGTCTCCAGAGCTCCGGCCACAGGTATATATGAGACACTAGCGCATGGTCCCCGATAGGGATTGCCATGCCCGAATCGGGTTTGTTGGCGATACGTGGGAAGGATGTCGTCTGCATTCGTAGATTTTGTCTGGATATGAATAGCCAAGACTAGTAATCAATCGAACTTTTGGATCTGGCGGTATCTCCGAGACCAAGAATGCGTGGGAAAGGTTTTTGGGCTGAGGAGCTATTGGCTTCGGGGGGCCGAGCTGCGCCTCTCATCGCGAGCAACATTTTTCGAGCTCGCCCTAATATGTGAAACATGCGATACTACCACGCTTGAACTCTTTCACAGTCTATCATCGCAGCTATGGTCCAATCGCGCCAGAGTTCTGATGCTGCTCCCCCTCAAGCAATCCACCACGAGCTTCGAAATGCTGAGAACAGTGCCGCTTATCTGCTTCCCAAGCTTCAATCTATGAAAGAAAACAATCCCAAATTGGCTCTCCTAGATGTCGGTGCTGGCTCGGGTACCATCTCGGTAGCCTTAGCAAAGCTGATTCCCGATGGCAAAGTCACTGCCACAGACCTTAACAAGGACATCTTACCACGAGCTCAAGCCGTCGCCGAAGCCGCAGACGTCAAGAACATTGAGTTTGAACAGGCAGATGCATATAGATTACCCTTTGCGGACGGCACTTTCGACGTTACCCATTGCCACCAGGTACTTGTACACTTGAAGGCGCCATGGGATGTTCTCCGTGAAATGCTGCGAGTGACAAAGCCAGGAGGCGTAGTTGCAGCTCGTGAGGGCGATCTCGGGACGGAGTGCATATGGCCGGAATTACCTGGGCTAGTCAAGTGTCACGATTTCATTGTGGCCTTCATGAAAGTAGCTGGTGGGAGTCCGACCGCGGGCCGGCAGTTGCTCTCGTGGGCTCTCAAGGCAGGCGTGGAACGACATCAGATCACGGCGAGTTATGGTACTTGGTATTACAGCTCACCAGATGATAAACGAGTCTGGGGTAAGTAACCTTGCACAAGATGATCAATGATGGTGATGGTGAATCTAACAATGGCAATTTCAGCGCAAGCATTGATTGAAAGAGTCCATGCTGGCCGTGTGCGCACTGTAGGTCTCGAAGCTGGCCTGGTCACCGAAAGTGATCTGGAGGAGATGGGCAAGGCTTGGGAAGAATGGAAGGAGAGAGATGATGCGAGCTTGGGCATGATGCATGGAGAAGTCTTGATCCAGAGGTAGCCTCGAGGATCACTTATCAATCGCCAGACGCGTCGATTGCAGATCCTCGAAAATACGAGGTTCAAGCCCCAAGTTTTCGCAGCCAATCATCGGGGATTGATCAAGACAGTGCACATAGCATCCAACCAAAGCGCCTCCAGATCCTGATTTAATCGTGAATATTGGACCGTGGTGTTCAAATTCTTAACTGCGGACAGAAGAAAGGGCTTGACGCAATCGGACTGCTTTTTAGATTTCACTCTCAGCCGAAGCTGCATGTAAGCGGCACAGCACCTGTCATACACTCGCGTGAAGGTTGGGCGTCCTCTCAGGCAGCCCCGCACGTCCGCACCCTCCGCACCACCAAATTTGTATGGGAACTTGGGATCAGCCAGGCCACACAAGTCTGGTGGTTGCTTTTTTACCTATAATTCGTTCATTCGATAATTTGATCATTTGATTTCCTAATCCGGTAATTTTGAAGCCGATTTTTGTGGTGGTGAAGTCGAAATGGTCCGAAATATCGCTCCATCTCAGCGAGCTATTATTGCTATTCTTTTGGATTATGACGATCTCTCACAACGTGATATTGCCCGAATTGCTCATACAACTGCTCGCACAATAAGGAGGATTAAAAGGAATATCAAGCTGTACGGTAATCCATTGAATCCAATCCACCACCACGGTCCTCCGCGGACGTTGACACCTGCTATTGTGGAGGCTCTGAAGGAGCATCTTCTCACGAAACCTGGTATGTATGCCGACGAGATGGCTGAATGGATCTGGCAGCATTATGATGTGCTCGTGGATCCATCGCTGATAAAGAGGAGGTTGATCGAGGCCGATTGGAGTAGGAAGAAGATTCGTATCTGCTTTCGAATTAATGAATACAACAATTAATAAATTGATTTGGAATGTCACCGAATAATTAAAAAATGTTACGCTGAATTCTGTGATAGCCATATGGCCATAATGGCATAATATTCGACCAACCAGCTGATGTATGTTAATGAGAGTGGAGCAGATCGATGTATTGGATTTCGCCCTTACGATCGAATACCAAAAGGATCAAAAGCAATTCAGCGTTATTTCCTCGAATGTGGACGGCGTTATAATATCCTGCCGGTGTATACATTAAATGGAATTCTGGATTATTCGATTTATGAAGATTCAATAATAGTTCAGACATTCGTATATTGGCTGGAGAAATCATTATTACCGAAATATTTTTTATTTGATTCTGATAATCCATTACCGAATTCGGTATTAATAATGAATAATATTTCAATATATCATAATAAAAAAATGATTGATTTGATTATAAAATAATTTAGAATGAAATTAATATATTTATTTTCATATTTATTTGATTTAAATCTAATTAAAAAATTCTTTTTTTAATTCAAAATATTTATTCGGAAATATTATGAATTATATTCAGATTTAAAAGATTTTAATTTTATTAATTATTTAATTTAATATATTGAATAAATTGAATAAAATAAAAATCAAATATAAGAATATTTTCATAATTCATATATCTTTATTTTTGATTAATTGAATTTTTAATTATATAATTCAAATAATTTGATTTGATTATGAATATTATAAAAAATTATATAAAAAATTATATAAAAAATATTATAAAAAAATGAATATATAATCAAATTATATAATAAATATTCGAAATATATCCAATATATTGATTAATATTAAATTTATTAATAAATTATTAAAATAAAAATGATAAAATAATATAATATTTATTTATATTAAAATCGTAAATTTATTTGATTAAATAATATAATATATACATTTCGTGAATCAAATTATATTATCAAATATTGGATTTATTAGTAAATTATTAGGATAGAAATGTCAATTTTATAAAATTTCGTTTGGACCGAGTAATTTGAACAATTCAGCTAATTTCGTATATTTCGAATATTTTATCTTCCTTCATCACCTCCTCCATCATTTTCTTATCCTTCTAATTATTCGATCTACTACCGATTTATCTAATTGATGAATTATTCGTCTATCTGATTGATCAAATTATTAATTAATTCGTTTTTTATTCTATTTTTTGATATTTCGAAAAATCGTGATAATAATATCTTTTATTAGGGTCTACCACGGTGTTATGAACCACACCACCGCGTGGCTCACGCTGTACATACGCTCCGCATACGATTAGTATATAATTCGCATGCATTCAATCATAACAATTCAAAATTTTTCAAAAAATATAAAAATTGAAAAACAAATATAAATTATTTGTGATATATTTTTTAAAAATTCATTTTTATCAATTCGTGAAATTATATAAGAATTTAAAATTCCATATTCAATATTAAAATATAAATTAAATGGCGGTTTATTATTAATAATTATTAAAGAATTATAATAATTTTTAATAAATATTGAAAAATCAATTTTAATTTATTAAATTAAACGATATATTATCATAGGAATTCTAATTATATATTTATTATTGATTGAATTTGTTAAATTTTTATAAAAAAAGTGTATTTATTACGTGTCCCATTTATATCCCATATAAATCTATTTTAAATCTATTAATATCAATTAGATCGAACGTTTTATCAAATGATATTCTTAAATTCGTAATATATACATTGATTAATTAGAATCTATTTATATGAATGGAATAATTATAAAAACGATGAATCATTAATTTGATATATTTGAAATATAATAAAAAGAATATGAATATAATATTTCAGATATTTATAATATAGACGAATCAGAATTTAATATTGATGAAAAATAATTATTTAAAATATTGATTTATTTTGATATAAAAAAAAAATAAAAGATTATGGCAGATAAATAAGAATAGATTATAATGGTTAAATATATCAATATAATAAATGAGATATTTGCGCCTTTTTTGATTTTCAAAAATATATAATTAAATTCACGTTGATTATCCGTAAAAATATTATCAGAATATCATTTCGTAATTAATAAAAATAATTGGATATTAAATGAATTGATATTATATTGATTGATTGAAATTTTTGATCCTTTAACACGCGAATAATGTAGGAATCGCAGGCGTTTCCTCATCGCAGATGGCCACAGCAGTCATATTCAGGCCAAATTCATCACCTATTATATGAAAAATAAAATCAATTTTATGATTATATCACCGCATTATTTGTATATATTTCAACCGTTTGATATAGATATATTTTCTATATTCAAACGGTTCTATATAAACGAAATAATTACGTTTTATAAATTCAATATATAACGGATATTTAAAATAGAATGGATTGAAATATTCATTCGGACGTATAATATGATTATATCAAAGGAAAATATTCGTACTAATTTTTGAGACGTAGATATAATACCTTTGAATCGCAGGCGAATCTTGGATGAATTATCTCAGACACAATCATCGTTATATATAAAAACTTCCATATCATCTGATTCAGACAATTTGGATCATTTATTATTAAAGAATTCTTCTTCAGAAATTATTATATTTATCAAATCAAATAAAAAATTCATAAAAATTTTGAATAAAAATAATACAATTAATTTATTTATAAAATATTATATTGAATATATGACACGTTTTTACGAATTTCAAAATATAACAATCGCCATTATGGCCAAATAATTGGTAGATCAATCAGAATTTTTTGATAAATGAAAGCGCAATATTAAGAATAAAAGAATCGAATTAGAAGGCGTTAATATTTATATAATTGCGAATGTATTGCAAATTGCATACATATCAGAGAAGAAGCCGACCAATAAAGACTGCATCAAAAAAAGAAAAATCGGAAGAGATAAATTATATATCTAGTGACTCTTCAGATAGTTCAGATTTAGATTTGGAGATATAGATGCGAAATGCATGAGATTCGTATGCTGATCGTATGCGGAGCGCATGTACAGCGTGAGCCACGCGGTGGTGTGGTTCATAACACCGTGGTAGACCCTATTAATAATAGATTATATGATCTTTTTTTTTATTAAATTAAACTCGAACAACGGAAGAACTACTAATGGAGTCCTGAACGTGAGAAAATGGATCCTGTCAGGCCTTTACCCAACTAGGGCTAGGCTAACCTAATTAGAGACCCTGGTAAATTGTACCAAAAGACCAATGATTCGTCCGGGGGACGAATATACCTAGCACCGTATATATACAATACCAGCTAGCCCATATACCTGACAGATTCAAACTTGGGCTAGCATCTGCAGAGAGGTGTATACCGTGCCACTTCAGATGACAAATTACCAGAATTCATTAATGATGACATCAAGGAACGCGAAGTTGTGATTTAATTTGCTATTGGATAGCAATTCAATCACATAAACACCAATCATAGACCCACCATATGATCCTCTAACGGACGGAGGGACTCGAACCCTTCGGAATGCCTTTTCTTGATGAGTGTCGGAGTTTTGTTTAATTTTTAACGGATGAGCTAGAATCACCAAAAGGAGACGAGCCCGGTCTGGCGATACATTTGACAGATTTCATGCTACAATGCGGTCCTTTAGGCTTTGACCATTAGATTAACTAGGACATGGCGATCCGGATGACTGCTCATCAATCATATCAGATCATTGAGTACGCCAAAGAAACACTAAGGGAGGGCGCGATTCCACCGCGATATCTCGAACGCCTCTGAAGAGGAACAAGCCTTCGATGTCCGTCGAGAAAATGAATCGAACTAACAAAAAGGGAGTCACTCAAGAACTGGCGAAACCTGGGGTCGGCCTCTGAATTGAGATTCCGAGTTTTAGCACGGCGCAAGATATGAAACCCAAAGAGTCAGAGCAGTCTACGAAGATAGCTATTATTTACGGCACGGGTACTTCGAATCTAGATCTGCTCTAGTAGCGTAATCCGCGTCACCAGCGCGACAATTGTTTGCAAAGAAGCTATCATATTTTTCCATCAGAATGAAAAAAAGAACACGGCCAGCCATTTGTATTAAGAGAAAAATACATACACGTCCGCGACATCCTCACGATGGGGCACTCTCATTATTATTCTAGCATGAGGTGAACTGATTGGCTCAACTAATTTTACTGCCTGAAAATTGCAATCTGCACAATTGTTGAAGGCCACTTGACCATGATCTGGATTATAAATTATCAATGAACTGACTTCAGCCTCAAAGGGAACGCTACGATCAGCATGTTTTGTGTAGATGATCTGGACGTAACTGATGGGCGTGGATGCCTGATTCGCTGGCACTGTGATATTGACCTCGCGCAAAGTAGCCATTGTACCGTCGCCGGGAACCTGCTCCGGCCCAAGCGTCGATGTAGGTGCATCCTCAACGCAGACGGCGTTCGACAATGTCCCAGCAGCAGTAAGGTTGTTAAAACAGACCTCCTGCTCGTCGCACTGGCCGACGTACGAAAACTTGTTTCTCCAGCTTCGGCCAGCAGTGACGGGAAGAGAACAATGAATCGTCCACAGTCGTGGGTTGAACCGCAAGCGTAGCGATCCTAGAAATTTGGTGGCATCTGCGGGTATAATGCCTGCGCCATCTTCCGGACATTGAACAATAGGCCGCGTCCTGTATGTTCTCTTAATGAGATTTATTGGATTGTCGAAAGTAGCGTCCTGCTTTTTGTCAATCATGTTGCCACTACTCCGCCTATCTTTGTTAGACGAAGTTCTGTGCATCCCTTTTCAGAAGACCTTACTTTGAAGGATCCACGTTTTCGTCAAAGAATGATTTACTGATCCTAAACGCGTTTGATGAGACAACAGAAAGAGACAAAAGTAAAAAATGGAATAGAAGTTTCATAACGTCTAATTATTCTGACGAGTTTCTAAAGATTTGAGTGTTTATTCACGTTTCTGGTGCTGTGTTTGTTTGTTCAGAAGATGCTATTTTTTTTTTGGTACCAGCCTTCTGTTATTACGTGTCTAAAAGATGCCTGACGGCCGAAGGGGTGTTGGATTTTTTTTAATGGGACGAAGGAACAAAGGATTATCATTATCTATGTCTGAATTAGTACACCGTGGAAAGACCAGTAAGAGATGTGCAATATTGATTCACCTTACACCATTATATCACCGTTTTTAGCTCGAATATTCCAGCTATCCATGAACGTTGGAGAAATGGAAGCGCCCAAAGACACCTGCTCATGAAACGTCGGTTGATAGGAGTAGTCCCGGCTCCGTGCACAGGCACGTTCCATGCATACCCACCAAATTCTCAACACCATAAATTCGAACTCATTTAATTCAATAATTATAATAATAATTAAAATAGGATTAATTTTAAAATATAATTAAAATTTATACGAATAAGAATTATTATTAAATTTAATTATTAAAATATTATGAATATTTATATTAATATTAAAAATGAATAAAATAAAAAATCGTATTCAATTTATTTAAAAATTCATTAATATTTAATATCATATTTTAAAATTTTTTAATTAATATAATAATATTATATTTTGATATTTTATTTTATTTCATTTTATTTCATAATTATTTTAAAATAATTTTTTATTTTTGAATTTTTTATTTTTATTATTTTTCAATTTCATATTATTATTGATATTTTTATTGAATTTTTTTACGAATATATTAAAATTCAATTTTCATTTTAAATTCAATTTATTTAATAATTTATTTTTTTATTTTTTTAATTTTCTATTATTATTTTTTATATTCCTTTTTTTATTTTTTTTATTCTAATTATTTATGATAAAATTATATTTAATGGAACTTTAAAATATCGTTTTATTATATTTAATAAATATCTTCATAATTTTATAATATTTTATATATTTTTATTTATATTTTATTATTTTTTTAAAATTTTTATTTTTATATTTAATGATATTATTTTCAATCTTCATTTTTATATATTTAATTATAAATTAATTCAATTTTTTTATAAATTGAAAATTTATATATAATTTTAAATTTGATTTTAAATAATATTAATAAATATTTAGAATTTTTATAAAAAATTCTGAATTTATTAAATTTTTATAATAATATTCCGATTATTAAATTAATATTTGATTAAATATTATAATTGAATTAAATGAATAAAATCCGGTTTGAAATTATTTATTAATAATATTTTCAATGATAAATATTTGTTAATATATTTATTAAAATAATCCAAAAAAAATATCTTTAATGAAATGACTGATATCTTATATTTGATATATCTATTCGTCTAAATAATTGGAATAATATATGACTAATAAATTAAATAAATTCATATTTAATGATTGAAAATGATGAATTGAATAAAAAGAATAAATCATTATCAGAATTTGATTATAATAATAATAATTAAAAAATTTCATTATTATATGACTTTCATAACCATTCATTATTAAAAAATGATAATTTTTTATATTTTTTAATTTAATTTTGATATATTTATTAAATATTTTTTTTAATTAAATATATTTAATTATATCATTCGTCTAATCTAATAATAATGATATAAAATTATAATTATGAATAATTAAATCGAAATTTTAAAATCAGGAATTTTAAAATAAATTCGTTTTTAAATTATAAATAAATAAAAAAGATAAATTTATTCTATTTATATAAATTATTATTAAAATAATAATCCATTTACACGAATTATCTATTCTTAATTCACAAAATAAACCATTTTTATATATTAATTTGATAAAAACACGATATTATTTTATAAACTGGCCAATAATAAAATCTTTTTCATTTATATTATATATATTATATAAAAGAATATCATATTATTTCATTTTTTGAAATATCTAAATAAATATTAATATAAAAATAATATAAATTAAGAATTAATATCAATTCAAAATAAAATTATAATTGATTGAAATTGTTTATTTTTTTTTGTGTAAGATCAAAAATTGTTAAAAAAACTGATTTTAATTCATTTATATAACATTTTATAAAAGATTTTTATCAATTTCGTTCCAATTCAATTTTATTAATTTCAATAATAAAATTTCATAATATTCGATTAAATAATGAAATTTCATAATTCGTAAATATATTAATTCATTTAATTAAAATGATTTTTTATTATTATGAAAATTTGATATAAAATTTAAATTGAATTGTTTTTGAATTCATGATAACGCCTTTATGACGCCACGATAATATAATTCTGTCGATTCTATGAATTTTCGCTATTTGATTATAATTAGAAAATTTCTGCGCATTTGCTGCAGTAATCGCCTCCTCAATTGAGTTCATATTGGTGGTGTAATTCGTGTACGAATTCGTGGTGTTGAGCGAAATTCGAGGTGTGCACGCAGCCGGGCCGTGCACGGAGCCGGGACTACTCCTAGCTAGCTCACGCCAGCCACATCTCTACCCACCTAAAAAAAATTTTTGTGCTCACACCCGTATTCCATGGATTCAAAACCTGATCAACGACAGGTTTTACCGGATTTTCGAAAATAAAGACCCACAAAACCATTGGCAGCGACTTTGCGGCTAAAGATGGGTAAAGTAACTCACGTACCTCGCCAATCAGAGGAGACCAAGGACTAGTTCTTTGACGCTCATATACGAATGAAATACATCCTGTTTCACTTGCTGAATCCGGGAGTTCTACGCAGTAGATTATAACGGTTGCGAAGACTAACAAAGACGGCCAATGATCATATGAAGAGCTACTATTCCATGACCAGTTTCGAAAAATCTCAATCACTTTTCTGGTCCTTTTGCTGATCTTGTATCCACTTGACCGCCTTGACCAAATACGGCTTGAACGCCTTGGGGTCCTCAGTCGCCGGAAAATGCCCTAGACCCTTCATCTCCTCAAATTTCGCCCCTGGAATCTTTTCCGCTGTCTCCCGCGACATCGCAGGCGTCGTGCTATAATCATACTCACCCGTCAGCAGATACATGGGGCAGTCTCTCGTATCGATGCCCCCCATCCTCGATCGACCATCCCAGCCACCATTATAAAAGTTCAAATCTCCATGGAAAATGCCATACGCCTGCGCCGAGTACGTGTGCCAAATCAAGCGCTTGTTCGCTTCTGGCGCCGTCGGCGCGCAAAGACCGTAGATGACCTCTGGATTGAAGAGACTTGAGTTGACGAAGGGAGATTTGTCGTTCCACTGGCGCTCACGCTCGATATGGTCGCATGCTTCGAGAGGCACGACGCCGCCGGCGTGCACCTCGGCATTGCGGATCGCAACCGCTAGACAGACTTGGCCGGCCATGGACGCGCCTACTACGATTGGCCGGTTGAGGGATTCCGCGCGTATGACGGCTGCGATAGTGGCAATGTACGCGTCCTCCGTAAGGGTGTGGGCGCCGTGGATTAGATTTGGCGCCGGAAATGAGCGTCCGTGGGAGGGAAGATCGAATGCCGTCATTCGATATGAATGTCGCAGCTGCGGATCATTCATGAGGGCGTGATATTGACGAGAGTCTGCGCCAGCAGTGTGCAGGAAGAGGATTTCTTGTTCTCCTTCTCCGCTTCGTTCGATGAAGATCTTGCATCGACCGTACACAGGTAAGGTCAACCAGATGTAGTGCCCTTGTATGAAGTCTTCTTCTGGCATTTCCGGTACATTTTCTTCGGAGTCTTGGAGTTTTCCGCAATGGATTTCACGCATGAGATCCAGCACTCGTCGGACAATGTGGGCATGACGCGCAAAATCGACTTTGGATCCCGACAATATTGCTCCATCCGTTCGATCCATTCTGTACCGGATCATACCCCAGAAATTCTGGTAACCAGGCCGGGGAACTTTTTGGAAAAATTGCTCCCATTCCTCAGGCAAAGCTGAGATGGAGAAAAGGAATTCATGCTGATTGGTCTGCTGGCTGGCTTGACTTGAGTGATTGTTGACATGAATCAGAATTGAGCCGTGACTCTCAATGGATTGAATGCCAAATATCAATGGAGATGTCAGCGCCTCGGTATGTGTAAATCCTAGAAATTGCGGATCCGATTGCAATGCTTGGTTGAGGTTCAGGATAAATTGATTGCCACCCAGCTGCTTTGCCAAATTAGACCATGATGAAGTTGACATGCTGCAAATCCGTTAACGGACCCACATGTATGAAGAAATCGACCAATTTCCTAAATGATAACAACGACTTCATTTGAAAATGAGTTTTGGGAATACTTAAGAACCCCGCATTTTCTTCAGGGTATGGATGCCGTTTACATTTACCGTAATTAGTTGCATACCTATAGAAACATTGTGTCCAAATCATGTTGTGGATTGGTAAGGACTTTATATATAACATCGCAGGCAAGCGAAGTACCGTGAATCTTGATTGGCCTCTGAAAACAGCCTATATGGAAAAATCGTCGTATTCCGAGCAACAACCATCAAAACAAAATACAAAGCACCATTGATTTGGTGTTAATTTATCATACAAGAAAGAGCAATGAAACGAATGACTATCGCTGGGTAATACTCAAAGAATGTGTAAAGAAGTAGGCTCATGGTGAAAAATCCTACGCAAACCCAATACCAATGCATTCGTAACGAGAGACTGAAGAACATCAGTTCAATATTCAATCCGCTAGCTCACTCTTTGCGAGAAGAGGTTTACGGGCAGTTGGTGCATTCTTGACACAAGAAACTTGTTGCAGAGTTGCCGTAGTTCTCAGGAGTGCCTGTAGCATTGTACCAGTAAAGGTCATCGACCGGTCCATTATCAATGATGACGTCTCCCTGCGGAGTGCAGGTAGCTGCAGATGTTGTGAGACGGCACAAGGCTTGGGAGCCTGGATTGAAAGATCCAGTGCTTTTGAGGAGAGGAGCTGGGATTTGAGTACAGGTGTTGAAGTCGTTCACAAACGTTTCGCAAAAACCAGTGAAGTTGACACCAGTGCAGAGCGTGACTGTAGTGCTGGTTGGATTGTCGCGTTTATCCGTGGTAGGAAGAGCGGTGATGGCAGTAACAAGAGAGAAAAGCGTTGCGAGCATTTTGGTCTGCATTTCGAAAGAAGTGCTTCGTTTGGTTGGTAGTGCTGAGGAATTCGATGATATCAGAATTATTAATATATTTGAGCCGAGAGTGAAAAAGGTTTTCAAATTGTTGATGTTAATGGTAAACATGATGAAGAAATGCAGAACTATTTATCCTTCCTTTCCCGATAATCAATCCTTGGCATATCTCTGCGCATACACAGTTCTAGGAAAGAGCGACTATGTAGGACGTATTCGTCTATCGTAGCTTACAACTGGTTAAGGCAACTTGGACGCGAGAATGTTACCGTTTCGACTTTCTCGTATCACTAAGCCAGCCATGTGGAGATCGAGAGCACATGAGAACAGCTTGTATGGAATTGCGGGGCAAGCAGATGCTCGTGAGTGGTAAGATGACAAGGCGGAGAGCGAGTGTGAAAAACGATGCAGGTGTGGTAGAGGAATGGCTTGGGTTGGTGTAGGCAAAGGTACAGGTATTTTTAGAATCCGACGCTGCTGAGAGCGGTGTGAGGCCATCTGCCTACAAACTAAAGGAACATTTTCGGCATTGTCATCATCTACGTCCCTCAGGACCACACCGCTCAGCTGGGTCATCAAGCTGCCACAGTCTGTTTCTGCTATCGCCGACACATATGGAGCGAGCATACAGGTGCGGGTGTTTTATCCTGAGCAAGCGCTACAGTACGTACCTTCGAGAGTTTGTGCGCATGGGGAGTCCGCAGCCGAAAATGTATTGAGAGAAGCTCTCAGCGGAGCCGACAGTTTCCGGCTTACTTTCGCTGCCGTTTTTCCCTGGTGTTTTGCGGTTATCGCATAGAAGCTTGTGACCTGAAGGTAATCACATCGTATAATAACATCGTATTCAATGGATGCGAGAAAATCTTCCGTCAAGTTCGGCGACAATGAGAAAGCGCACACCCCATGACCACGCAAACCCTTCCGGACATACTACTGACAGAAATAAAAACGTCATGAGAATGTATGTAAGCTCGTACTGTAATGGAAAGGAGTTGATCACTGGACCGAGGCCACCGTAGTGCTGTCGAAGCGGCGCCGTGATTGTGGAGGCTCAAGGGCCGCGTCGAGCACAAATATTTGGTGCAATGCAGCGGAAGCTCAGTTCCAAGATGACTACATTCTGAGAATATCCAAGGCTCTCCCTTTGGAAGGGACTGGTTCTGGTTTCCTTCCATGCAATCCTCTTACCTGTCTAGAATGATAGAACAGATAAGAATCTGGCCCGTGCGAAATAGAAGAGAAAGAAGGAAAAGCGAGCTGGACAAAAGACAATGAGCCTGGTTGGTTCCGTCTCGCCAGAGATGTTTTTGACAGAAACACGCATCCTCCTTATGAATGCGTCGCGCAATCGTGTTGTCATAATGCAGATAGTGAAAGAGAGGGCCAATACACAACCTCAGCAAATATGATAGGCTTCGGGCTCGGCGTGAGGCCGGAAGGATTTTGTCCCATCCTAAAAGCAAAAATGGTAGTTGGGATATTGGCCCAAAACAATGCAAAAGCACGGAATGTCGAGGACACGGTGCTACTGTCAACTATCGTTTTGCCAAATGTACCTTTTCGAAAGTCGTACTTAGGAATTTCTGAATCTAACAATCATGAGACATGGAGGCCAGTAGCCATGTAATCCCACCTTTAGAACTAAACTCCTTCCCCTCGTACTCCTTGTATCATTTGATACCACTATCACAACTCCGAGAACTGTGGTGTCTCTCCAATGACGGATTCGAGTATTTCAGGCACTATTTGAGCCGCATCCCCCGCAAAGAACCAGTCGCCTTTGTGCATGCCACTTGCAGGTTCATCGTTTCGATCCATATTAACAACAGCAACACGAGCACCTTTAGCTCTTGCCTCATCCACATAACCAGCAGCCGGATATACACGTGCACTGGTTCCTATGACCAAGATAAGATCAATCTTGTTTGGTGATTCGATGAAATTTTCGACGGTGTTCAGGACGTCGGCGGGAAGTGGCTCGCCAAACCATACCACACCAGGTCGAAGAATGCCAGTCTTACACAAGGGACAGTGAGGAAGATCTCGCTCAGCAACTTCAGGGAGTTGTACACGTGGATCAGCCAGATCAAGCTCCTTGGCTTTACGCACGTCATTGCTTGTTGGATCAGTCTCGTCAGTGGGAGTTGCAAGGGCTGGAACAATCGGATCCTTAAAATTGTTTTGCTCCTTGTAATTGCACCAGAAATCAGAGCATTTGACATCGAACAAAGATCCATGGAGGAGCTGCAGTTGATTTCGGGGATGACCAGCACGCTGAGACAGGCCTGCTTTAGTAATCAGCATACCTGGAATGGATGGCCGACTCAGCCAAAGGTGTGGACCCACCATCGACGTTTTGACTTAGCGTCATGAAACCTGGCTTGCTGTCCGCCAACTTGGCAAGAGCTATGTGTGCCCGATTAGGTTGTGCTTTTAATGCCATGTGTCTTCGATAACTATAGAATTGCCACACAAGCCCAGCGTCGTGCTGGAAAGCTCCTGGAGTAGCCAAATCTTGGGCTTCATGAGTTCGCCAGAGCCCACCCGCACCTCTAAAAGTTGGTAGTCCAGAAGATGCGGACAGACCAGCACCCAGGAGCGCGAGAATCCGTTTTGATGATTGTAGATGCTCCCGAAACGACTCGAGTTCATGGGCTGGAACCACCGACGGCATAGCCGTCGAGGCCATTCGTATGAATTTAGTAGAAATCGCGACGACTTGAAATATTATTCGGACACGGGCTGGCGATTCGATAATGAATGCCTAGCACGATCATTGAGAAATATTTGTTTTCGAGCATGATCCTAGAAAGGGCAAGGTAAGCTCGTGGGGGTGACGTACTATGTACAACTGGAAGTAGGTGCACAGGCCAATGTAATTTACAGGGTCCTTACCTTCCTCTTGAACGGACATCTTTAACTTTTTCGTCCTATCCATGCTCTGCTTTCTGTAGTCCTCATCATAGGATGAGGACTTTTTTAAGCGTCCTCCGGAACGGATACAGGGCAAAGATGCCTACGACTCAGCCTTTGATATGTCGAAGGACAGCAGTCACATCTGCAGCAAATCTTCAATTTGGACAGCCATTGCATGAGACACACCCTCATTTATTAGCAGCTGGTGAAGGCAAGGCATGACTGTCTAGCCCACCTAGAGACCAAGATTTATTGACGAACTGGATTTCTAGTGACGCCTGGAATTACAGCATTAGAATATGCCAACCGACGTTCGAAGCTCGCTCAACAATTGCCGAAGAATGGAGTAGCCGTAATAGCAGGATCAGATGTCAAATACAAGTCTGGGGCCGTATTCTACGAGTTTCACCAGAACCCAGATTTTTTCTATTTAACTGGTAACATTGCCGTACTCTAGTAAAACGCAGGCGCTGAAATCAGTGCAGGCTTTAACGAGCCAGAGGCTTTGGCTATCATTGGTACGAGACACAAGATCCAAGACAAAGCTAGGATGCTGAGTGTGGGCAGAAAAGACTGGTTCTGAATCAGAATATGCCTTCCACCTCTACTGTCGTCCGAAAGATCCGCAGGCCGAATTGTGGGACGGTGCAAGATCAGGCATCCAGGCCGCTCAAGATGTCTTCAATGCGGACGAGGTCAGACAAATATGTAAAGGATTGATGAAGCGTGGATACTAAGACATCGTTCCACTTAGGTTGGAGATATAAATACGGTACATGAACGTCTTCCCCGAATTCTGCAAAATGCGGGCTCGGTTTACACGGATATATCTGGCTCTGCGAAGTCCAAATCGGCGTTCAGTCGTTACTTCTCTGGATCAGCATCAACATCATATGCATTCGAGGAACTTTTGGAGCCTCATTCTGTTAGACCGCTACGACCGATACTAAATGATCTTCGTGTTGTCAAGAGTGAAGCCGAGATAAAACTAATGAGGAGGATTGGTCAACAATCTGGACGCGCAATCACTGAAGCAATGGGCAAACACTTTGCTTTTGAGAAACGTTTATGGAGTTTTTTGGAGTATCGCTTCAGGGAACATGGTTGCGACGGGTCAGCTTACGTACCTGTTGTTGCTGGCGGCGAGGTGAGATGTATTGGTGCATAGGCCATAGATATGATTGCTAAAGAAAATAGCATGCGCGCAGCATCCACTACGTTCGCAATGATGATACACTAAAGTACGGACCCTCGAATGTCCTTGTCTGCTGGTGGAATTTGAATGCTGACAGAAAGTAGGGATGGCGAACTTGTACTCGTCGACGCTGGAGGAGTAGGCTCATCCCAAACCCATCTAAATGATGGGTCATTAACATGTCGATAGGAACTTGGAGGTTACATAACCGACATTACACGGTCGTGGCCCGTCAACGGCAAATTCTCAAGCGCTCAAAAAGACCTCTACGAAGTGATTCTGAAAGTGCAACGATCCTGCATATCTTTGTGTCGTGAGAATGCAGGTACCAGTCTTGATAAGCTACACAGAATAGCGGAGGATGGGCTAAGAGACGGTCTTAAGCAAATTGGTTTTGATATGAGTGGAAATGTAGTCAAACCCATCTACTTAAAAATAGGGAATTTTCGCTCACAATTTACAGGCTCTCCGGGCTCTATTTCCACATCATTTAGGACATCATGTAGGCTTAGACGTCCACGATGCGCCGGGTTATCCTCGAACTGCGCCGTTGGAAGCTGGCAATTGCATAACAATTGAGCCGTGAGTCGAGTAAATGTCGAGCAAGCCGTACAGTAGACTAACAGGAAGTTGACAGTGGCATCTACGTTCCGGATGACGATCGATGGCCTCAACATTTCCGGGGCATGGGCATCCGGATAGAAGATAGCGTGTGTGTGCAACAGAGTTCACCGCTCATCTTGACGACAGAAGCAGTAAAGGAAGTGAGTGAGGTTTGTTCAACGGCTCTAATGGTATTCACTGACATGTCATTCTCCTAGATCGTCGACATTGAAGCCCTCCGCAACTAGGACATTTTGAAAGGTTGATCTGTAAATTATTCAATTCTACTTTGTATACCAAGGCAGTCAATGCCAATGGGAGATCTACGGCCATCGGTGCCAGCCCGTACTGTACATTATTGGTAGTAAAATCCAACCTCTCTGTTTCGATCGAGTAACATGCTATACACTGAATACGTGCCTCTATTCCCATTCAGTAATAGGAAAGTGTCAGGGCCAGCATGAAAAGGGCCGAGAAAAGTGAATTGCACGAGGATTGACATGATGTCGTTGGCTGGTGAGGCTGGCTCGCTGGTCGCTGGGCCAGTCGGAGTCGCGCCGCTAGCGGAAACAAACAGCTTGGGCAAGGAATCTCGTCAACACGCCCACCACTGCCAAAGCCTTCTTCACTCTTGACCAGCCATCCCTTCCTTGCTACTACTCGTTTCTTGCCTCGCCCATTCTTTCGTTCTCTTTGTGTTGGAGCTGTGCGCATTAATTGTCATGCTTGCCCTCACGCGTTGAGAACAAGAGGACGTGGAGCGTGTCGCGTGCTGGCTGCCCCTCCTCTTTCCACAACCAGGTGTACTTTGCTGTGCTCCTGCGCGTGCAGTGGCCGTTACCTCTCGTCTTCATATGGCAGCAGTCTCAATCCCACCCTCGCCGAAGGACTTGTCTATGATGACAGGTCGTCGAGTGCCTTTGGCAAATGTACCCCATGCCACCAATTCTCCTCGTCGAGCAGTACCTGCCGCAGGTGCCAAGCGCTTCCGTTCGAATGCTGCTGATCAACGCGAATCACAATACGGACAGCCGCCGCCTGCTAAGAAGCAGATAATTGAAATCGAGGATGATGAAAATCGGCCTACTCTCCTCAGCCCAGAGGGCATTGTTGAGCAAAAGACTGCACCACAAAATGCCGAAAATGCTGTGCAGGCACTGACGCGGCGAAGAGCAGCCCTCGGTCCAAAAGAGACAGTTGCCTCTCAGCAGAAAAGTGGCGATAAAGGTCAAAAGTCCAATGGCGAAAATCTGGAGACAATTCGGCAATGGCAGAGACATTATCGACGGGTGTTCCCATCCTTCGTCTTCTACTTTGAGAGTATTCCAGAAGACATAAGACAAAAGGCATCGCGTCAAACGGCATCTCTTGGGGCTGTATGTCTGATTTGCCCAATGATATTGCTTGGAAAAAATTCTATCTGACTAATTATCTCAATAGAAAGAGGAACAGTTCTTTTCAAAAGAAGTTACACATGTCGTAACGACTCGCAACATTCCTTCAGCTTTGCACTCAGCTAGTCCAAGTCGGGAAGGAAAGACAAGTTCAAGTAGTGAAGCACCGCGGTCCCAAGCTTTTCAGCTGAAGACAATCAATCCTTCCTTACTAGATAGACTTGACCAGCCATCTGATGGTAATTCCTTCACACAGCAGCAGAGAGGCGTAGTGAAGTCAGAGAGTCAAGCCAATCGAATCTTTCAGGCAAAATTACAAAGGTGAGTCAAAGCGTTATGAGCTTCAGGACACTATTAACTTCACTTGCTGTTCCAGTCTTCACGATGCTGGAACGAAGAAGACCCAAGGTAATACCAGTGGCATTCTTCACAAGGCACGAGAGATGGGCATCAAGATATGGAGCTTGGAAAAATTTCAGAGAATCATGGCCACCATGTTCGACTCTGAGACTGGGGAGAAGTCTGTACATCCTCGCGCCACTCGTCTTTTGAATCCGGCAGCAGACGCATCCAAGTCTGCCAAGGTAGCCGATCTGTCGCGACTATTGAAAAAAGAGAAATTGAACGGCCCTGCCGATCGGGATCGGGCTGCTTTGACTTCGGATATGGTCCAGTTCACAGGTTATTATATCTACGTGCATGACATGGAGGAACAAACACGTCCTGTAATGGCTCGAGATTACAAGAAGCCTGCGATCAAGGAAGAAGGGAAATGGCCACAATTTCGACTCACTGGTCCGGGCCGCTGTCCGTTCATAGAAGATACTGTACATCTGAAAAGGTTGCAAGTCCAGGAAAGGAAGCTGCAGGAAATGAGGTATCAAGAAGAAGATGCCATGTTGGCCAAGTCGAAAGAGAACTTTGCTCCACCAAGGACACGCGCAGCCAGAGCAGTGGAATCTGCTAAAGCAATAGAATCCGCCAGAGCAATTGAATCTGCTCGGGCACAACCAACGCCCGAACTGCAAGAGCAGCGAGCTCTAATAGAAATAGATTCAAATGTGTCAAGCCGACCAAGTACTGCAACAGCATCCAAACCCCTCGAGCCGCCCAAACTCATTCCTGCCAAAAGAACTAACTCAGAAACTATCACTACTCTGTCTGGCAATGTTCAGGCTAGTCTTCATAACCGTACCCGCTTTATTGGTGGCGAACCTATCGCATCGGGCGTTCAACCTTCGAACATCACTTCCGCTATTAGATCTCAGATGATATCATCAACAGCGGCAGCACCTGGGGCAACCACGAATTCAAGCAAAGAAGTCACTCAACTCCAGCGAAAAGTTTTAGAGAGGAATAGCGGTCCTTCAGCGAACAGCTTGCCATCTTCTTACTTGAACGATGTCCGTGCCGCAATCAATGTCGATGCGCCTCCTACACGTGCAGCAGCCCGAAAAGCCAAGGAGAGCATAACACGAAGACATGAAGACGAGCTTACGGCTAAAAACGGGAAGAGTCAGATTAAAATGGCAGGCAAGAAGAAACAGGGCGAAGAGGCTGAGAAGGACTTGAAGCCCGGATATTGTGAGAACTGCCGGGAGAAATTCGAAGACTTTAATGAGGTGAGCATCATACAGCTAAATTTCATTAAGAGACTTTCACTAACAGCAAACAGCACGTTGCATCACGTAAGCACCGCAAGTTTGCGTTGACGCCCAGCAATTGGAAAGAATTGGACGAATTATTGTCAAGACTTACACGGCCACGCAAGGTCAGTGCATGAGAGATGGTCTCGAAATAGTACACCAAGGATTACACCATAGTGTTTGTTTCTCGGACTGTAGGCGCATTCGTTGATTTGGGGATTTTGAAAGCTTATATTCACATCATTGTTGCATCTTGCTTCGGAAATGAGCTTTCTTAGCTTGACAAGGCGATGCGTTCATTTGGTTTCATTGCATTACAATTCTGGGGATACGTTTGCTAGCTTGCATTGCTAGGCGCTCTTTTTTGGATGGAGCATTTGATAACCCCATGCATTTTCTTTGTTATCGTCTCTTGCTGTGAAGGCTGCGTGTGAAGGACTATTGTTAGGGTAGCAAGGGTCATCACTTCAGAATCGCTGAAGCGACCGGTGTAAGGTAGCATGGTAGTGTCTATAGAAAATCTCACCCGAATATATATTCACATAGACGACGTAGTATGCCATAAAAGTGGTGAACTTTCGAGTAATTTATTGTATCCTCCTAGCGAGCTCGCTTCCACGAACAAATCTTTTTAAAAATCAACATAACATACACAACGAAGAGAACAGACTTTCAACGGAACAATACATCAAGCAGGAATCTTTCCACCACATAATATTTGAGACAATCAAATCGGACATACGAGACAAAAAATACCTCTGTAACGTACATTCTCGTAGTGGACATTGTAGTCTTACGACAAGGCAACAAGACATGGCAGCTTCACCATCGCCTTCGACTCTGGATCGTCTGACACTTGCGACTCCAATTCCGGATGATGAACAGGCCGCCGATCTACCACTTACCATGGCAGCGTCGGTGGTCTTGACCTCGCTGCCTCAAGATGCGCATCAAGCGCTGCAGGGAGCTGGCGAGCTGGAGCAGGAAAAAGGTTCGTGAATCAACTATAGTCGAGTAGCAGTATATCTGTTCCGTAAAACTTTTACATTTCTAAGACTTCACGAGTGCGACTTTGTATTATCAAGCAGTAATGTGCTGGCTATCCAGTGGACCCAACTCTTTTTCACACTCACGGTCTTCATCATAAACCATTCCACAACCCTAGTACAAATGAGGATCTTTGAATCATGCTCACATGAGCCTCAGTAAACATACGTTTCCAACCCGTGGGCTCCGCACCAGCACTTCGCCAACGAGTGTTCAAGATCTCTGCCTCACAGCGATTCGAAACGGTTGTCCGGTTCCTACGCAGAAAACTTGGTACGCGCGAGCACGAGAGCGTTTTTCTCTACGTGAACAGCGTCTTCGCTCCTGGCTTGGACGAAGGCGTGGGGAATCTCTGGCGGGTAAGAGTGATGTAGTTGAACTCACGAGCGAAACTAACATTCAATTTGTTCTAGTGCTTCAAGACCAAGGACGAGCTTGTTGTGGCTTATTCGACCACACCCTCTTTTGGTTGAGAATATAAACATAATTGCAGCTGCATGAGGTATACATCAGTAACACGTACCCCTCCCCCATGCTCTACTCTATACTAAACGACAAAGTGTATCCACCAAAAAAAAGTGCTCGCACAGATCAAGTCGTACAAAATCACAGCAAACAATCCCCAATCAACCCCACCCACCATTCTACCTCCCACCCTCCTCAACCGCCCTCTCAAACTCCCTCAACTCCTCCTCCGGCATCGCATACGTATGCTCCTCAGCAGGAAACCTCCTCTCCTTAACCTCCTCCCTATACCCCCTCATCACACGCTCCGCCTCTCCCCACACATCCCCAAACCGCTTCACAAACTTCGGCAGAAACCTCCCGGGCGGGAAATTCCCACTCATATCCGCCTGCACCAGCACCTGCCCACTACACGCCACCCCGGCACCGATCCCAATCGTCGGCACGCGCAGCTCGCGCGTGATCACCGCGGCGACACCGCCGGGCACGGCCTCCAGCACGACGCCGAAGGCGCCCGCGTCCTGCACGGCGCGCGCGTCGGCGAGCACGTCGAGCGCGGCCGAGCTCGTCTTGCCCTGCACGCGGAAGCCGCCCAGCGCGTGCTGTCGCTGGGGCGTGAGGCCGATGTGCGCGAGCACGGGGATGCCCGCGGTGGTGAGGGCGCGGATGGTGGGCGCGTATGCCGCGCCGCCTTCGAGCTTGACGGCGTGTGTGCGGCCGTGCTTGATCAGGGCGATGGCGGAGGTGAGGGCTTGGGTGGGTGAGATTTCGTAGGTGCCCATGGGGAGGTCGCCGATCTGTTTAAGGGGGAGGTGAGAGGAGGGGTGGAAAGGGGGAGGGGTGGAACTTACGATGAATGCGGTTTTGGTGGCGCGTGCGACTGAGCGACAGTGTAGGATCATGTCTTCGAGCTGGATTTCGCTGGTGTCTTCCATGCCGAGGGATACCATGGCGAGACTGTCTCCGACGAGGACTACGTCGATGCCGTTTTGATCTGCGACGTGGGCGGATGGGAAGTCATGTGCGGTGACCATTGTTATTGGCTCGTTTTTGCGATACATTGTTTGTAAGGTCTGGAGGGTGACTTTCTTGCGAGGCGTAGCATTTGGTGTGCCGAGGGGAGAGTGGGAGCTGTGCCGCGCCTGAGGTCTTGATTTTGGTGCAAGTATGCCAATTCCAGTGTTCCGCAAGCTAGCTGAGAGCGTCCCTGACGAAAGCATCAAAGGTTTCCGGCCTAAAGAAGTTTGATGGCAGACAATGCTCGGTCGGGACAGGACATTCAAGGCACGCGACATCATGGTGGTAAAGAAAGATGGAGATTTGGCGGTTCAACCGGGTATTCCCGAGATCGAGCGTGAAAGGCTGAACGAAGAAAATGCCGGTAAGCCATTGCGACCGGAGCTGAAGGGCTTCTTTTATTGTGATTCAATGGTGTGATGGAGATTGCAGCGTTGGTTGGAGTACGAAGAAGTCAGAAAACGTGACGAAAGGTACGACGGCAGTAAAGGGCGTGCATCCAGCTGGCGGACCGGTTCGGGACACGTCCTCCGGCACGAACTCCGCTCTTCTCCATTAAACTGGATTACAAACGCCTATTCATGCTACTTTACGGTGTGTTAATGTGGTGCATCTATTGAATTTCGCATGACCTCCGCCTCAGTATGCCAAGCTCCGTCGATAGCGATAAGTCCTGCCATGAAAGCGGACAAAGCCCATCACTGAGTGGAAGTGATCAAAAGTTATTAGCCGGATACGGTTAGGCCAAGTGTAATCCGGCTCGTTTAGCTTCCAACCGAGGCGAACGGTGCTCGCTTTCATCATCTTGGCTTGATGCTGAGTGAATGTTTGAAGCACGAGGTGCTGGACAACCAAATGCCAATTCGCGTAGTCATAGAAACCAACAGATAAGTGTAGCTTGTCTATCAGCACAAGTCACCCTATAGCGTTGAAGCTTTGCAAAGTACTTGATGAGGAAACGTGACACGACAGCACGTGAACTGGCTTATGCGGGCGATAGCGGTATCTAGTGAAATGTGCAAAGCCCCGCCAGCGTGACACAACCAAGCACGTATCGCGTCAGAGGAGGTACATCGACATCTCCCGTCGTACCTATATCATCACCTACCTGCCTCACCTCACTCTTACTCTTCACAACTTTAACTAGCCACACCCGTCTGCAACGATTCAAGCTTGCAACACCTCTCTCTTTACCGCTTCTGGCTTCTGAATCTGCTCGTTCCTCTCCATATCTTTCGCTCACTCATCCCAACCTCCTCCGAAACAAAGCCGCCGAGAACCTACCGCAACGATCCGAGTTTAATACGAGACCAGTTAGCTGCTTGGCTGATTAGAGCATCCGACGCTACAAGTCAGACAACTCTTTACCAGACGGCTCAATACAAATTTGTACAATAAAAGGGTGGCCCACAACAGCGGAGGAGACAAGTCGGCGTCATGAGTAGTCCAAAGAGGAGGATCGAGACCGATGTAAGTTCCTCGCATGTATCCAAAAAAACAATACAATAGGAGCCGAACTCAAGCTGATTTCTACCTTTCTTCCAGGTCATGAAGTATGCTATAAAACCATTCGCTCATCTGAGCTTCCTGCTAACGCCAAAACAGGATGTACGTTGGATTGTCGCATTCGGCCGAAGAAGCACTTTTTGGGACATCTCCATGTCATCCGCTAATCCTGCTTGGACAGGCTGATGAGTGACTATGAGGTTACTCTAGTCAACGACAACAGTATGTCCGTCTCTTATCCAAATTCCTTTTTCCACAAAAACAAAAAAACAAAAAACAAAAGCAAAAACAAAAACAAAAACAACTGACGCAATTGCAGTGTTAGTTTCCTTCAGAAATTACACTACTGCCACAAGTCTCTGTTCGCTAACGTGTTTCAGGCAAGAATTCTACGTCCGCTTCAAGGGTCCCGAGGAGAGTATGTGGTTGCGCCCCAGACTGAGCAACCATAACTGAACAAAAACTTTAGCGCCATTTGCAGGAGGTCTCTGGAAGATACACGTGGAACTGCCTGATCAATACCCATACAAGAGCCCCAGTATTGGCTTTGTCAATCGCATCTTCCATCCCAACATTGATGAGCTGTAAGAACACGCTCTCATCCCATTTTGGTGATAACTTGCTCATATCCTTGTAGTTCCGGATCTGTATGCCTTGATGTGATTAATCAAACATGGTCCCCCATGTACGACATGATCAACATTTTTGAGGTTTTCCTTCCCCAGCTTCTACGATATCCAAACCCGACAGATCCCCTAAACGGAGAGGCTGCGGCTCTATTGATGAGAGAACCGAAGAGCTACGATGCAAAGGTCAAAGGCACGAAAAATATAGTCTTACAGAATAGATACAAGTCAAGGCTAATGACATTGCCAGAGTATGTTACACGATATGCCTCGAAAGAAGCTGCAGATGAAGCCGGCGAAGACACGGAATCAGACGATGAGATGAGTTCCGTGGGCAGTTACGATTCTCGCGACGATGATGAGGCGCCTGGCAATATGGACGATATATGACCCATCCCGCTCATGTTCCGGCGTCCTTCTCTTGACCTCCTTTCTGGCGTATCAGCGGTGTTAGCAATCTTTTCTCAGCCGGACATGCCCGTTGTCGTACGAATGGCGTAACCCTCACAGATCGTCGGCGTGTCGATACGGTTTCATTGGTGTTTGGATTAGCTGTAACTAACGGAATTGCTAGTATATCGACTAGCCAACAAGAATGAAGACTTGAATCTCGTACAGCGCGCTTTGTGGTTGCACAATTTCCTCCTCTTGTTGTACAAGTGTACTCTGGACGTACAAGTGTCCCATCTCCAACCCTTTTCTGTATCACAAAGGTGGCGAATCAGTGCTTGACTTTTTTTTTTTTTTTTTTTTTTTTTTTTCAATATCCGCACTGTAGTTGTCGACCTTTCTGGTAGAAATTTCAAGAAAATGTTCGACTTTTCCATATTGGTCTGGTCCCGGACCATCATCCTTGCTTTTAGCCGTCATAAATTTTTATAGCCTCTTGGAGGTGCTCTTCTAAATCCGCATCCCAAACCCATCTCATCCTACCATCCAAGTTTCTTTTCAAGGCCTCCACATTATCACCAATACCCTCTTTTTGAAATTCATACAGACAACCAGCATCTCGACTTGTACTCACCAATTTTTGTGTTCTTGGTCTTCTTACAACATCATATGCATAAAACACTTTCTCAAGATCTCGCTTCTCTCGAGCCCTTGAAAGTAATCGCGAAAGCACAAAGGCATCCTCGATTGCCATCCCAGCCCCAGCCCCTTGGTGAGGTGTTGATGCGTGTGCCGCATCTCCTAACAGGCAAATCTTGCCTTTGTAATACGTTTTTGCTGGTAAATGATCAAACAAGGCCCAGATATCCGGGCTTCTCATCATTCTCAATATCGACTGAACATCTTTTCCCCATCCCTCATAATCTCTCAACATTTGCTCTTGATTCTGGGGCAAAACCCACTGATTTCCATGCTCCCACTTCCCATCCGCCTTCGTCCGAAAAGCAACTACATTCATCGTCTCGCCATGCTCAATCGGAAACGTCAGCAAATGCCCGTCATACCCCCAATGAAAATGCGCATTCCGCGCCGTCCACTCCCCCAACGCCTCCACCGCCTCATCCATCGGCACCAGTCCCCTATACGCATACTTTCCCGTGAAAACCGGCTCCATCTCCGGCTCCCCCGCCAGCACAATCTGCCTCACGCGCGACTTCACCCCATCACACCCCACCACCGCATCCACCACCTCCACACTCCCATCCTCAAACCGCATCTCCACCCCCTCCTCCTCCACTCCGCACTCCCACACCTCCACCAGCCTCTTCCCAAAACTCACACACCCCTCCGGCACCAACTCCGCAATCGCGTCCAGAAACCGCGCGCGATGCACACTGCTCCTCTCCGTCCCCGTCCGCACCTCATGGATCTCGTCCCCGGCCCTCAGCGTATTCGTCCACCTGCCCCCCAGCTCGCCTCCGCGACCATCCATGCCCATGCGATACCCGCTCCACATCCTACGGCGCCGCGCTGCGACGTCGCCGTGGAAGGTGGCGTGCGCGTTGTACGCGTCGGCGAGCCGCGGCGAGATCAGGCGCATGGCGGTGACGGAGTTGGAGCCGAAGGCGACGCCCGCGCCGATCTCCGCGAAGCGGGGCGCCGACTCGTAGACGTGTGGGTGCAGGTGTGTGGGCGAGGTGTGTGTGAGGAGGCCGAGGAGGAGGGAGAGGCCGCCGATGCCGCCGCCGATGATGGCGAGGCGGAGGGGGGGAGAGGAGGGGGAGGAGGGTGGTTGGGGCGGGTTCATGGTGAGGTGGGATTGGAGAGGGGGAGGGGGGGGGGGGGTGAGATGGGTGAAATTGAAGGATTGGATGAGCTAAGACGGGCTCATGGTGCTTTGGTGAGACGGTGAATGAGGTGCGAGCTTACCGATGTGTAAGCGTGAGGATGTGTTTCAATTCTGGGGTATGGTCTGATTTGTTTTTGGCGCACAAAATACACGAAGAAAAAAGAAAATTGTCACTGTTTATTTTTTTAGCCTACCTTTCTTCACATTGGCCGAATACCCGTCTTCGATGTTTTTGGAGGGCTAGACTAAGTCTTACCCCTGTTTATATGTAGACTGCCGTCTCAGCCGAACCGAATGAGGTCTTTTCGGCTTCACCGACTGACACGTGAAACTAAAGGGACGTAGCCTAACCTTTCCTTTGTTTGATGATGCCGAGATCTGCAACGTCGAGAAAATGCTCCGAAGCACGTACCTGATATAGTCTTTGGCTGCATGTTCATAGTACAGCTACAGCGTATGGTGCAGTATTAACCGTACTTGACCAGTTTGAGCGCACATCTATACGTAATGTGCCCTTCATTGTGTTGGAGACCGAATAGCAACCTGTGCTTCCCCGCCTTAGAGCGGCTTGATGGTCTTCAGCAAAAAGGCGGACAAGCTTGGTAATGGCCGTAGTGACGTCGCAGTTGTTTCCTTTTCTATTACAGATATAGACAAAGGGCAGACCAGTTCAGCCGCAAGCTGAAAAGTTAGTGGAAGGATTGTATACCATGCCACTTGCGTACACGACGGTGAACGCTTTGTAGCAGAAGCACCAACGCATGGCAAACTTGGTTAATTTCCACGAGTCTGGTTGCGAACATTCTACACCAGGCCTACGGGCGTTTCGGCCGGCAAGATGGACCCTAATTGGGCAGCTGAATCGGCAAGCTGCATTGACGAGTTGGAAGAATGAACGCATCGTGTTTGAGGCATGCTATCATCGTGCCATAGCGCGTGGGTCGATGCCTCAGATGGCCGGCGGTCTGACTCGCAGATCCGTCGATCATACGACGGGAAGACGCAAAAGTCACATGGCCGGCTCCCGGATTGGCTGACTCGTAGACAGCTGGCGTAAGCAACCAGATGGGAAAAGAGCCCGTGGTGGCCCTGATGGCGACCCCCTTAGCCAGAAGGTGGCCCCCCTATGGCTACGTTGTTTCATGTTTGGAATGCATCCACCACGAGTCGAGCTCGCGTGGGCTCGCAGCTCCACGTTGACGCCAGCATTTGCTTTTCTGTGCAGAGGTTGGTGCGAGGGCTGACCCAGAATGGCAGCGAACAGCTTGCGCCACACGGCGGGTCAGGATCGAGACTTTCCACGGCCCCGCCATGTCTTGCTTGCTGCTGCAGCATGGCGAAACTGGCTCGGAGCAGAGGAATAGGGGGCGGCCGACGTACAGCGAAGGTACCAAGCATGCATCGCAGAACACTTCGCAGAGAACAGGTCGAGCACCAGGTGAGAAATAAGTGAACGCCATCGCCAGCAACTATCTTGAGCCATCTCAAGCCGAGCTGGTTTTGAAATTGGGGCCCTTGGGTGTCTCAAGCGCGGACGAGCGCAAAGGGGCTTCTAGAAGGCTACCAGGCAAGGCTAGGGGAGAGAGAGGGGAGCAGGCAGTAATTGGCCATGTGGCAACCCCCGAGGGAGTGGATGAGCACTAGCAGTGTAGCATGCAGAAAAAACGTGGTTGAGCTGGGGGAACCGCTTCCTCCTGGCGCCTCTTGACGTTGGCTTCCATGGCTTCGTTCCCTCTGGACGGAGAGAGGTGACTGTGATGACCCTCTCTTCGCCCTGCAGCAGCAGAGCAAGTTCGCCTTGTTCTTCGCGCCGCTGTTGATGCTGAGCCAGCAGTCTCCATCCTCCGCTAGTTGGAGTTGAGGGAGAAGATATCAGTCCCCTTGCACCATCTAGAGATCTGCGCCCAACCTTGCTCACCATTCAGCCCCTCCGTGCCTCCTTCCGCCATTTCTGCTCCTCACTGACGGCCATTCGATTGCAACGACATCTTTTCAGGCACCCTCCCATACACACACGCCCTTCCTTGCCGTGACGTACGCGCTCCATCACTGGCTGTCCTGCGTGCTGTTCAAGTTAAAGTGCTAGCTTTCCGCTCCGCGCTGCTTGACGGCCCTCTGCTGGTTCGACCACTTTCCACGGTTCCCGTTGCGGCACTCGCCCCGAGCTTTGCTCTAACACGACCTCGTCTGAAACAGGAGTCCCTGTTTCGAGCTCACTGCCATCATCCTGGTGACTGGATTCCCGAATTGCTCGTCCGGGCCGATACCTAAACCTCACCTTCTCGACGCCGCTTATTCCGCTGTCTCTGTTGCACTAGACGATGCCGAACTTCTCGTACCGTTGGCCACCTTGCGACAAATAATTTTCCACCGCAATCTTGGATTGCCGCACGACTGCCAATGGGCAATTCCAACGGAAAGCCTGTGGTCTTTACGGACGAAGGTAAGCCCTCCCTTCGCCCGCTCTTTTGAAGACTGCACATTGGCTAGGCCCCGCCAATGTCAGTCTTACTGCAGCGTTCGCTGACTTTCGCTTCTGTATCCAGTCAATCTCAGCCATTTTAGACTACTCCGAGTCGTCGGCAAAGGTGCCTTTGGTAAAGTCCGAATCGTCGAGAGAAAGGATAGCGGCCTGACCTTTGCGCTGAAATATATTCGCAAAGATGAAAGTATGTTTATTCTTCTCGGAACCATCATTCACGCCTCATTAATCTTGTCATCAGTCGTCCGGTCTGAGAGTGTACGGAACATCATTCGGGAACGTCGCATGCTAGAACATCTAAATCACCCATTCCTTTGTAACTTGCGGTACAGCTTTCAGGATGTCGAATACTTGTACGTTGCAATCACAGTCACTTCCTGTCATGATACTGAGTGAAATGCAGGTACATCGTTGTAGATCTGATGACCGGTGGTGATCTTCGTTTTCACATTTCGCGCAAAGCCTTCACAGAAGAGGCTGTACAATTCTGGGTTGCCGAACTGGCCTGCGCCATTCGATATGTACACAAGCAAGGCATAATACATCGAGACATCAAGCCCGACAACGTTTTGCTAGATGGAGACGGACATGTGCATTTGGCAGACTTTGTATGCACTTTGCTCCATCCATAATACAGTCACCGAAGTTAACACTCCCAGAACGTCGCTTCCGATTACACTCCTCATAAACCTTTACACAGCAAATCAGGAACATTAGCATATTTGGCACCGGAGGTATACCAAGGAAAAGGCTATTCAAGTGAGGTGGATTGGTGGTCACTTGGGGTTCTCTTCTACGAATGCATCTACAACAAGGTATGACGTGGCCTCACATATCTTGAAAGCGAAATCTAATGTGATGCAGCGGCCGTTCGATGGCCATAATAGCGAACAGCTTTCACAGTCGATTATCAAAGGCGAACCAACGTATCCGGTCACGAATCCACCAGTATCCATGCCTTGCTTACACGCAATCAGTTCTCTACTAGAAAAGGACAAGAAACGGAGAATAGGAGCAGCGGGTTTCGAAACATTCACAGACAATCCTTTCTTCAGACCAATTGATTTCGAAGCATTAGAAAGGAAGGAGATAGACCCGGTCTTCAAGCCTTCGAGTGATAAGACAAATTTCGATGCGACGTATGATTTAGAAGAGCTCCTTCTGGAAGAAGCGCCACTGGAGGCACGCGCCAGGCGACAGAAGCCCAGAGAACAACTGAAAGACAATGCAACAGAACAGGAGATTCGGACTGAAGAGTTGCACCGAATGATTGAGACATTGTTCGAGCCTTTCAACTACACGGCTGTCAGTGCAGAGAGGTCAGTATCTTCAATCAAGCGAATGTCTATTAATATTAATGTTCTAACAATATGCAGGGCAGCTGCATCTGGCGAGGAAGCAACTTACATTAGTACTGCACCTGCAGACGTCGTTCGTCAAGCAGTGAACGAAAAGAGAGGTGCTATGGATAATACAGCAGAACAAAGGCCAACGAACAACTCACCGGCGACTACGCCTGTAGGTCAAACCAGAGCCTCAACAAATTCACCGACCGGTTCTCCGTCGATGGCTGCATCGCCAGTGGCCACTGGAAGTCCTGTAGCGCATTCAGACACAGCTGGAGGGCCGCCATATCAATCAGATACAGAATATATCCATAATCAGAATCCGTCTCAGGATCCGCAATCCAACACTCAACCTCGTCGACCTTCACCACGCAGACAGCACTCACAAACGACTCCAGCTTCCTCGCCTCCTCCAACCCATGGCTCGACATCTTATTCACGTCCAATTCCTCAGAATCGGGTTCGTGGTTCAACCCGGAGCACCTCGAGAGGCGGAGGAGTGTCAGTTGTGCTCGACGAGCGTGGCACTGGCTCGTGGAATGAAATGGGCGCCTCAGTCAATGATCAGCAACATCAGCAGCAAACGCACTCCAAACCTACGGGCATGCTAGGATTTCTCAGTCGTAAGAAAGGTCGCGACAGGAGTCCTCGAGCCAAGGAACGAGAGCGAGGTGTACTCGGCAAAGAAGGTGCGAGGGTAATCATTAGCAATACTTGATGGGCATAATGAGTTTCTCTTCCGTTGTCATGGCCGCATCTTTATCCCGGAAGTTCTTGGGTAAAGAAGCGGCTTGGATTTTTCTTTCTTCGATGATGCAGCGAGAAAGCTGTTTGAACTTGCATTCTGGTTTGGGGGGACATCCTGGAAATCTCCTTTGGCATCATTGCAGGGCGTTCCATATCCGGTGGGGAGGCGAGACTACTGTCTGGTAGGATGGTGGTCCTTGAAGATGGAAAAGGGAATCATTTTCGGGTTGGCATATCGGGCGAGCAAAAACAGATACGATAATGCGAGGGTCGTGCGAAGGAAACATGAGAAATGTGGACGAGGGTAACATCCTCGCTCTGGTTGAACTGTACTATAATAACATGGCGAGAATCAATCCAATTGCTACACTTGAGCGTCTAAGTCTTTTGAATCAAGTATTGGATTGCTCTGGATTAATTAATTTTTGCATATCATTCCCTCATATATCTTCAATATTCATATCTTCTTCACAATCCATCTCTTCATATGCCTTTCCATCAGGGATCATACATTCTCATCTTCCTCTCCTCACCGTATCCTGCATACCATTTACCCCCGTTCTACACCACTTTCCCCCCTCCTTCTCTCTCCCCATTGTCCCCTCTCGGCCCACGTCCTCTCAGCAAACCCCTTCAAGTCCCTCGTCCAATCCACAAACCGCTCCTCCAACAGCCCCCCATACCACAACCACACGACCCACGCCATCGGGCCCATAAACGTCTCCCACGTCCAGTACTCGCACCGCTCCGCATCCGCCCCATCTTCCAACCGCACCACCCGCAGCATCTGCGACCGCTCCGCCCGCAACAGGAACGACGGGAACCCGCGCGAGCACCAGCGGATCGCGTAGGCCCGCTCGTCGGCTGCCGAGGAGGATGAAGAGGGGGCTGGAGGCATCTCGGCTGCGGTCACCTCCTCGCCGGAATGGAAGGTGCTGCCACCATTGGGGCCCTTCATCTCGCTCTTGAATGTCATCCTTGTGCCGACTTTGAGAAAGGTTACTTGTGCAGTCTCATCGTTTGCGGTGGTGGGGGAGCTGGGGCCCGGGTCGTGCTGGATGGTGACTTGGGGGATGAATGTGTTCCATTCGGGGTAGCGGGCGCTGTCGAGGATGCAGTGGGCGACGTGCGAGGCGGGTGCGTTGATGGTCGTGGCTGCGTAGGGAGAGAAGACGCAGTCGGAGGGGAGAGTGTGGTTGGGAGGAGGGGTGGTAGTGATAGTGCCGTTGTTGGATTCTGCCTTGTTCGGGGATGCCATGCTAGTTTGGGTGGTTCGGATGCAGTTGCAAGGGCAATGAATTGCTTCGAAGCATTGTCAAGGTTAGTATCTCGAATCGGCGCACGTAAGGAACTGAACCTGGGGAGTTTGTGATTTAGTGCTTGACCGATTTTAGAGCTGACTTAATGCCATGTTGAGACCGGTCGAGAGCCATTGGCTCTTGTTCTTTTCCATGACAAATCTCGAGCCATCTCAAGACCATTAGCAGCACCAAATACATCTCGGCTATTCGCTAGTGTTCGAGCGGCGTATCTCGAAGATCCGCAGAGGTAAGGTAGGGAGTTCAAGGCGCTAACTCACCACCACAGAATACCTTTGACCATTGTCTTACGTAATTACATATCAACTTTAAAACGAAATCACCCAACAAAAAATGAACCAATTGCGTGATTCTGGCTGGAAATGTCTAAATATTTTGGTTTTATTATATAGTGTTTGAGTATGCTGCGTGCTCGTAAACACGACTTGGAATGTGAGTATCTGTGTGCTCGGAGATGTTCCACCCTTTCTTGCCGATGTATGATGAGACCTTTTTTTCTCTACGTCTATAACTCATGTGAAAGTAATCATAAAGCTCGTGAAGCCCCGAATCCGCAAACACAGCTCATCAAGCAATACCATTTCGAAGCAAAGCAAAGCAAAGCTAACACCGGCTTTTGGGTTTGAAAGATATGAATGCCATTGTGCTGATCGGCAGTCATGTTTCGGGCGCGCTTCCAGTGCAAATAGTCACTTCGATACCGTCCTGGTTTGGTGTGTCAGTGTTTCTATCCTGATGAAAGTCATGTACATGCTTACTGGAATTCCCGACATCTGGAAGCTATGTATGGTTTTGCTCTCGTAAATCAGCCTAGGGTTCCCGCAAACCTTGTCATCGCTGAGATTTCCAGATTCTAGCCATCGCTTCTTCTCCGCCGGATTAGCTCGTAGATACGACAGATATTGCGGGTTGCCAGGCTTGATAACGTCGTCCGCAACCAACATAGTTCCTGGTCTGATCATGTCGAAACCCTCACAGTACCGGAGATCTCGTGTATAAAGTGGCTTCAAGTGGTCGAGGAAGAGCAGATCGATGGTGCTAACCATTCTCGTTTCATGCAGATGTTGGAGCATTTTGTCGCTAGGCCCTACAAGCACCGTGACGATATCCTTCAGACCGGCCAGTTCTATCAGTTTCGTTGACGTAGCAGCGAAGGAAGGATTCTCTTCAATCGAGATATATTTCTTTCCCCCAGCTCGGCGAAGGGCATCTCCAAAGAGAATTGCGCTGTATCCGACATAACCGCCTATCTCAACGAGAACCTTTGGTTGACAGGCCGCAATCAGCTTGGTAACGGTATCACCTTTGTGGTAACCAATGTTCATCAAAAACTTGGTTGTACGGCTGTACTCGTCAATCGTTGCAATAACGTCCCTGGGAGATCCACGCATGCTGGGAAGTTTGGGATGCGTCATAATATATGTGAGAAGATCCTGTTCACGTCCGTCGTTGAACTGTTTGCAATTAATCAGGATCATGTTACAAAATGGTCTGAAAAAAATCTACGAACGAAGCCTTTTCCGGATTCTTTTTCCGCATACGCGGATGCTTGGTCAAAGCCAGTAGGCTCCGCGTCGACAACGCATCGCAGGTTCTCCTTGAGAGTCTCCATTTGGTCCAATCCAGATCAGATCGATGAGTAAGATCTGGTTTTGGAGCTTTGGATGAGCTCTGACTGGTTCAGCCCATTCACCTCGATATTTGAGCCGTTGTGGGAAGGAACCAAGAGCACGGACCATCTACTCTCACTTCGGTCTCGTCTTAAATCTAGCTATTGAGCAATCATCACCAATGCATCCCATTCAGTCCATCCATTTAGTTATCACATTAGCTTGTATTGTTTATTCTAAATCACGAGTTTCTATTGGTGAATGTGCGCCACCAGGTCAGGGGTTCTTAAACCCCACCTTTGGAAAATCGAAAACGTCCCATACACTTAAATCCTTACCAAGCCTTGCTGCAAGCCTTTTGATTGCCTTTTAGGAAAAATTAAGCATATCCTTCTGATTCTGGAAATGTAATAGCAGGGGCTTTGAATCAATGCAAAGCGTGCGAGCGTAGGACCATGTATTAAAGCGGTATGAAGTAAGCCGTCTGAGCTATTTATTACAAGGGCTTGCAGCAAAACATATCTCCGCACCTTCTCCCCGAGACGATTTTGAGTAATCAACAAGGCTTCGAGAAACTATGTAGATCATCATTGTTGAGAGTCGCTGAGACAACACAGCAGCAAGTCATAACTTTTGCAACCCGGCTCGCCTACTTGCTTTGTATCTGATTTAGTCCATTACTTCCTCGAATGCTCAACTAGCTACTTAGCTCACGGCCATTAGGAATCGAAACGATTAACGGGGTGAGATATCAGGTGGCGTTTACCCGTGTATTAGTGGCCGGGGAACGTCGGATGGTTGAAAGGACCGCGTTCCGGGCTCAAAACTAAATGACGCTGACAGAATAGGGGTTAGATGAAGAACGTGGTCACGAATGTGAGACCATTGGCTGAGCCTTGCAAGCAGAGATTGGACTGTGTCAGCTGTAAATAGTCACCGAAATTTGTAGGCGGTGTGATTATTTGGCTGAGATGCGTAGTTGAGCCCGAGAATCAGCCGTGGGAAGCATGGGGGAGAGATGATGGAATCAGAGGAGAAAGACGATCTTGCATTATTGTACTGACATTTCGATTCCAAAAAAAAAAAAAAAAAAAAAATCACCGAAAGGAGGTAGCGATTTGGGCTAAGTTGCATAATTAGAAGATGTGCACAAGTTGAAATGAATGCACGCTGTTGACGGTCTACCTTATCAGCCGACTTACCGACGCTTCCATCACTGGACTTCTATGACTAAGCAACCCGTGAAAAATGGACATGCGGAGCCTGATCTTCGCATGAGATTGGCTCATTTGTCTCATCGACTGCCAAGCTTGATTGCTAAATGCATACATTTCTC
Organism: Astrothelium macrocarpum; assembly: GCA_021030915.1. Classification (NCBI taxonomy): domain Eukaryota; kingdom Fungi; phylum Ascomycota; class Dothideomycetes; order Trypetheliales; family Trypetheliaceae; genus Astrothelium; species Astrothelium macrocarpum. Next base: position 225,069 of record JAGEMR010000022.1, read on the forward strand.
TGGGAACTCAACAAGGTGAACTGTCCCTGTGGGGAAATGTATATTCGATAGCTAAAACAATTTTAATCGCCTACACAATGCCAAAGCGAAAACGCGATCCGCTTGAGGACAACGAGCGTGTCACCAACCCTATCAAACGCACAAGAGACCATGCTTCAAACATAATTGAGAGAGAAGAGAAGCAGATCAGTAGAGCTTTGAAAGTGGGAAAGGGATTCGAAAGACAGAAACTTTCACGAAGGTCCAAAACAGCTGCTGAAAAAGGTGATGACGGCTTAGCTAAACGAGTCAACTCGGAAATTGAAGCTTTGAAGGTCTGTATTTTAACAAGCCCTTCAAATCAGATACGATTTATCTAATAAGTATAGGCACTGGATCTTTCTTCTGTGGCTGCGCACCACCTCCGTAAAACTTTACTGAAAGTCAAAGCTATTGCCTTATCTCCAGCGCTACCATTTGAGCAGGGATCCATCCAACCAATCTCCCACGATACTGCGACTCTGAATGTTTCTGCAAGACTGTACAGCTCTAACCCAGTAAAGACTGCCACCATTCGTGCTGTCGAAGAGGTGAGCCACGCACTTGGAGTAGATGTCCGGAAATCACAGAAGGCAACCGCATTTCCTCAACCTAGAACGGTCAAACCTCCAGCAATAAGCACAGAGGAATCTAGTGACGATAATGACACCCCAGCTGCACACGAACATACTCGAACTCATGGTCGTCCGCCAGTTGAAGACGGAAGCGATGTCCACGCACTACCTGCAATTTCGAATGATCCAGACAGCATAACAGATGAGAATGGGTATGATGATTTTGCAAGATTTGACCGTCGCATTGCATCATCATCAGATTTTTCCGGGAGCGAAAGCGACATGGACAAAGAGACATGGCAACGCAGAGCTTTAGCAAAATATCATACCTCAGCTGACGAGTCCATGTCGACATCGGCGTCTTCGTCTGTGGCATCGCCGCCAGCAGCACGTCTTAACAATGTCTCCAAAAGCTCTCAGAAAGCGAAAACTAGCCAATCAACCTTTCTCCCTTCCCTCACGCTGGGCGGTTACGTATCTGGCTCGGAATCCGCGTCTGACGACGAGGTTGACGTACATTCGACACGCAAGAATCGGCGAGGTCAACGTGCTCGGCAGGCGATCTGGGGGAAAAAATACGGCAATGGAGCGAATCATATACGAAAGCAGAAACCAAACTCTAAAAGCGACCGAAATCATGGCTGGGACCCGAAAAGGGGTGCGATTGACTCTGAAAAGGGTAGTTCCCGGAGGAAAGGAAGGATCCGAGATACAAGACAATCCACAGACGCAAATGCGATCGAGGTATCGAATTCGAGAAATGTGGGAAACAACCACAAGGCCGGCCAGCGGAAGGAGACTGATGATCGTCCTCTTCATCCATCTTGGGAGGCCAAAAAGAAAGCAAAGGAAGGGCAAAATCAGACGGCAGCTTTTCAAGGAAAGAAGATTACTTTCGACTAGCTTCACTGCGAAATACCCCTTTCGAAGTAAAGATTGCACAGTAATTCGATTCTAGAACTCATTTACCACAGCGCTGCAAAGGATATCAAGAACAAGAAGCAAAAATACGAATTCTACAGTGCGGACTGGTCTCCCATTCTATTGCTAGAACGTCTTGGTGCTCCATTCAACTCCCAGATTCCGGACCTACATTTTCTTCAAATGGAGGAGGCTCATCCCATTCCCGCTGGATTTCGGCTCTGTTACAGCAGTCTGAATATCCAGGCGGCGCCAGACCAAAGCCAGCAACCTGCTCAAACACTTTCTCCCTGGCAATCTCCAGCGCTTGTCTCTTCTCTTCAGCGTCCAAGGCCGCCACCTTCAAGTTTTCTCTCACCGTCTTTCGATCCTCTTCCGTGCTCCTTATGTCCGCTCTTACTATGTCAAAGTTCTCCTTTGCTTGCAGCCGACGTGCAAATGCCGAGTCATACTCGCTCCGTCGCTCCTCTTGCTCGGCAAATTCCGGTGTCGGCTGCGAGAAGACTTCGTCGTATAGTTTATCGAGGTCCCGATGCGCGTTAATGTGGATTTCCGCGGACACCTGCAACTCTTTATTTGATGCCAGTTCATCATCTAGGTTTTTCTGCAACTCAAGACGCCGATCTTCGGCGACTTTTTGCTCCTTTAATGCCTCGAAATAAGCTTGTTCGTATTCCTCGGCCTTTTGGTGGAAGAGGACTATCAAGCAGACCACATAGTAGGCGTACTTGATTACCAGGTTATCTTGATAAGTTCTATGCTTCTCAAACTTGAGCTGGGTGCTGTTTCTGCAGGTGTTGATGGTGCGGTCCTGAGATAAGAGTTCGGCACGGTGAGCGCGCAGGCTGAATTCCGTCCGAGTATAGGCATGGAGAGCATCTGAGGTCTTATTGAGCGTGACGAGGATTTCTGAATTGCGTGATGCCGCGGCGTGAACACGATCAATTGTTTTGCCGTATGCGCTAGGTTCTGTCATCATTAAGATAGATATCGGGCGAGGTTTTCGAGGGCTCTGTGAGAGATAAAGGAACGCAAAAAAGCACGAAAAAGCGGGTGATCTTGTTTTAGATGATGCAGCTTCGGCTGAGATATCCACATTTAAATTTGTGTCGTGACAGAAGACGAGCGCAGCAACACTTTAGAAGCTTGACCGACATTATATTAAAGCAGTGGAAGAAAGAATTACACCGCAAAGCTGAGCTGATGTAGCTTCGAGTAATTTGTCAATTCTTCGTGGCTCAAATCAAAGCTCAGCCATCGTACCAAACTAGAATGAGTGGTTTACGGTGGTTGACTAAGGACTGGGCTGCTTATTTCAGCTTGGGCCTTAAAATAGCGTTTAGCGTTTTCCTTTTGCAAAACTGGATCTTGAATAACAGCGGAATTTCTACAGCAATGTACAATTCAGGAAAGTACATTTAGGTCACATGTCCACGCATGGAGAATGTGCGAATCATGTGAAGTTTTTGAACAGTCAATGATAGATTTGCTTGAACGTGTGTTGATGGATGAGGATGATAAAAGGACGCTCGGCCAAAACCCCGAAGTTTCGGCCGAAAGGTTGCCCGGTTCTCTGAATGTTCGATTTTAAAATCGGACATGTCTCACTGTCGGAAATCGAACGGTCATCACAGAACACCGCAACTCGGTCACGATGGGTAATGCGTCAAAATCATATTCAGCTGGAAGATCTGGTGTGAATTGCCTATATAACGTTCGAAAGGGTTGCTGATAGGTAAGTTCCTTGATATCGAAATCGCTATCCATTATCCAGAGAAAACAGGTCCACCGTCTTGTCTTGGAGCACACATCGTGTCACAATCTCTTTTCGTGCAATTTTGATTTCTTATACTCATTCAGCACTTTTCATTAAATCGACAACTATCAATTAGAAAAATGCGGTTTTTGATCATTGGTGGAAGTGGCCGAACAGGCAAACTTGTCGTGGATGAAGTTCTCAAACGAGGTCACAGTCTAACAGCACTTGTTCGAGATCCAAACTCATTGAAGAAGCATTCAGGCCTCAAAATCATCCAAGGAACACCTGCATCGAAAGCTGACATCGAGAAGGCTTTCACGACATTACCCGACCAGGTTCCCAGCGCCGTTATTGTCACGCTGAACGCTCGTCGAGAGAGCGACAGCCCATTTTCTAAGCCGGTTGCCCCTCCTCGGTTCATGGCGGACTGCAATGCTAATGTCATATCTGTGATGAAGCGGTATGACGTGCAGAAACTGGTCATCATGAGCGCCGTTGGTACTGCAGATTCGCTCTCTGAAATGAACTGGATGATGCGGCTCGTCATGCGCAAAACAAACATGCTATACCAATATCTCGACCACGATGCTGTGGATAGAGAGACCAGGGAAAGTGGGCTGGACTTTGTGCTTGTTCGGCCAAATATGTTGATGGAGGGGGAAGCAAAGCGAGTGAGGGAGTGGGGAAACCAAGGCAAAGGGATGCCTATGATGGCGAAGATCACACGGGGTTCAGTTGCAAGGTTTCTGGTCGATGCAGCCGAGAAGAACCAGTGGAATGAGAGAACGCCTGTCATCACTAATTAAGGTCAATAGGAGGAGTTAGGGTCAAATGCGTAGGTGCGAAGGTGTCACCGGGAATTTGCAATTGAGCGTGTTTGAGAAATTTCGTTGCTTCATTTTGTTACCGAAACACGTTGCTAAAACAGTTCGTATCATAAACCCAATGAACCTCATGAAGCATAAAAGCATCACAAAGTCATTCTAAGACGAACGATCTTCTTGCAACGAGGTTCCAACGCCGATCCTACCACTTCCCAATTTCTTTGTCTCATCCTGAATTGAGGGGGATCTCATGCCTTTTGAGCCTCTGCAAGAAGAAGCTCGTGCTGCTTCGGGTGTGTGCTGTCCACGTTGCCCTTCGCCATCTTCTTCATCACAAAATTGCCATCAATCTCCACGTCCTCTGTAAGTTTCCCTCCTTCTACCCTCCATTTCCCTGCGATTGTCAAGGTACCGACCGGAGGCTTGGCATTGACGAGGGAATTGACGCCGCCATCGACGTTAGTAAGCGTGAGTTGGTAAGTTGTCTGTCCAATGGGTTTCTTGTCGGTGATGGAATAGACAGCCTCGCTGGACGCATCACCAGAGTCAAGTTTGTAAGAAATGAGGGAAGGACAGAGAGCTTTAATCATGAGCTCATGGTTGTGCAGAGTGGTGATGACTTGTTCGGTTGTCAGTCCTGATGGAATTGGTGTCTTGACTGATGTAGTTGACATTGTAGCTGCTAGTCTCAGGGCAACTTGGTTATCTTCCTATTTTTCTTCTATGAAGGAGATGGAGCAGTATGAATATCCAGAAAAAAGAGGCTCAGGTGCTTGTGCTCGATGGATATCTAATGATCATGAATTACATCTACCTTTGACGGCACTGGTGCCCTTCTTATGCAAGTCATGATTTGTACCAAAGAAACCTTGATAGACATGTGCCAGGCACATCCCATTGATCTCCGAACGTCCCGTGTGGCTCTGAGGTTTGGAGATACGAACGGGCGCAAGATCAACGAACGGGTCCCCAATCGTTCGAATCTTGCATTGAGCATGAAACTCCGAGCTTCTTCAAACGTGATATCATTATTGGTCTGAAAGGAAGCTTTGAATTTAGGGCAATCTAAATAGCGTCGGCTCCCCGACAAAGCGGGAGACACTTCGGAGAGTCGCACCAATCCCTCCGACTGAGCGAAACTTCTTCACTCAAATTGATGCTAATTTTGATTTTCTGCAAGTTTCATCACACGGGATAAGTGGCATCAAGGGCTGTAATAAGACGGCAGTTTGTCATGTGGAGGGACTCTGAAGGCAGTGATTCGGACTTTCGCTTGCACATCATCTCTTGCTTGCTCGGACTGCTAGTTTCCATGACGTTAGCGGGCCAAGAACGGAGGTCAAAGCAAATTATTTTAGAGATAACGCCAATCCAGAATTCTCCTACAAAGGACGTTGTATAAATGTGGTCTTAGAAGGATCGATAGAAAGTTAACATCACAAAGGTACCATACAAGAAACATCTCCACCTGCACGACATACGATACATTGGTAAGCAAGTGATCAGACGAGAATGACTGGCATGATCGCTGAGAACGCCTCATGCCTAATATCGAGCTAGGCGTTTCAAATGTTGGGCCTTAAATGCAACCCTTTATCACCATTCCCTGGAAGCGTCAGCCGCCTAGTCTGATGTGTTCGTAAACTCTTGAGTCATCCGATTGGTAGGCCAAAATCACCGAAGAATTGATGCATGGAACAGAAGCTTGTGTTGCGCATATTAATGCTGTTCAATAAGGTCTCCCCTCCATACTTCTTGTAAAATGGACATTATAAATCGTGCACATTTTCGCAAAGCTCCCGTGACAATTTATTCTTGTATTCTGGAAGATTTCGAATAACGGAGAGCGCTGCAAGTAGCATGGACACAACTATCCAGACTCATTGGGGAACATTTGCACCCATCTAAAATCTGTATGTCTCAATGTCTATGACAGGTACAGGAGTTATCCTGTCATTAATCTAGAAGCGATCGCAGATGGTGAAGTCGGCTCAAAGTCAAGTCCCTTTTCGACGCTTGTCCCTTGGACAAAAGTAGATTGACAAGGTGTTTCTTTCGGTCCTGCACCCTAATAACATGCTCTTCATGCGACTGCCTCATGATGTATCGAATTGTCGTGACCGGTCTCGTTTGGCCCATTCGATGTATACGCGCCAAAGCCTGCTCCTCCATTGATGGATTCCAATGTGGCTCAAATAGATACGCTCGAGATGCGGCCGTGAGCGTAAGCCCAACAGCACCGCATGAGATGGACAGCAGCAGCACTTTCACAGATGGATCGCTCTCAAACATGTTCAGTGCGGACACCCGTTTGGACTGATTTACCTTCCCATCAAGTCGTACACATTTGATGTAAGTAGATTCCAAGGCATCCTGGATGGCGTCAAGAGTTGAAGTCCAACACGAGAAGACAATAGACTTCTCTCCAACGTTCTGTAGATCAGCTTGGAGAGCTTTAATCTTGGTAGACCAATCTAGGTTTCTCGTTGCACCTGGCTGTGATCGTGACGTCGGCACGCTCTGAAAGGATCTCGATAGTTGAACTGTCGGGCATGGAGGCTCATGATTGCAGGCAACCCCCTTACGCATATGAGTGATCGTCTGAAAGCATTTGTGGCATACGAGCACAAGACATTCGGACAACCAAGGCTCATGTCGAGGATCGTCATCAGGGAAACTGTTCTCTGCTGCTAACACTGCTATCTCTTCAAAGCACTTCGAACATACCGCCTCTCCAACAGCTAACATATTCTGGAAAATGTCATCTGCCGTGGACGGACTCCAAAGTTTTGGCGAGGTTTCCTCCATGTTAGTAAATGAGTGCGGTCCGTTGGTGATGGCGAATTTAACCCCAAGATTGCATATTTGCCGAAGCCTAGTAATTCGCCGCAGCGCATTCATGTAAGCATCCTTTTCTGGTGCTCCTGAAAAGATTTGTACATCAACAAATCTGGCAGCCTCGGCCTTTGTAGCATCGTAGACTGCTCTTTCCTCGATGCTGAAATCAAGATAACGAACCAAATCATGACGCGGCGGAAGCTCAATAGTATTGCCGCTCCGTCGAAGCATAATGTATCCGAGGAGTTTCTTAAGCCTCGGAATGGCAATATCTTCGGCACCTTGTTTCCATTTTCTTGCAATGTCAAATTCGAAATTGCTGGGCTCAGAATACGGATAGGCTCCAACAAAGCGTAACAGGCTGGCGAGGTCTGCAAGCTTATTTTGGATAGGGGTGCCTGTGATCGCCCATCTCGCTCGGCCTTTGAGAGAATAGACTGCCTGGGCGGTGGCGTTTGTGGTATTTCGAATGTAATGGGCTGCGCGGATCAGCAATGAAACATCATGGACGCGACAATCTCCCACCTTCATCAAGAATGATGCGTTTCCAGTAGAACGAGAAAAGAAAACTATGTTGTTTTTTCCGGCGACCCCATTCAGAAGCTACAGTTTCGAATGAAGTAATGGCAATATGGCACTGATCTATCCGAGAGCTTGCTTCAAGTTTTGTTTTGCCATGGTGTTTCCGCCATGAGATAGATCCTGGTCTTAAATGACTGTGGTGTAACGTGTCAGCGCTAGGAATTAAGACAAGACCTGGTTTTCATACTTAGCGAATTGCTTTTCCCAGGAGTTAAGTACTAGTCAAAACGTTAGATACCTCGAACGTACATCCTAGGGCACTTCACTAACGAGAGGAAGGCACCACCACGAGAGAGGTGTTGGTGCAGCTCTCCAACGCAAGAGACACGGTACTCGCTTTCTCCATCAAATTATCATCCTCATCCATAGAAATCAAAGCAATCATACTGAGTGACTTTCCTAGACCCATATGGTCGGAAAGAATACCGCCGTGGAAAGAAGGAGGAGGTTCATGTTGTCGTTTCTCAGATACATTATTGAGATACCTAGACTTGTCAAAAGATGCTGAACTCCGCGTGCTAGCATTATGGTTGAAGCGCGCTATGCAGAATGGACATACTGTAGAGATCCTCCACTGGTGGATTCAGCAGTCCATAAATCACATCCAGGCTTGTGAAGCATCCAGCCTCTCTCACGCTGAATCATGAATGCCAGAGCCTGCCTTTGGTGCCTACAGACACGTCAGCTGAGAGCACAGAGAAGTTAGCTGATGACACGAGATACTTCAGAAGCGGTGTGCAGAGCGCCGAAGGCGTGCTGTACTCTGGTAGTTCGACCTGGCTCTCAAACCCCTTCAAGAGATCTATAGGGTCCGAGATGTAGTCCGTTATTCCATTGTTCAAATCCTCCCCAATTGAAGTGTAGACTGTAACCGGGTCGAGCGAGGATAGTCTATGAGGATTTCGATATTCAACCACCCGATCACACCCGATAGGATCCTGAAGATATTGTCCATTCCTTCCAACAAGCTCACCTATATCAGCAGCTAACCTTGCAGCACCGTAGATGATGACGGAGAGTTTTAAATCTAAATGGCGAGAGTTTGATTGTCTGGCTGGAGTTGTCTTCACTGCGATCTGAGCTGTTGTTTGGAGTTCAATCTCAGCATGATTACGTAATGGATCTAACCAGGCTGTAACTTGTGCATTCAACCGGCCAATGGCCGTAGATATGGACTCGATGTGCAGACAACCAAACGAATCCATCTGGCTTTTAAAAACGCCTACGGGAATGTCTTGATCGATTGACTCTACAGGCAGCGCAATGATCTATACAGTTGAGCTCGCATACGTTCGACTGTTGTAGGATATGGCATACCATGCCGAAGCAATTCCACTCCGCTTGATCTGCCACACGAGATGCAGGTTCACACGCTCCATTGCTTTGGTTTCTCGGAGGACTGGCTACGCCGTAGCCGGATGTTGAGAGCAGCTGTGACTCTACCGTAGGAACGGGATGTGAGTCTATCCGGCGTCGCTTTTCGGGCCTTTTACTTTCGGCAGTACTCAGCATTAGGAGTCAAGTATGTAAGAAAGATCCGACATGGAATTACTAACAGAATAAGCAAGGGTTGGGGGCCGGAAGAGCTTAAAATTTGGATGAAGGGGAGAGAATTTGATCGCAGGAGACACGACGAAAACACAGAGGGACATCCCAAGCCACACAGAAGAGGCTGTGCATGTCATCCTGACGGCAAATCGACATAATCGATCAAGAGGCGCAGTCAATTGTGGGCTTGCTGATGTATAGCCAGGCTCCAGCACGCACGAGTGAAGATAACGTGTCGACGAAAAGGAAGCGCACTCTGCGCTTTTGTGTACCACAAACCCGTGCATCCTGCAAAATTACGGTTGGGAAAATCGTCCTACAAGTGCGTATAGCGGCTGCGGCACGATTCTGAGGATATTCACGGTCAAAAACCTTGCATGTACTCCATGGAAGGACATCGGTCGAGTGGAACTGATCCACACAGAGCCAATATTGGTCAAGTGCTCTTATGAAGGTCGCTGGATCAAAGTTGGATTTCTTTAGGTATACGCTGCGTAGCTAATCAATTAAAGGCAGGAGGCGAGTAAGTATACTCCATGTTTGACTGATTTGTCACAGGGATGCTCTGCTGCTCTTTGCCCACAACTACACAACGTGACGATAAATTTCATAATGTGAACTATTAGGCTACACTTCAAGTTAAGATTGCGAAAATGTGGCTGGGGGCGCTTGACAGTGAAGTTGCTTAGCTGCGGGGGGGAAAAGAAAAGAAGGCAAATCTGCCTCGCAGGCTGAGCATTCGCATTCTAGCTTTATCCCGCTACCTATTCCTTCGCACGTCAAAAGGATGCTATGTCATGTTTTCGTCGCATAGCAGTGAACACATTGCGGACACAATCCTTATCCATTATTCCAACAGAACTCATGACTTCTGATTCTCTTAATGATGTCGTCGCCTACGGTACCTACTGTACCATCGCAGCCGTCACGGACGCGCTCGAAACAAGCTGAGTTGCTCGTGAAGGAGGCATTCGAGCGATTCAAAAAAGTGGTGGAGCCAGAAGACGAGCGGACTTTCCGTTCAACAGAGTTAGGAGATGTCTTCGCAGCCGCCCGAGCTGTTGAGCGCCAGCTCGCTGCGAGGCAAGCACTTCGCAACATGCGACGCATCCAGCCATTCTTTGACTGGATGCTGAAATTCTCAGAAGAAATCGAAGTTATTTGCAACGGAACTACGTTTTTGCCATGGATCTGGGTAAGACAATGAAGAGACATACAATTTCTACTTTCTCATCTTGACAATTTTCCACAGGCACTCATACGTCTCATGCTCCATTTAGCTTCAGATTTTGTCGGCGCGATAGAGAAGCTGATTGAAGCCTATGGTCGCATTGCAGATTGCCTACCACGTCTCGATCGCCTCAGCTATGCCTTTCAAGATGACCATGACTTTCAGCAAGTACTGGCTGCTTTGTACACGGACATCATACTATTTCACGAATGTGTTTATAAGTTTCTCTGTCGAAGATGTTAGTACTCATTTTGACCGACGGTTTCGGCTTATAGGTCCGCTAACAACATATACCATCAGCATGGAAAATCTTTTTCCATTCTTCGTGGTCAAGGTTTGATAGACATTTCCAGACCATTCTCGGCAGTATAGCTCGGCATGCGGATCTAGCGGACCGAGAGGCGTTGGTAGCACATATTATACAAGTTCAGAACTGGCGTAGGACGGCAATGGAAGATGCCTTGAAGATGGAGAAGGATTCCACCGACGTTCAACGTCAGGCTGTCATGTCCTGGCTACGGCTGAGTGATTTTCTCCAAGCGGATGAATTAGATGAGCATTTCCATAGATGTTGTCCCGGCACGTGTGATTGGATAACTCGAAATTCGCGAACGCGATCCTGGTTGCGAGAAGGCGGAGGGAATGAGTGTCTTTGGCTAAAAGGCAAGCCTGGGTCAGATAGCTGCTCGCCCTTCCCTACCGTTAACCAAGACAACTTGACTGATTTGTACGCTTTGAAAGGAAAAACGGTGTTATGTGCGAGCATCATCCGCTTCTTGATGGTAGAGAACCGTACAACCGCTTTTTATTATTTTTGCAATAACTATTGTTCCGATGACGTCGAAAACCTTGGGACAATCCTCCGATGCTTTTGCTCTCAGGCCCTGGAGAAGCAACCAACGCTTTCTGCGATAATATACGACAAGTATGTCAAGGAAGATAAACTCCCTTCCATACAGAATATGCTGCATATATTCAAAACATTACTCTCAAGCTTTGATTCTGTACGGCTCATTGTGGACGGACTTGACGAGTGGAACCCTGCAAAAACGCAACGAGTCCTATCTGAGCTGATTTCTCTCTTGAAAGGCGAGGACGATAGTTCTAGAAAGCTTCTAATATTCACGCGGGACGTCTTGCACATTAGCCGAATCCTCTCGCGGAAGAAAACCATTTCGCTTAGTGACGAGAAAAGTCTTGTTGATGGAGCACTGAGCATCTATATTCACAACACTGTCTCTTATATCTTTGAAAACATTGAACACACTCACGAGCATGCACTGACACCTGACGTCAGAGAGGAGATCGAAGTGACGCTGCTTGGAAAGGCCAACGGTACTGCTTTCTGATCTGAGAGCCCAATATCTGCAGTGCTGATTTTCCAGGGATGTTTTTGTGGGCACGGCTCGTGCTAAATAGCCTTGAGAATGCGTGGACTATTAACGACTTGAAAGAGGCTGTGAATTCGTTTCCCAAAGAACTCGAGGATCTCTACGGCCAGATACTTGGAGCCATGAAAATGCAGCTAAGCAACAATGATTATACCAAAGCATTTCGGGTCATGGGTTGGCTGGCATTCTCAAAAAGACCCGTTCGGTTCTATGAGCTCCAGCACGGCGTTGCGGTTCAGCCCGGTGCCCCAGTCCTGAATGATGAGACCAGATTGCTCCGTAGCGTCTCTGACATCTGTAAGCCGCTTGTGGAAAATGGTCCTCAACAAACAATTGTCTTCATTCACTCTTCCGTCCGCGAGTACGTCATCATACGAAATTACTGTGTTATTGCTGATATGCGGCAGGTACATACTTGATGTTACCAGTGGTCCCGTCATCCAGGCCTTCACTGCTCAGCATGATATCACATATGCTTGCGTTGCATATATGGCATGTAGCTTTCGATTAATCAACACTCCAGAGACCGCGGAAAATGTCACGAGTTTGATTGGAAAGGGCTTTCATGCCTTGCATCACTACGCTTATAGCTTTTGGTTTGAACATCTTCTGGATTACGTAGCTTTGGATCCTTCTTTTACTGAAAATGGCACCTCTGCGCTTGCGTCACAACTGAGGTTCTTGCAAAGGCTTGAGGATGCCGCAGGAACTCGAACAGGAGTGGCAAACACAAGTCGCACAAACAGTCAGCTGGAAGATCGTCTCTCAGCTCTCAGTGGTTGGCCTGAAATCCAATCCCTTGTGAGACGAACAATACTCGAGCGGCAATTACTGAAACAAAAGCAGCAGAATGGGGAATGTATTGAACCCACCCGTGTCTCCTTATCACGATTCTCCGCTAATGATGTCTCGGGACAGCCTCTGAACCGGCACAAGATGATTCAGCTTTTGGACGAGTATCACAAGTCTATGAACGAGTCGTTCGTGAGCTGTTATGTGCCAATTCGATTGCCAATCTCCAACCCGCGATTCTGAGTCATTTCAAAGACTGCTTTGGCCCGAGTGCCTTTGTATGCAAATATCTTGGCTGCGCTCGCTCTAGCTTCGGTTTCAAGAGCCAAACAGAGCTCGCTAAGCATCAATCGATACATGCGCCAAGATTTAAATGCAGTGATGCTAGTTGCCAATATGCAACGCTTGGTTTTGGGAATGCCAAAGCATTAAAGATACATCACCGAGATTTTCATACCAGAGTAGCTGATACCTTTCTGCCATCCGCTTTTAGAGACCACGACTTTTCTCCCATTCCGGGAGTTGACCCCGAAAAGCTCGGCTTGGACTTTGCTCCCTTGAACGGTGACAGCTCAGATGTTCTACAGGATTTTGACTTTGACTCATTCTTGCCTGCTGAAAACAATGAGCCTAATTTCAATTTTGACCCAACTTTTGCGTTACGACCACCATTTCTGAGGGCCCAGACGTCCACTACAGCTAGTCCGCAAAGCCCACTCGGAGCCTTAGAGGAGCGGACAACGAATAAGGTGAAGTTGAGCCCACGCTTAGGCGGGAAGAGGCAAAAAAGGGCTGTTTTAATGTGAAGGTCTTGTTAGTAGAAGGCCTGAAATGATATGATCGGGACTGATTCGCGTCTACTTCAGCTTTTTTGCCTTTCAATTTGACCGTAGCACTATCGATCAAACATTTACTATCAAAATACTTAATAATCTTTAAAGCAACACAAGTAATTACAACACAAGGCGAATCGTCTTTTATTTGACTTATATTTGCCGAATTATCTTCTCAACTTACCTGCAAAAAAAACTTGGGCTAGGCAATAAAGAAGATTGGATAAAATAGCATCATAGTGGACATATCATGTACACTAGTTACTTTGTAGTTAGTGTATAAAACGCACAACGCGCCCATTGATCTACTCCTGTAGGGTCTCTTCCTCTAGTGCCAAGCCCTCGTCCTATTAGGGAAGATCCGCCTCCTTGGTTTAGGTCATACATCCAATAACAAGTGTTCAAGAGAAAAGTCGGAAGTTTGGTCACGGTACACGAAGAAGATTTTTGTTTCGTCTTGATTCTGTAAACTATTTGAAGTGCCCGTTAACTGGAGCAAATCGATCTCGCTTCGTTGAATGGGCACGAGAGCTTCTATGTACGTTCGCTTCGAAGACTTGGACCCATCTCGTTGCGATTGAGTCAACCCCTTGAGTAGAAAAACGCCTCACCTGGAAGAATCAATGGTTCACGTTTTTTTTCCTACCATAGTAGTATTACCAACTTTCAATAACTCTGGATGTGTGTTTGCAAAGCTTGTGGCCAACCAATGTCTAGGGTCCAGCCCCGACTTTCATAGACAGCCGATCCGGGCACGATTTTCCCTATCCTAGTCTAGTAGACTTCAGACCAGCATCCCATCAATTTGCTTCCTTCAGTCGTCATCATCGTCAGACACCAAATCCATATCCACTGGCTCATCGTTGTCCTCATTCTCTTCATTCTCCTCATTCTCCTCATTCTCGTTCATCGGCCCAGTAAAATCGTATTCGCCTCTGCAGTGCGCGATGCTGTTCCTCACGACTTGCGCTGTGTCTTTGAGCTTCTCGATACGTTCATCATGACCTTCGTCAGCATCATCACCTTGCTCATCTCGAGCTCTTTCTCTTCCTTCGCGTTCTCTGCAATAAAAAGAACAATATTAGCGGGGTACATGAGGTTTAGGCGATCCAGGAAAGACCTTCATAGAATGTGCTAAAGGGATCGATAAGCCAAAAATGAGATTTCTTGGAGTAGCCTTGAAATATATCACGTAAAATGGACTTGATTAAACATACGCCTCAATTTCTCGCAATAGCTCTTCGTTATTAGCTTCTTCATTTTCCATCCACTCCTCCTCGTGTTCCTGTCCCCATCGATTGAGGTCTTCCCATGCTTCCTGGTGAGTGTGATAGTCTTCTTCTTCTTCTTCATCATCAGACATAATGCGTATGATGGTTCTGACGTGTGAAGATAATTCAGAATAGTCGCCAGCAGGTTTTCTTATAGTTTGATTTGGAGGCTAGACTGCGATTGAAGCTAGAACTCGAGGAAATTAAAAGTAGGGCAGGTATCGGTTTCAAAAGTGGAGATTTGAGAGGGGTAGAATCTGCAGGCGATATCTGTTCACTAGGGATCACCTAAATGTCCAACTAGGCTTGCATCCTTTTTCAACAAGTAAAGGGACCAAACAGATTCTGTGTAACAAATCATTGGCCAGTGACATCAGCTTCAGTAAAAGCCACCACTCATGATCAGGCCACAAAGTTCGTGTGCCGTCTCAACCTGTTATCATATCTCGCTTAGGCAGTATGCCACAATATTGGGTGTAGCTTTTTCCGCTTCACCGTATCAAGCCTGAACAAGGTGAAAGTTCGCAGGGCTTAAGCCTGCTCGCTACAACCTGCTTCGCTTGCGTTCTTTAAAGTGTATCAGACCAGTAAGATGGAGGTCATTTGGCGAGACTCTGGTCCTAATTTCTGACAAAGCGAGTCGAGCATTCGCCTGTCTTTTGCATTGCATTCCTCTCGTGAGGGTCCACGGCTCATTTCCCAAGCATTTGAGGTAAAAATCAAAGTCGCCACAGGGAAATGCAAGCGCGATCACCATCTTTCGTCTCCCCGATATTATTTTTGGCTTCATAACGGTTCCTTAAGATTAAGCGTTCACCCTTTCCGCTAGTCGCTGGCACGGATGCTCCTGAAAATGTGTAGAAGAAAGGTACATTGATGTTCTTTCATTTGCTTAGAGTACATCGGTGCACCCATCAACAAATCATACTAAGTTTATCTTGAGAGACATGGCCGGACCGTGTATAGCCTCCAGTGATAGCCATCGGCCGCTCCAAGGATATTTGTTTCTGATAAGCATATACCAATTGGAGAGCGAAAATGGTGCTGAGCACCCAGGGAGAGTCGTAGGTGTGTAGCACAAGGTGATGTGGCCCGACGCCAAACTTGACCTTGACTTCCGTTCTGCCGTTCATTAACTGCAACTCCACCTGTACGATACCCTACTTTATCCATGAGTTGAAAATAGTAGGGTTTCATGCCTTGCACCATAAAAATTCTTCTTTCAAGATTACCTCAAGTGGATTGGTTTGGGCGGCATCGCGCCGCAGCTCGAAGAGCTATAATCTCTATCGTAGACCCTCTCCAATTTGCCAGAAGCCTGAGCGTCGATAGGAAGCCCGGATTCACCTTTGTAAATGGATTTACCGCGCCATCGTCGCGCCATCTTGATGTGGCGCTTTTGCCGCTTTTGCTTTCTAAAGTTCCTTTTCTACGGTGAATTTCTGGATCGGCTTCCTTTCCCAACGCACACAGGACTTCCTTTAATAGGCCACAGTCGCTACCAATTATCTCAAATAAATTTTCTAGAAGCATGAATCGATATCAAAGAGAAAGTTTTCAATATAGGGTAGGCTCATGCAAAATCGGCCAGTACCTAGATACTCGCAAAGAGCGCTTGAACAGACATTTTGTAAGTGGCAGTTGAGAGGAAGGATGCTCGCCATGCGAATAGGGCACCTCTAGTTTATCAAAGCGTCGCTTTTGCCCCAAGTGATCGGGAATGTAGGACATTTTTCCAATACATCAGATGTTAATTGCCAAACGGTTTGATAAAGAATGAGCCCAGTGGAAGGAAAAGCTCCTCATATAGCTCACATCATATATATTCTACCCGATGGATGCTCGCAAGCTCAGATGATCTCTTATAGAAGATCATGATCTTTCTTTCAAACGCCGCGCTTTCCCACATCCCCTTTTTGCAGAAACCGGAAACGCCATTGAGGATTTCCCCAGGCGGTCACGCCCCAGCATTAGCGATCGCTTGGGTTAAAGACGATACATAATCCCGCAAATTCCAATTAAATGCCGCCACATAGAATAGCTGCTCCTTCACTGGTGAAAACACATATCTCGTCCACTCGCCCTCCACAGTCTTACCATTTTCGACACTTGGAAGTGGCACTTCCACCTTGGGCAACAGCCGTGCTAGATTTCGTAGGACGAGGCTCGCCGTGAGTGGTAAGCCGGCTGCATCATTCCGTTCGTCAGTCTGCGTATTCAACCACGTCTTCGGTACGGTGCTGTCTCGCTTGTGGGAAGGGGTCTCGGGTTCGCTGGTGGTGAAACGGTTGATTTTGTTACGCAGAGATGCCTGTCTTGCCGCATCGGATAGATGGGTCTTGACATGCATGCCAACTTCAAAGGGGCTCTTGGTGCCGTGAGGGAAATGCTTGCAGCTGCCCCATTTACACATGTATTTGCGGTCTTCCTGCGCGCTGAGCTCGTAGGTATTGTCGTCCTTGTGCGGGATTTTGAGATGATCATCCAGGACGTGACGCCACATCATTTCTGAGTCCCGGGCAAAATCTTCGCACTGCACTTCTCCTGAAGCTGGCTGTTGTGCTTTGGCGGCTGCTGTCTCTGAAGAGCTGCTAATACGCCATTGACATCGAGAATAGGTTCGACCTTTGGGATCAATTGGCAAGCTTCGTGGCTTTATGCCTTTGATGATGTATTTCTGACCTGAGTTGGACACTTGGGCACTTGCTCCGATAAAGGTTGAAGAAACGTTCTTGATGAAATCGCCGGCAATAAGTAAGGGCGAATGGTATTGTGCGTGAGGTCCGAAACACGATTGATAGGCGTGCCACAATGCTATTTGCGTCATCTCGCCAACAGGATCTTCTTCGAAACATGCTCGTAACCTATTGGCCATTTAGAAAAAATGTCATGCGATGAACAGTGTTTAGATTACGTACCAATGAGAACTTCGTTCCGGCTCATCATATTTGAGGAGCTGCTCAATGAGATCCTGCGATAACTTTGGAATGTTCTCGGGATTTGTCGTTTCTTTGACAGACGAATGGTGCCTGGATTTTTCTCGGCGTTCCTCAAGATGTGCGCCGTGCATCAGTAGCCGTACGACTTGATTGACGAGCCCCTCCACACCAACATTTTGAATTAGATTCTCGACATTATCCAATTGGGCTGTATATTGATAGAGAAAGTCAAGACACGAGTTACGCAACTCTTCGTCCTCGATCATGAGCCATTCGCATACTCGACGAACGATTGGGATCGGTACGTCTCGCAGTCTGTAGTTCTCGTCCAAGTTCATTGATATTCTGCCTATTGCTCGCAAAGCTGTGATGATGGCACCCCTATCTGATGTTTCCAGCTGCATGAGAAGAGAGGCATATAGTGGATCATCTGGCAGAATCGTAAAATATTTTGTCAGTTGTTCGGCAATTTCAAGCGCGTAGTGCTGAAGTTCAACTGAAAACGGCCGCCTTGGTAGATTCAATGCAATTGTGATGAAGTCTCGAATGGTTGGAATTTTGGCAAGATGTGATGCGTTTTCCTCTAACATGACCATATTGCGCATGACTAGACCCGCTTCATTGATACGACCCAGGTCATTTAGAAAGTCATCCGTATAAACTTCATCTTCGTGATCGATCAAGATTTTGTTATCGAGTTTCTGCAAAAGGGTCGGAGTTCCATGAAGGCCGTTGAGAGTGCTACTCTCGTCGATACACGAAGAAGCTCGGTAGGAAACGTCCCATTCAACATCATAAAAGAGTGAGGTAATTTGCAAGACTTTGCTTGTTAGGGCCTCGGCAAGACCAGGGAATTGATCGAAACGGTACTTGTCCCCTCGCTCGTGCGAAATTTTCACCAGGTGGTGCAGAGCATAGCTTTCCTCTTCTGGTATGTGTGATTGCAGCGCGAGCAAGGCTCGGATGTAGATGTTGGGTCCCTGAAACCCAGTACCGGGAAGCATCATGCCCTTATGTTTTTGAGCGGCCCTACCAGCCATATCGTCTCTGGCTCTGGTTCGTTTCTGACTAAAATGCTCGGGATTATTCGCAGGCGTTGTTACGGGCTTGAGGGTAAGAGGGAGCTGTGGTCGGGGTTCGTAGTTTGCAAGAGTCATCGAAACTCCATTCGTTTGGACGCCATTTGTCATGCTGTATTGATTCAGTGCAGGGCCTGGTGAACTCATTTGGTTTGTCGAATTTCGAGTCTGTCTTGAGGAAGTGAGGTCAGGTTGGAAAAGGACACGCTGTGGTGGCTGTTGACGAAGACCTGAAGACAATGGTTTTAGCACGACTCTCACGTCACACCGAAATCACCGATACAGTGACCTACTTCGCGTTGCTCTACCTGTGCTTCCAGGTTCTTCGATGTCAAGCTTGTCTTCCTGCTTTGGTGTTTTTTCTTCCTCGGACTGGTCGCCATCCTGGCCATTTATGTCCATGTCGTGTCTCGCTGGCCGACTGTAGTTGTCCAAGGTTCGATTTCGAAGGTCACCGCCTTTTGCGGTCACGTCCTCCAATATCTCCTTTGGTGGAGGGTCTTCCTTCCAGTGATCGAATATTTCGAAGGCGGCCACGTTCTTGTAATATGCAGTCTTGACGGTGAAGACCAATGTTGCTAGATTTGGGAGACCGGGAAAGAACTCCTGCGCTATCTTCC
Source organism: Astrothelium macrocarpum (assembly GCA_021030915.1). Classification (NCBI taxonomy): domain Eukaryota; kingdom Fungi; phylum Ascomycota; class Dothideomycetes; order Trypetheliales; family Trypetheliaceae; genus Astrothelium; species Astrothelium macrocarpum. Next base: position 244,290 of record JAGEMR010000022.1, read on the forward strand.
TCCACGCTAACTTGTTTCCCTTCGTGTCCGAAACGACATCATAGCCTCCCTCCTCAATGACTCTTTGATACAATCGGTAGAGATCTAGATGACGGCTTCCGATTTTGGGTTCGCGATCAAGGGTTGTCCTGGACAGAGAAGTTAGAAGTCAGAAGTCAGATACATGTCACACGGGATCAAAGTGGTCGCGCACCCCCGCTTTTCATGGAAAGCCTCGAGTTTTTCTATGAAGGCGTCGTAGTCCTCAGTCCGCTCAATATCAGGACCGCGTGGTCGCGTTGGAGCCATGCCAAAGAATTCTTGGGCGCGCAGAACCCTGCGGCCATACAAGTCACACCCGCCAACAGAGAAAACAACGCGCACATCACACTGAGCTATCGGGTATTATCATGCAACAACTGTTGCAACTGGCGAAGCATGGTGTTCGATTTCAATGTATAGGCATCTTATGGAGCGTGAACCATTCGTGGCGCGATATGAGGCGCGCATTCGCTCTGCTTTCTCCCCTTGCCCGGGCCTCGGCAAAGCTTCCCCATTTCCGTCTCAATTTTATTCATCTCATCCCCAGTTTCCCAGGAGGTGGTAATGGAAGACACCGGCAACACGGAGCATCTAAGCTACTCGACGGTGCAATGAGCAAGCATTTACCATCAAGCTTCCCGGACGAACCGATAAGATGTCTCATTGTTCGATATCCTCCTCGAACCACGTCATAAGTCTTGCAGTGGTAAAGTATTCATGGTCCAGCGGGCAAAACGAAACTGGTGCCAGTCGTTGGAACCATGTACTCCGCGATGACGTTTGTCTTATGCTCGGATCTTGTTCTCCTTCCTTTTCATCTACATGCTCTGATTCATCCCAATTCATGAAGGTTATCCAAGGATCTGAAGTAGTGGTATGCGCGAAGCACACTCGAATAGCCACCACTTCTAATACCACATGTGCTGCTATAAATCAGACAACGAGTTTTAGTTAATGAATCTTCTAGGAGCTTGTGCCTATCGAGAAACTCATACAGCTATCTCGAGAAGCTAGAAACGATGCCATGCAGTACATGAACCAGATCACGCCCGACAAGCTGCCCATACATACGCTCTACCGAAGATCGACTTGCAATATTGCCTTCAAGTACCGGACCGAAGATGGCCAGGTAGCTAACATATGCCGATGGATATTGAGTATAATCTTATTGATTTCTAGCTTCACCGCAATCAATTCAAATTTGGCTCAGTCTCCGACTTTGATCAGGCAATGGAGTATCTCGACAGGATCGGCTGTCCGCTTGTCGAATCAGGCCCAAGAACTGGTTCGGAGTCAAAGCATATCGGGTCGTATTCGGATAATTCACCAGCTATCTGTCCAAGCAGGCCATCTACATCGAGCAGCATGCTCGGCCAGATGCGGTCAACATCGTCCGAGCTCCAATCCGGATACCGAAGTAGTGAGCTGCAAGCTGCAGCACAGGTGGGTGGTGCAGTGTTGTCCTTCTCACATGGTGCTGATCTTGAAGGGACATCTACATTCTTCAGCTTATCCTATTCACCAATTTGAGGCACCAACCAGTAGTAGAGGATTGCAGCCTCAGCCTTCAATCAGTACATCAAGTCCACCCAAGAAATCTAGTGATATGCCGCCTCCCCGATTGTCGAAATCTGCCGGCCGCATCGAGACCTCTGCCAAATCCACAGCCTCGTGGAACTCGGAACAGAGAAATGTTTCAAGCTGTTTTGACGAACAAGTACAGAGGCCTGCAACTGCGCCTCTAGAGTATCCTATGATCTGCATCGATCAAATTCTTCCTCCCCGTCGGGAACTTCCATTCAAAAGTTCATCGAGTGTCCGCAGTATCAACTCTTCAGGAAACGATCGGGGGAGCCGAAGTTCAAGCACAGCATTGGATTTGCCGTCTCTTCCACAACCCAGGGTTCCCGATAATTATGCGTCCGCCTCTCATGCTGATATTGGCAAACAAAGTCGGAGCAATGCCCGTTCCATTGTCACTCGCAAGGCGAATGATTTACCCCGTAGCGCTCAAAGTGCTACTCATTCTGAGCTCCAACCCGAGTTCGGACCAGTGACATCGTCATCATCCGCGATTGGTCGTAGCTCTAGCCCGGCACATCCTCTGGCATCGTCATTGAGTAAGGTAGGACATTCATCTGACATTGATCCAAGAGGAGCGCAATCGCCTGGTTGCATTAGTAGTGGAGATCAGAGTAGACAGTCCACGTCTCATGCGAGGGATCGTTTGGGAGAAGCTACACTGAACACACAGGGAACAAGTTCATTCAATTGCACTGACAAGGTGTCTATCGCCGAAGACCAGAACAGGCTCAGAGCATACGCGTCTCAAAATGAAGAAGATCGGATGGATGCGCTGGAATCCTTGGTTTGCGATCTTATTTGTAATGATGACTTTTTGAAGCTTACTGAGGATGTCGAGGCTTGCTGGAGACGCATAGGTTTGATGAGGTGAAGGCACTCTCAAAAGATGTGCTCTCGGTCTTTCGCACGTGATTGTGTTGGGAATCTTTGCTCATCTACAACTCTGTTTGCAATGTTTGCTGACCATTGTAGCGACCATAGTAGCATTTGTAACTTGGTTCTGCATGCCAGAAAGAGTAAAATCTCGTTTGCTGAATACTGTCAAGCACAGCACGTAAGGTTCCCCGCAATGAAGTAGAAACGACGAGAGTGGGTTAAGCAAATGCAAGTCATTCATGATGCATGCAATTGGCCTTGTTAAATCGACCAGTCAGGGGCTATCATCGACACATGTTGACTCTGGTTGGCTGATAGTTCAATCCTCATCTTCCCGCTATTGAATGTGGCATCATCAAACCCCACCAAGCCCTCTCCGTACCTGCGCCCATACTCAACCAAGCTGTTCTCTTTGACCCATTGCTTTCATCTCCGCGCATCGCTTTCTTGCCTCATCTAAAACAGTCCGGATTACACAATCTTGTGCGACTTGGATTCTAATCGTTGAGATTACTATCACTCCAACGAAATACCCTTCCGATCAGCTTGCCACGCCGCGGTTCTATCGTCGGCTTGTCTTGCTCCGCCTCCGCAACCCAGAGTCTCTCTGAGCTTCACATTAAGTGCCTTTAAACAAGCTTTGGTCCGATATCAGGATCATTGCGAGGCGCTCTTGTCGAAGCTACAGAGAGCTTCTGGCAATCCCACCTCCTCCGGTATATGAGCAGCCTTCTTTGGAAAGCTTTCTATCAAGATGATGTCGACGGCTTTCGGCACATTCTCGAAACTGCCACTTACAACATCCGCGATCGATCGCATGCACAGAAAAGTCATAGTAGCGGGCCGGGCAACAAGAATGGAGCATTTGTCGGCAGCCCAGGTTCATACCTAGCTACATCCCCGATTACCGCAACAAAAGTACGCAAATCAGGAGCAACAACAGCGCATAATGCGGCGACAGCCCTTACTCTGACGCGTGCGGACGTCAATGGAAAAGATGCCAATGGCCTCACACTCTTGCACCACGCTGCCACGGGTACCTCTGAGCAAAGCCTCGAATTTGCCACAGCACTCCTCCAACATCCATTGACCGATTTACACATTCAAGACTTGGAAAATGGATGGACTGCTCTCCATAGAGCCTTCTATTTTGGCAGTATTTGCATCGCCCTTACAATCCTAAATCGCGAAGCTGAGGATTCTTTGTCCTATGGTCCAGGAAATCAATCGAAGCATTTGATCAAAATCAAGGACAAAGACGGGCATGGGCCATTTGATCTATTGAGCCTAACTATTCGCGATCATAATGCCGATACGACAGGGCGAATGCGGCGAGCAACAGGCTTATCAAGCGATGAGGATACAATTAGCGTAAGCACAGAAGATGCAGAGCATTCGCCACGCGTGCCCTTCCTATGTCCGCGTTTACTTGGAGATGAAGCATATACCTTTGGAAGCAATAAGAATATAACACTTGGCTTTGGTGATGAGGACGATCGACATTTCCCAGAACGTATCACGCTTCGAAGACCTCTACATCTTTTACAAAGGTTTTACAAAGAGCACATTGAGCTCGAGGCCAAAAAGTGGTCACTGATCGATCCTGCTTACAGCGAGAAATTGCTTTCGGGGCTTTTATCGCCCAAGCCTATCTCAGAGCTTCCGGCAGTAATCCGGAACAGACCAATCGTCATTCACAATGTCCAAATGTCAAAGTTACACACAGCAATCATTACGGCAGATCCGGAGTCAAATCTCTACATATGTGGACATGGTCCTGGGGGCCGTTTGGGAACTGGTTCGGAATCAACTCAATTTAGTTTTGCGTGCATTAACGGCGGAGCTTTGACTCACAAGAGAATAGCAAGCATTGCACTGGGGTGTCATCACACGATTGCATTGTCCGATATTGGGGAGATTTTCTCCTGGGGTAGTAATACCTTTGGGCAGCTAGGTCATGGTCTTACGCAATCACCTACGAAGGACGAGGAACCTGTTCAAACACTCCCGCGTCAAATCTTTGGGCCTCTGAAAAAAGAAGTCATCGGAGGTATTGCCGCTTCTCGAATCCACTCGGTCGCTTTTACTTCAACATCTCTCTATACATTTGGGAAGAACGAGGGTCAACTTGGGATTATGGATTCTGATGCCCGTTCATTGACCTGCCAAGCAATTCCTCGAAAAGTCGCAGCATCACTTTTTCCATCCCCAATTGATTCGGTCTGTGCCATAGACCATGCGACTGGGTGTCTGTTGGAGAATCACGACGTTTGGGTATTTGCAAACTATGGATATACTAAGCTGTTTCTCTCACTTGGAGCATTCACAAATTATTTTTTAAAAGACACATTTCTGACAACAAGGTACGATGCCACGCCATCTGTCTTGAAAATTGCTGGTGGTGGTGACACTATCTGTGCACTCACAAGCGCTGGAGACATCTACGCTGTTGCAATCAGCAACAAAGCAGAGGGCTTGGTACCCCATACGCCTCCAACCGTTCCAAGCAAGTCTAAAAACGTAGTATCTCACATACATAAGATCTGGTCACCAAGAAAAATCAACATGCGAGCAAGGGATGTAGATGTTGACCAAGATGGCTCTATTATTCTGACTACTGAAGCGGGAAGCGCGTGGCGAAGAATCAGGAGAGCCAAAATCAAGGACGCAAGCGCGGCGGGAATAGGGGAATATCAGCCGAAAAACTACAAATTCTCTCGTATACCCAGTCTGTTAAGAGTGGTAGGCGTCCGAGCGTCCGGTTTTGGAGCGTATGCAGCTGTAGGGATGGATTGCGCCATCATGCGGGACTCCATTATCATTGAAGAGAAGACGCTGTGGAAAGACTTGTTGCCACTCTTACCATTTTATACCATGTCCAGATCCATTCCCGAATCTGATTCGGATGATGAAAATCCGCCAATGCGCTTTTGGCAAGGAATAAAGAGGCCTTCGGATATTGCTTTGATCAGACAACACATTCTTGAGACATCTGATCTCGAGAAAGACTTGACTGAACATATGCGACAAACTGCGAATGACCTGAACAGCACTTACGATATAGTGCTGGGGTGTGCGCACTCACACGTTCGCATACCCGTGCACTCATTTATGTTTTGCAGTCGAAGTAAGATCATCCGTCAAGGTCTTACACAATTTCATCGCTCGCGCTCCTTTGCATTGCCCAATCTTCTCTCGATCGAACACACCAAAACAAGTGAAATTCTGATCCAATTCACCGGTCTTGATTTCTTAAGCTTGGTTAATCTTGTCTTATATCTTTATACTGATAGCGTCGTTGATTTCTGGCATCACACGAAACGCGCCCCAAAGCTTGCCCGTCGGTATAGGCAAATCCGCACCGAGCTTATGAGTTTGGCTTCAAAACTTGAAATGCCTAATCTAGAGCCAGCAGTTCGGCAAATGATTGAGCCCAAACTAACTTTGAATATGGACCTGGAATGTGCCTTACGGGCAGGTGTGCTGGAAGCCAGCGGAGATGTTATTGTTCAGCTGGAAGAGGCGGAGGTTCGAGTAGTAAGCGCACTGGTCTGTCAGCGTTGTCCTTTCTTTGAAGGTCTCTTCCATGGACGTGCACATGGCAGGTGGCTCGATGATCGTCGTGGCACCTACAATGACGCATCCGAAGTAATCACCGTTGATCTCAAGCATGTGACGCCACGCGTTTTCGCTTTCGTGTTAAGGCATATATATGCAGACACTGGGGAGGAGCTATTCCACGACGTCATTACCGATGACTTGGATATCTTTTTGGATCTTGTGGTAGATGTTTTGGGTGTCGCCAATGAGCTGATGCTTGACCGTCTCTCGCAGATCTGCCAAAAAGTAATCGGACGTTACAGTGAGTGACTTTGAACAAGTTTGTATGAACGGGACTAACACTTCTAGCCACCATTCGTAATGCTGCTTCTTTACTTAACGCTATTGCACCCAGTGCTGTCTCACAATTCAAGGATGCAGGTCTTGAGTACCTCACCTGGAATCTTGAAGCAGTCCTCGAGAACGCGTATGACTCCAAGTCGGCGACCAGAGTAACAGCTAGCTAACGCTCAATTAGGCTACTCAATGAGCTCGACCCAGACTTGCTCCGGGAGCTAGACGAGAGAGTAAAAGATAATCAGCGTCAAACACTAAAGCACGTTCGAGGCGATTTGGCTTTAGCTAAGCTTCTGGAACGGCTTCCCAATCTTCCAGAGGCCATTGAGCTTGATAAGCGGGCCAGGCTGGACGGCATCATGATACAAGCAAAATATTTTGAGGGTAGTAATCGAATCATCAACTCGATCAAGTCTGGAAGCGCAGACGAGCTGCAGCTGCCATCGCTTACGCCGCTATCCCAACGGAAATCTTCCAAAGGAATACGGTCAGCAATCAGCCCAGAGATTAAGGGTAATATTCCACCATCTGACCTGCTTTTTGACATGGACGACGAGACGGTCATGCTTCCTGCAGCAGCTTCCAAGGATCCATCAGAGCAACAAAGGACCGCGTCTAAGGGCGAAATCCAGCAAATCAACAGTCCACTACTAAGTCCTCATTCAAATATTTGGCTTGATTCAAAGGGGAAGCCTCTTCCCATATCCCAAGATATTCCAGTTCCTGGTTTGTCCCCAAGTGCCTCGCCTTTAGACAACAAGATGACATTTACTACGGATATACCTGAATCTCCAGATTTGAAGACACAAAATACTCCTTGGGGAGCTTCTCCGTTGCACGCAACAAAATTGGGTCTAAAGGAAATCATGGCACAGGCCTCTGCAAGCCGCACGTCAAACATTTCTCTGGCCCTTTCTTCCCAATCTGGCCAAAAAACACACGACAAAGGTTCAACACAGTCTACATCACGAATGTCACAAAAAGATCGTAAAAAGCTGCAGCACGTCCAGCAGCCAGCCGAACCTTTTAAGGAGAGTGATAATATACCGCCTCCAGAACCCATAAGCACCACGCCTCCTGACACCACAAACGTCGCACCTTGGCAGACGGCAACGAAAGGTCCTAAAGTCCCCCTCAAGGACGTCATCAGCGAAGAAATGAAGACACACCCAGCCGAGGCTAGTACTCAGCCTGCGTCGCGCAACTCATCTGCGCCTCAGCTCGACATTAAGCACGTTACTTCAAACCCAAAGACTGCGACCAAGGATCCGAGAAAATCTAATGACAAAATCGCTCAGTCTTCAATGCAACAGCGAAGCCTTTTGTCTCCGCTGACGCCTGGGGGGTTGCTAAACAACAGCTCCAATACACAACAAACTTCTAAAACGCCGCCTTCACGGTCGATCTCTACACCCATGGCTGCTCCAATGTCATCCTCGCCATCTGCTCCACCACCGGCTATTCGTTCGATTTCACACATGCAGAACCCATTGTCCGCTGCAGCAAGAGCTGCGAGGCCAACAATGGGTCTCAGTATGTCGCAGATTGTGTCGCAGCAACAAGCGGAGAAAGACATTGTCCGTGGAGCTGCGACAGCGAAACGGAATTTGGAGGATATTCAGCTTGAGCAAGAGTTTCAGAAGTGGTGGGAAAGCGAGAGCAGGAAGGTCCAGGGCATCGTGGAAGAGGTAGAGGAGGGAAACGAAGCTGATAATTTGGGTAAGCGGGCAAACGGGCAAAGGCAAAGCCGTAGAGGAGGTGGGCGAGGCCGTGGCAAGGGAAAGAGAATGGAGAGTACAAGGCCTGAGGGACACAACAGAGCCACAGAAAATGAAGCTACAACGGCAACGAGAGGCGAAAAGGGTCGTCAGAGTCGTCGTGGAAAAGATGGTGGGAGACGAGTTGCGCCGGATAAACAGAACAGCACTGAGGGCAGGTTCTCGCATGAACGTGTACATACTACTGTTGTAAATACATAGAATTGCATACTTGGTTTTGTCATTCACAACTTTTCTTAAAAAGGAAAAGGGAGAAAAAAAAAAGAATAGCTATAAGAAGCACTTCGATCATTGATTAAGCGAGCCTTTTATAAACGGTGAGGATGTTGTTGTCAAGCATGAGTCAGGAAACCTCTTCTGGTGGTTCTAGTATATTGCTATCATTATCAGCGCGCCTAGCCACGTCCATCTTTATTAGGATTAAAAAAAGCTTTGCATCTTTATAATGCCTGAATCCGCCAAGATTTGGGGGCAAACACTGGACGACGGTACCGGGTTTCTCATCTCTTCATCTCGAAGTCATATTGATGCGTCCTTTGTCAATGACGTACTAGCATCGGAAGAGATCCATTGGGGAACACGAATGGAACCCAATGACCTCGAACTCATGCTGGATAATTCCTTGACGTTTGGTCTATATGTCAAAGTGGCAGCCAACTCATCGAATCTCCAGGTCACTATCGATTCGTTGCGCAAAGAAGACTTCAAGCAAATCGGCTTAGCGCGACTGATCACAGATAAGACGACATTTGCCTACATGACCGATGTCTATATCACTAAGGAATATCGTGGTCTGGGACTCGGTCGCTGGCTCATGACCGCAGTTCAAGAGACTGTTGATGCTATGCCTAATTTACGACGGCTGATGCTGCTAACGAGTGGGGGATCGGATTTCTCAGCAGAGGGCAATATCCGAACCAAGATTGGATTCTACGAGGAAACACTAGGAATGAGTGTGTTCAAAGGAAGTAATGGACTTGTTTGTATGAACCGGGCTGGAAAAAGCAAGAGTTTTGAAGGAGTGAAGGGTAGCTCGTGATGGCTTCTAGATCTACACAATGGAAGAAAAGACATGTGTGTTTGTGCATAGCTGGGTGGATGATCACGACATATACCCAAACAACGTGTCGAGAAAGACTTATGAGTAGCGATGACCAAAAATAAAACTACGTCGGACTAAGTCACTAATAAAATACTGTAGACATACTAGGTAGGTAGAAATCTTGTGAGAGGCCTCCCATCAGGCATACGGACAAAACAGGTGGGACCACACAACCCGCGTTCCCCCATCAACCCCACCATATTTACTAGTAAACAGTGGGAGCTGTCGGGCTGCTCCACCTCAACACATTTAATTCATATACAGATAAATAAAAAATAAAGCAATTTGATCAGTTAGTTAAATTTTCGTCTTATTAAAATTTGGTGGAGAAATTTTGATTATTCAAATAAATATATAAACGGTTCTATATGATCAATATCTGTCTATTAATCTCGTCTTGATTCAGCTGATTCCATTCATAACGAATGGTTCTGATAAACTGTTTTTATGTGAGGCTGCCATAATGGTTCATACGAATTCGCTGTTTGATAATCCTTCATATCGTTTCAATAATACTGAAGTCAGAATTATACGGATAGTTTATATACGATTTGATTCTATATTGTTATTTGAAATTGTTGACAGAATTCTATTTTAAACGATTGTCATGAGCATTATTTTCATTCTTTTTAAAAATGATATATTCTCGAAGGTGTTTGGGTAGAGTAGTTTGATGTGTATGAAGAGCAGATAGATAGATATTATTCAAAATCTCCACATATTATTCTTGCGTGAGATTTCCAATTTTTTCTTGATTCCAATATAAATATAGTTCAATTTTGAAATTCCAATCAATAACAGTCCAATAATATAATATGATATTATTTTTTTGAGATTTGAATTGTATATAATCAGGTTCACAGCGCTATCAATAATATCTAATAATCCAATAATGATTCTTCTGATTAATAATAAAATGAATCTCATTTAAGAAATGTACGAATTTCCAATTCTCATCATTTCAGTTGAAATATTGTCTAATAAAATCGATTCGCTTCTGTTTTGATACAGATTTGATGTATCATCCCCAGTATATTTTATAGCGGTGATAACCTCGTTCAATAAATCGTCTCTTCAGTATATGAGTAGAACAGGGTAGGTTCAGTTGCATACACATATTCGACAACGTCAAAATACGGTATTCGAAATTGAATATGATCCAACAAAGAATGGCTGTGAGAAATGTATGATTGAGGATTCGATGATGTCCTGAATTCGTCATTGGATCTGTATATCAAGGAATTGGATCCTTCAGATGGCGATAGGCGATAGAACGAGGATAATTCAATATTTGAAGGATTTCATATTTGGATCGACGATGAAATGGTGAATAATTATCTTCGATTTCGAATGTTTATTTTAAAACAGATCAATGAGGTGTATAAACGACCTTATTTGACTGACGAAATAGCAGCTCATAATCAGATGTTAGCAATTCACGTGTGTCAATATGGCCATTAAGATTGCAGCTTACCATCATGGTTAAATGAGACGAAATCAATTTTGAAAACAGATGAAAGCAAGATATGTGGGTGGAATTGCCCAGCAGCTCCCACTGTTTACTAGTAAATTTGGTGGGGTTGATGGGGGAACGCGGGTTGTGTGGTCCCACCTGTTTTGTCCGTATGCCTGCCATATTCCTCTCGCTTACTGACCTCATCCCTGCATGTTGGTGGTTGTCCGGGCGATGCCTGAGCTTTTATCGATAAGTCAAATGTCCACCATACGACTCGCTCGCACTCAATACCTGATAATTACGCGTAATCCCTCGAGGTAATATCTCCTGGAGTGCAAAGGTATTGGATTCTGTCGCTCGTGGTCTCAAAATTGTCTACTGACCTTCATCTTAGAGGCAAGAATCGCACCCTGCACCAGGTGCAAACACCCCAGGATACCTTCGCTTCAGCCTTTACAACAGCAGGCGATCTCCTTAGTCTGTCAGAATTTGGGAGAGGAGGGCAGTTTTCTCTCCAAGCCCCCGTAGAATTCAAGCTTGGCACAATCGTTTGATTTTCTTATTCGAGGCTTGGAACGAAAGAGAGCTGGACAGACAGCGAGACATAGCTTCGCTGAAGGCAAGAAAACAAAGCACTCCTCTCAGCCTCAACATTAAGTCCAAAAGGTATGGTGAATCAACGGGAAGATCCACGGCCATCTCCAGCCAAATCGCAATTTCCGGCAACAAGTACAACATCTGAAAAACCGAAGCCTACACAATCTACTCTGCCAACTCCGTCAGAATCTCGGGTACCAAACCCGCTACAAGAGGTCGTCAATGGTCAGCCTCAATTCGGAAAGACAAGCCCTTTGCGGAATAATCTGAAGCCTGAGCAACCGCAAATCTCCAAACCGTGGCCTCAGAATACTCAACCTCGTCCATACTTTCAGGTCAATAAACCTTTCGCTCAACCTAGATCTATCTCTGAGGATTCAAAAACATCTCCGGATGTTGTTGAAATTCCTAAGCCCACAAATGTACCTTTTAGAGATATTCCGGCAGCTCCTCGTCCGGTGTTCTCTTCACTCGGTCCCAACACAACATTCGAAGCTTTCGATGCCCGAACATACAACCCAAATAGAATCCAACAATATGGCGCTGCTGATCAGATGGTCGCCAACTATGTGTCGAACAAAATTGATTTGACTAATGATTATGATGGCTTCAACCCTGACGCCGCATTCCAAGACCGAGATAAATTTGGTGCTGCGGATCCATTCACTTATGTCGATGTAGCTAAAGCCAATGAAAATATCAAAGCTCTTCTTGAAGGTGCATTCGAGGACGAAGAGGACAAGCCCAAGGTACGGTTACGATCCAGGAAAGCCAAGCCTATACCAAAAGAGCCTAAGAGTCTTAGTGAGAAGCTTGAGGCCCTGGAGGCAACGGAAAGCAAGGTTGAAGATGCGGTGGAGGATGAAGAAGAAGAAGAGGACGGTATAGTTGATGGCCTGAGTGTGAGACTTCTTCCACATCAAGTTGAAGGCGTAGCATGGATGGTTGATAAAGAAATCGGAACTAAGAAGAAGAATGGCGTTCTACCTAAAGGCGGCATCTTGGCCGATGATATGGGACTTGGAAAGACCATTCAGTCGGTTGCTCTTATCCTTACAAACCCCCGACCAGCTGTGCCATCTTCCCCAAAACCAAAATCAAAGCCTACTGTTCCTACCGGCGCAACAAAATGTACTCTCGTCGTTGCACCGCTTGCGCTCATCAAACAATGGGAGTCTGAGATTAGCACCAAAGTGACCTCTGACCACAAACTCAAAGTCCTTGTTCATCACGGCCCAAATCGTACTAAGCGATCAAAAGACCTCGAAAAATACGATGTCGTCATTTCGACTTATCAAATCATTGCTTCTGAACATGCGGGCTCGCAAATGGGCAACTCTGATGGTCTTCGTGTTGGCTGCATGGGCGTTCACTGGTATCGTATTATTCTGGATGAGGCACATACTATTAAGAACCGAAACGCAAAATCGACACAGGCATGCTACGCTCTGCGTTCAGTGTATCGTTGGTGTCTCACAGGAACACCCATGCAGAACAATCTGGATGAACTGCAGAGCTTGATCCGATTCTTGCGGATCAAGCCTTATCATGAACTCGGACCATGGAAAGAACAAATCACCACACTGATGAAGAATGGGCGCGGAGGAATAGCCATGAAGCGATTGGGCTACTTTCTAAAGGCGTTTATGAAGCGACGAACGAAAGACGTGCTCAAAGGAGAAGGAGCATTGAATCCCGGTGGCAAGACGGAAAAAGACAAGGATGGCAAAGCCTCAAATGGCTTCAAGATTGTTGAGAGGAAAGTTAAGAGCGTTGTAGTACAATTCGATGCTGACGAGCGATCTTTCTATGATAAGCTGCAGGAAAGAGCACAAAGCCGTCTTGAGGAGATGATGGGTGACAAAAAGAAAGACTATATTGGAGCTTTAGTGCTGCTTCTAAGGTTGAGACAGGCATGCAATCATCCTCAACTTGTCGGCGGAAGTGCTGCTAGAGATAATGATGCACCGCAAAGCTCGCAAACGGGTAGTAAACAAAGTTCAACGAAAGAGGACGATTTAGATGATATTGCAAATATGCTAAAGGGCTTGTCCGTTACTACGAAGAAATGCGACATTTGTCAGGTGGAACTATCAAGCGATCTGGCGGCAGATGGGGCAATCCGTTGTGAAGACTGTGAGCAAGATCTTGCTTCTCAGCTAGAATTAAAGAAGGGCGACAAGAAGGGTCAGAAGAAGCGTAGGAAACATGGGAAGAACCGAAAGTCCCGACACATTGACGCAGAGAAGACAGACGCCACAGTGTCAACATCTCGTCGTCTTAAGAAAGTCGTACTTGACAGTGACGACGAGGAAGAAGCTAATGGACAATGGGTGGTTCCAAAATCTCAACAACACACTCCCGATCTTGGCAAGGCTGGCGATACTGATGATGAGAATGCAGAGGGTGAAGGAGAGAATCTCGGTTCCGAAGATTCCGAAACCGACAAAGACGATACTGAGGACCAAACCTCAACCAAGAAACCCAAGAAAAATATCGACCTCGTGTCTTCTGATATGGAAAGCGATGCTTCAGATACGGGATCAAGCGAGGAAGAGGAAGGAGCCGATGACAGCTTTTCATCGGACGACGACGAACCTGTGGACGGAGTATATCCCTCTTCCAAAATCCGTTATCTCCTCAATATCCTTAAGAAGGAGACTGAGGAGCACAAAGTCATCGTCTTCTCCCAGTTCACATCGATGCTCGATCTCATCGAACCTTTTGTCAAAACCGCGGGTTTCAATTTCACCCGCTACGACGGCAGCATGAGAAATGATCAGCGAGAAGCAAGTCTGAACAAACTTCGAACAGACCGCCGCACTCGCGTCCTCCTTTGCAGTCTCAAATGTGGCAGTCTCGGCCTCAACCTCACTGCTGCTAGTCGAGTAGTCATTCTCGAACCCTTTTGGAATCCTGTAAGACTCCCTAGCCCTTTCCACTAACCTTCTCCCGTATCCTCCCACTCTTCCTCCCACTCTTTTTGTCCCCATAAATCCACTTACTGACTCCACCCTCCCAACAGTTCGTCGAAGAACAAGCCATCGACCGCGTGCACCGCCTCAACCAAACTGTCGACGTGGTCGTCTACAAGCTCACCGTCGCCGGCACGGTCGAGGAGCGCATCCTCGCGCTGCAGGAGAAGAAGCGCGCTCTCGCCGAGGCGGCCGTCGAGGGCGGCAAGGCCGTCGGCAAGCTCGATATGAAGGACATCATGCAGCTGTTCCAGAGCGACGCCAAGGACCCTATTGATGTGAAGAGTGTCGGGTTGGGCAGGATGGAAAGGGTGTTGGAGAGTTCGCCGGTGAAGAATGATGCGGACGAGAGGGAGAGGGTGGGTGGGGTGGGCAAGGGGAGTGCTGGTGGGGAGAAGAAGAGCGAGCATGCTGTGTATGGACGGCGTTGGTAAGGTATGATGAGAGAAATACCCAAATGTGGATACAATCAAATTTTTTTTTTTTATTCGTTTCTTTAGATATTGGTGTTTTCTGGGTTTGATAGACACACACGGAAGGCCTGGAAGTTTTTCTTTGGGTGGTGCTTTGGAGACGAGAATGGGTAGTCTTGGAGTTGACCTCTCGTTTCTAGACCACCAGAGCCTGTTTGAAACCAGCTTTTTCTTCTATTCATTGCCTACTCTCGTACTAAATACTAACAGCCTTCATTCTCATTACCAAGCCCCAAACCCATTCACCCTTTCATTCAAAATTAATTTCACGGCCTCCCATCAATCACTCACCCCCGTTCTTCCCACCAATCTCCTCCACCGTCTCCCCAACATCCGGCCCCACGGCCAACATCCCCTTCCTCCCCTTGTTCGCGGCCTCTTCAGCTTTCTTCCTCGCCTCCTCTGCCTGCCTTTGCAACTTCTGCTGCCTCGCCAAGCGCTTAAACTGCCACACGCTGCCGTCGTCGGTGCACTTGTCGCACGCCTTGTCGATCCAGTACACGTCGTCAAAGTGCATGCGTCGTGCGTCTGACAGGGCGTCTGTGGTCGTGCAGGGGACGTTGGTGGAGGCGGCCATGGGGCACTGCATCGTGGTCGTGACGAGACAGCCGCAGGTATGATTTTGGGACTTGGTGAGGCACATTGTGGTGAGACTGGGTGATATTGACTGAGAAGGAGAGTCGAGCGGGCTATGTGGCGGGTGGTCTGGAGGGCGAAGGTTGGATGGAATTGAAGCGCGAAGTGGGTGTAAGTAGGTTGCTTTTGGGTTCGTAGAAGGAGAAGATTGGAATGAACGCGCTTGAGTACGGAATCCCCAGTGTGAGGGTGATAGTGAAGACGCGTGAAACATGGTGATTGAGGGTTCTGTCATATGCGTACTTGAAGAATGCGAGAGGCAGGATCAAACACACTCTGTTGCTCCGTGACTCCAGGAGAAGTAATGGAAATCTTTCACCAGATTGACAAACTTACGTGTCTCGTTTTTTGAATTGAATTCGCCCATCATGTAAATGTAACAAAGTCTTCACATGCGAAGAAATAGGGACTGACAAACATGATGAAAACTTTTGCTTAGACACACTGAATACGCTATGCGAACCCATTACCCGAGGTTTCAGAACAAAAGTATCATCGTGATGTGCGGCCTCTCACCATCTGTATTATACACACATTGACGATACTCACCAGCCCGCCAATCGCCGCTAATATGCCACTTTGTGAAATTAACCCACCCACCTCGCCTTCCCCCTCTCCTCTACACTCCCTCCTCCCACCTCACCCCAACAACGGCTTCTTCTCCGGCGACACACTCCTCCCCCCGGCTCCCCTCCCCTTCTTCTTCCCCCTCTTCTTCCTCCTCTTCCTCTTCCCCGCCCCACCCCCCTCAGCATCTCCCCCTTTCCCCCCCGCACCCTCCACCTCCGTCTCCTCGGCCCCGTCCGCCGACGCCGTGGCGGTCGCGACCAGCGGACTGCTCTCGCCCCCCTCGGACCCATCGTCATCGCCCAGCGCCTCGTCGTCGCTGCCCGCAAACTCCAGCACGATCTTCTTGACGCCGTCCTGCTCGACGATGTTCTCCGTGATGCTGCCGGAGCGCTTGCCCGCCGAGCGGCCCGAGCGCGCGCTGCGTCGTCGCTCGTGGTGCTGGCTACGCATCTCGCCGAGCTGGTCGGGCTCGAGGAGGGTGGGATCCGTAGTAGCGGGGGGGACGTGCGGTGGGGAGGAGGAGTGTTGGCTGTGTTGCGAGGGCGGGCGCATGTCGACGACGATTTTGCTGGGTGTTGGGAGGTGCGTGGAGGTGGGGTTGTCGTTGTGCTGCGGGTGGAAGCTGGTGTCGATGAGTTGTGCGGGGGAGTCGGCGGCGGTGGTGGCGGTGGTGTCGCCGTTGGGGAGACTGCGGCTGAGTGGGGATGGGTCTTTGCGCATGGTGCCGTAGCCTTGGGTGAGTGCTTGGACGCCGTCGCTGGCGGCTTGGGCGGAGTTGGCGAGGAGGCCTTCACCCACGCCGCCTTCTGGGGCGGTTGGTGGAGGGATGAGGTTTTCTTTGCTGTTGTCTGCTGTGGTGTGCGTAGCGGTGCTTTTGTTTTCAGGTATGGTTCCGACGCCCGGTTTGATTTTGACGTTGGAGAATTTCGTTTGTCTTGGTCTGCTTGCAACATTGGATGGTCCGAGGTGACGTAAGTGTTGTAGAATCTCTGACGTTCCACTTCGGATGGGAACAGGCATGGGCGACAGATCCGTAGAACCACTAGTGCTACTCTTTCGCCGCATAAGAAGTGTCGCAGCACGGCCAGGACTTCTCCCTAATTCAGAAAGGGAGGGTTTGCGGCTGCCATTGATATCTTCAGTCATACCTGCGTATGTTGCACGAGACTCTAATTTCGGTCGTGGGCCCTCAGACTCGGACTCCACAGCATCAGCATTAGCTGGTTCAACATCGCGAGCTTCTTTCTTCGGCATACGGGTCCTTGGTGCTGGAGTAATGCGTCGTATCGCTTTATGAACATCAACGAAAACGTCCGACTCGTCAATGATTTCTTCACCGATTAGTTCTTCAATCACATCCTCCAGCGTCACAACCCCAAGTGCCCCGTAGGATTCGCCCGGAAAATCTGAAACTAAAACCATATGAGATTTTCCCTCTTGGAAAAAGTTTACGATGTCCAGACAGCTTGTCTTTGGGCTTGTCTCTGGTAGAGTGGCCAAAGCGAAATCCCGCACGCGCAAACAATCTTCTGGATCATATGTGATAAGGATTTTTACAAGCAACATGCCCACGAAGTTCCGAGGATTGTCTGGATGATATATTGGTATCCGGGAATAGCCTGCAGAGAGAATAACGTCCATCATCTTCTCATCAAGGACAGTATCGGCAGACATTGTAAAGACATCGTTCATGGGAGTCATAATGGTGCCCACTGGTTTTTGTTTCAGATCCAAGACAGCGCTAATAATGGTGACTTCATCTTGACTAAGACGTTCATCTGACGTTTGACCCATAGTCCTGTGCAATGTTACCAGCGTTTTTAGACCAGCCTTTTTGTAGATGGTGCCATGATCCTCCCCGAGTAGCCAGTCCAGTAGTTTTGCAGTTGGCCAAGCGACTGGTGAGAGGATCCACATTAAGCAGAGAACAAAGGGAGACATGAAAGCTCCAATAGGCAGACCGTAGCGAACGCATACTGATTGAGGTGCAATCTCTCCGAAAATGACTGCGCAAGTCAGCGGTGTTCTTCAAGTTATCCGGTGATATAACATACCAATGAGGACGGTACTGCCCAGGACTGCAGGCCACCCTCCGCCGATTGATCTGTCCAATATAATAGGGAGTGTCTCATTTGTGATGACATTGCTAAGGAGCAAAGTAACGAGAACCCAATGCTTTCCCTTGTTCAGGAGGCTTAGAACCGAGGCAGCCTGTTTTCGCTCTGCGCCTTCTCCAGCTTCTTTGATGACTTGAAGATAGATCTCGTCTTGGCCCATGAGCCTAGAAACACTCGGTTGTTAGTGAATGCATAGAAAAAAGATTTGAGTCAATCATAGAGCTCACGCAATGGTCAGTCCTGCAAATGCCCCACCAAGCAGTACCAAAGCTATGGCAATGCCAATATATGCCCAGAATTCTCCACCCTCTGGATTCTCCGCATTTTGCTTGACGTTTGAAAGAATTCCGACATGCTGAAGTGGAGCGGCATTGATGGTCGTAAGCTGGGCAAAGAAAAGGTAGAGGAGCTTCACTATTGAGTATACAGCAGGCCTGAAAGCAAGAGAGCCAATTGGCCGTGAAAAACGCGAAGTCTGAGGAGAATGCATGCGTGAATGTCAGTAGAAGCTGAAGAACAGCTTGAAGGTCGTGATTCGAGCTAGTCCATGGGTTGAAGCTGGAAGAAAAGGGTCTGTGAAGGCGCGACAGATTATTTTGACGTGGGGTGGTTGGTGATGGACATCACGACATGATTTAGCGCCAGTGTTGAGCTTCAAACTCGAGCAGGGGCGGCCTGCACCTTGTTTACCCCATGCTGTGAGGCAATTCTGTCGGTAAGAGTAGCTTTCAAAACATTGCCTTTTCTTTCTTTTCTTTTCTTTTTGATAGAGCTACATCCTTTTTAGCGCTAACGGTTGACGAATGGCTAAGCTGTTGCCGTCATCCCTGTAAATTACTACGAATGACCAGTTGGAAGCAGGTTTCTGT
Source organism: Astrothelium macrocarpum (assembly GCA_021030915.1). Lineage (NCBI taxonomy): Eukaryota > Fungi > Ascomycota > Dothideomycetes > Trypetheliales > Trypetheliaceae > Astrothelium > Astrothelium macrocarpum. The sequence continues at coordinate 263,241 of JAGEMR010000022.1, forward strand.
TCGTCCCTGCATTGCTTCCTGCTCATTAGTCGAGCAGTTTGAAGGCACATCAAATCACACCAACTCGCAGCAGGGTTATCCTGTCGGACTGTTGATCAATCAAAAGCATTCCCAAAACACCAAAAGCGTGTTCACGCCAGAACCTAACAACCCACATTGTCCAACCAGTAATGATTACGAAACACCACAGCAAACCTTATGGTCGTTGATTTAAACAATGTGACCATCTCTCGATCTCAAGCATGTGTTATTGTGAGACACTTCCGCAAAGACATATGTGGTCCCCATGAACACCCTGTATGATTCGTTTTATGTAAAGTGGGTGACACCCAAGACCTGGTTTGACGAAAACGCTACACAAATTCATATCCGGGCTTGTACCCATTCAGCGATTTTGCCAATAATGAAACTGTGTTGACAACATTATCATCCCAAGCATATCCGTAGCCTTTGCGCCAAAATGCTCCACGCTGGCCACCCTCATCCTTTGGTACTAATACAGCCCACCAAAGCCTCCGTCGTCCATGCATTCTCTATCCTAGCCCATAGGATCTCCATGCACACCCCGATACTCCGTATCATCGTCGTACTTGAACTGCTCATCTGGTACCTCATACGTCCCCTTGTCGTCTTTCTTCCCCTGGCGAGCAAACGGTCCCTTGAAGTAGTCGATCGGGCTTTTCGTTTCGGCTTGCGGCTGCGCCTCCTCGGCATGCGCGCCGTGACTATACGCGCCATTTTCGGGGTCGTTGGGTGATTGTAAATACGGACTTGGCATGCGGTTGGCATACGGGCTCTCACTTTGGTGCGTGGTGGCATTACGGTCGGAGAAGGGGTTGGGTGGGTCGGCAAAGGGATCGCCAGATGGTTGTCCAGCGGTGGGAGGGGGTGGATAGGCGGTGGTTGTAGCGGTAGGCCTCTTGACGTCAATGGGAGTCATGTTGTGGTAGGTGCCGCGGCGGGTGGAGCGTTGGCGGACAAAAAGGTCGAGACCAAAGGCAAGGAGAGTTGAGACGCTGGGAAGAAGAAAGTGTCAGTATGCATGGCCGCTTTGGATGTAGGTTGAGCTGCGACATACAGGCCAAGAAGTGAAAAGGTGAAGAGACTCTTGTAAATGCGGCACACCATGATGCCAGCATCTTCGTGCCAGTTGGCAACGTTACAGACATGCGTCAATGTCCCGCTCATCCAATGGGATAGGAGACTGAATCCGACAAGCCAGATGACTGCAAGAAGCGCGTTGGTGATCATGTTCACAATGGGATTAAGGCCGCAACAGCAATGTAGCACGATTGTTGTCGAAAGACTCAGGACCGTCACAAGGGACACTGTGAGGAGCTAAAGTTCAGCTTGTTAGCATGTGTGAAATGCATTTCGAACGTGCCAAGCCGGTGGAGCTCTCAGAGTTGCAGTAGCCAAGACCTGCTGGCACGCCAAGAGCTTCGAGGGGACAACTCACCAAGATGAAGGTCCATGGTATCGAATACTTGTCATGGATCAACCACCAGATGAAATAGCACATTGTCGAAAAGACAACGGCCGACGATACTAGTTGAGCGGTCCGGATGATATGGAATGGAATGGGTGGGTAATGGGAGGGGGCCGTTTTGATTCTCTCCATCCGTGGCCGCACCATGCTGGGCGATGAGATATGATGAACAGATCAGAATCCTGTGAATTCCGAGGCGGAGAGACCGGCTGCCCGCAAGATGTGGAATGGAGCGATTGTATAAGGGTGAGTGGTGGTAAAGGTGGTATTTTTCGACACCGGACTGGCAGGTAAAGGAGGCAGATAAATAGCGGCAGAGGCCAGCCAGATATTGAGGCTCGTAGATGGGGCGCTATCGATTCACCGGGGCCCCTGTCAGCTGAATTGGCCCCACCCGCTGCAGCCAGCCAATGTTTCTGGTCTGGCTTCGTCGCCCAAAGTCAATCAGACACGCGAAACGAGCCTTGTTCTAGTTTTAGTTCTCTCGCTTGGCGCGTTGGTGCAACCACCGGCACCTGAGGGTCCATCTTCTATGAATATGAACCGAAACTCACTCGGGGTGGGAATCGGGTTAATGGAGACTGATAAGAGATGCATTGCTACGTAATTGTGTGGAGGGAACAATTGTGGCGCCGACGGGTATCTATTTGCAGGATCTCGACGGAAGAAAAGACAGCGATACCACCGATTTTAGACACCTTCCAAGTTCTCTCGCTGAGTAGACACTGATATCTTCGGAAACCCGACCATGAACCCCATAAAACCCATAAGGAGAGCCTTTCCATGCATGAAGCAGTGCAAAGCAATCAGTCAATAATACACAATTGAAGCGAACTTAGCAAGGGTCTGATCATCGAATAGTCGTTAGGACGCCATGAATCGCGGGTTCGCATCTTAGCGCAAAAAGACGAGTCAATGACGGACGTGCAAAAGATTATATCAAAAGGTTATAGCAACCAATAAGGAAGCGAGCCTGTAGAGAATCAGTAACTCTTCGAACACCTGAAATGATTGCATCAGCAAGACATACGAGGCGACAATGCACTCAACCTATTTGGTGGTACATCAAATCCTCAAAACCGTCAAATCGACTCACAGCCCTCTCCGCATGTTGAGCTCGGGGCTGCTCTTCAACCGAATTGATATAACGGCGCCGCCCAGCCACAGGGGCTCTGTTGCGACGTCGATGAAAAGGTGCAAATAAGAGGCGCACGGGCTGGAATCGACGTACGGCAATCACTGAGAGGACGAGGAGGACTGAGCCGGGCGCAAGTATTGCCATGACCTTAACAACACCCTGTTCCAGAAAGCCAAGGAATTTGAATTTCCAGTAGTTGGAGATCTTCGTAAAGGTCTCTTCCATTTCTTCCTTCATTGCATTAAGACTTGAGCCCATGGCACTTAGGCTAGAGTTCATCGATCCTAGACTTGAGTTCATGGTTGAGACGGAGCTGCTCGCCTCTGTAATTTGCTGATTCGAAATCAGCCAACATTTTCAGTGTGTTTCGCGGACGAAATACCTGGGAAAGGTCCTTCTGTTGGGCTGTGATGTTTGTCATTCCATTCGACACAGATTCCTGTCATAATTTAATACTTGCCAATATTGTTTTCGAAGTGCTTACCATATGCATAATGAGCGCCATTAGTTGCTCTTGCAGTGCCGGAAGGGTGAGTGAGTCCACGTTCTGTAAAGAAGTCTGAATATCGCGAATCGTAACTTCCGATGTGTTGAGAGCCTAAGCTTCGATCAGAGGCTTAACATTGGTACCTGATAATCATTTTACCTTCGAAATGTTGGTGATGCTCTCCTCTGCTGCTCCACTTGTCTTGAGAATGGCGCCTATGGCATTTTGGACACTTGTCTGGATATTGTCCTTGGCTTCCTTGAGCATGACTGCTATACCACGACGTGTGTCTTGCAAATTTTCCGTGACTCCAGCGTGAAAATTATCTAACTCAGTTTGAAACTGTCTTGCCATCTTTTCCCATAGTATAAGCATTTCGATGGCGTCGTTCAATTCATGACCAATGATCGTTCCTACCTCAGCCAACTTGGCGAAAGCTGTCACTTTCTCTTCTGTTGTAGAAGTTTAGCAACCCGACAAAGAGAGACAAAAAAAGAGTTACCCAAGTCTGCTTGGCTACGACAAGCCTTGCATAGATTGTCGACTTTAGGGATGAACTTCACGTAGGTTGTCCAACCTTGACCTTGATCCATGTCCCACAAATCACGTTTGCAAGCTTGTACTTGTTTGGTCGAGATCTGCGAGATTTTGATAGGACCTTCCGGTGAAGTAGATTTGGTAAAAAGCCTGTGGAAATAACTCCAAGACTCCGCGTTCTGGCTATACTCTCCAATAGCGCGGAATACATGGCAGCTTGGTGTCGGTGATATGTTGACACTTTCAATCTCGCAAAGAGCCAACTTGATCGCGAAAATATTCTTGATTTGCTCGATGTCTTGAGGATGATTGCGCCCAGGTTCATCTGCTGGAGAGCGTTTCATTTCAGCAGCAGGGCATAGCTCAACGACACCAAGTAGAGCTCGTCGCTGGCATGTCGCATCCAGGGGGACCTCTTTCAACATCGCGACGGCATTGCTAAACGCCTCGTCGGCTCTTTCGTTGATGTTGTAAAATTTGTTAAGAAGTTCCTGGGGATCTTCTGATGCTATTTGAGCATCAGAGCAACCATACCTTTCCTTTTCTAGGAAAAATAAAAAGCCAAATACAAAAGAAACCAGTACGAACCTTCCGGGAGACCCCCATGTGCATATTGGATGGCTAGAGCCATCCAAAACAGAAAAATTAACTTCATTTTCATTCTTCTAAAAAAAAAAAAAGAAGTTGAAGAAGTAAGATAAGAGAGATCTGATGAACTAAACTTTTGAGCCTTTTCACTTAATTTGCTCAACCCACTTTCTGGAGAGCCCCACTCTCGCTATCAGCTGCTGGACCTTGCATAAAAAGTGGGGCCGCATCGTCAGCTGCATCTGAGAATCTCAGTTGAAATCATCCGAATTCACAGCAGTCAGACGCGTTGGACAAGGCGGGTCGCGCCACCTGGTCACGACATCACGTGATATGATCTGTGCTCAGGAACTCAAATTCACGTCAAAAATGCTGGCGGGCATTTTTGTTGCTATCAATTGTTTCGGGAGCTCCTCATTGAGATATGGGCATTGGTTAGTTTCAAGTCATTTGAATGGTTTTTTTTTTTCTTTTTTTTTTTTTTTTCAAAATCTTCGTGCTACTTAATTTTGCTGAGGGTCTTCCCGACATTTCCTGCAAACTATATTCCTCGGAGCCTACACCACCTACGACACCTTTGCTTATGATATCTCTACTTGCGATCACCGCTGACCTGTTATAATCTACCCAATGAATTGATCCTTCAATATTTATGGCTCATCTCATCTACCGGCGGCCGTTGGGCTGCTATCATGCACAATACTCGCAATTCGATAGTATTCCTTCGTTCCTGCTACCGGCATTTCACTCTCCAAGGTCAGCGCGCACATTCTCCTCGAGCAGAAAATGCCAATCACGAATCGGTCGCGCCCCATTATCGATCCCTCCAGACGTCAAATTTCAGGTCATCCCAGCTGCTGCGCCAAAAGTGGAGGGAAGGATAAGCCGAACACAGCGCATGTCAACAGTAAATATTGAAGGACCTCTAGGTATAGATTGTTGCTGTCCCATCACCACAAGAGAGTCAAGTCTAAACGTTGACAGGGAAAATGTCCATGTCAATACCGCCATATGTCTCTATTGAAGAAGATGCAGCATCAAACTCACAATCGGTGAAAGTGTTAGACGCCAAGGAGAAGCATCAGCGGGAGATGTGGGGTTAGTGAATTCGGATTCCCATACTCTCTTTATCAGACGATTTTATCTTACATTAAAGCTTCTTAATTCAGGTACCGTACGGGCGTATCTACAGAACCATATCCGCGGGGTATCCGAAGGTCACACAGCCATCCTCCGTCTCGTCGGTGTCGGATACCGTGCAACCATCGAAAAATCCGCCATCACTAAATCGCCCGAATATGAAGGCCAACAGTTTGTTTCCTTGAAAGTTGGCTACTCGCACCCAATTGAACTAGGGGTGCCAAAGGGAGTTAAGGCAAGCACTCCGCAGCCGACTCGGATACTATTAGAAGGATGCGAGAGGGAAGTTGTCATGTCTTTCGCGGCTCAAATACGAAAATGGAGAGTCCCAGAACCATACAAAGGAAAAGGAATCTTCGTGAACGGGGAGACGATCAAGTTGAAGTCCAAGAAGATCAAATGATCTCTGTACAGTATAGTATGTATATTATATATGAACTTCTATTTTGATGCGAGGACACTTTTGACTGCATCAAGCACTTGTGCATGAACTGCTTTAGGCGCCGCAACGACACCTTTGTTCGCTGCCAATGTTCTACCGATACTAAAGTCTAATCTAGACCCTTCAGTATCTGTGACTTCACCTCCCGCTTCTCTCACGATGAGGTCTCCTGCAGCATGATCCCAGATCTTTTCTTGATAGTCTTTGCGTACTGGTAATCTCAAATACAAGTCTCCTGCTCCTCTCGCTATTGATCCGTACTTGGTCTGCGAATCCATCCGCACGCTTGGCTTTGTAATACCCAATTTTTGTGCAATCTTCGCTGAATCATCTTGCGAGGAATGTCCAGCCTCTACACTTTCACAGAACGTCGCCTGTGTAATATTCTCGACCTTTTTCATCGATATGGGAGTGCCGTCCTGCAGCTTTCCTTGACCCAATGGTCTGCTTGTAGCTCCATGCCCTTGGACAGCAGCGAAAAGTACACCCTTTCCTTCCTCGTCCGATTGATCTTCCCCAATCTTTGTGTCTAGAGAAACAGAATCGTCGACCGGTAAATTCGGGCACCCGAGCACGCCTACTTTGACGTCCCCGTCTACCAATAGTCCAAGACAGACTGCATACTGCCCTCCTCTTAAGAAACCCTTGGTCCCATCGATGGGGTCAATCGCCCATATCCTACCTTTTGAGCCACCCTTACTATTTCCCTCATCAATGATATCTAGCATCATAGACTCACTCCCAATACCGCCTCCGAGCTGCTGCTCTGCATTCGCATCGTCAAGCTTCGTTGTCTTCACAAGCTCCCATATCCGACTCCGCAATCCCTCGTTTTCTCTTAGCGCCGAGGCTTCCTCTTCAGCAATGATCTCATCTTTGGGGAAATTATGTCGTAGGGCGGAGATGATGAGAGCTTGGGCACCAAAGTCGCCAACGGTAACGGGAGACTTGTCGTCCTTGGAAGCTGTGCCCTTTGCTTTTTCGTGGAAGACACGTTTGGTGAGAAGAGTGGCTCTTTGAACTGCGAGAAGGGCAATCTGGAGCTCGTGGGAGTAGGAAGAGGACATGCTCGCGTGAGTCGTGGAGAGGACGTTTGGGAAGAGTAGAGAAGATGGAAGATGTGATGAAACTAGATTAAGACGAGTTATGAAGATACTTAGAGCCAGAATGAATAGCGAACAGGAGAGGAAAGCTCTCAGGAACCCAGGAGTCTGCATAAATTCATCGCGATGGACGCGTGTCTTTTTGACGCTCTAGTACGTGCAAGCTGTGCATCTCACGATTTGCATAATGTGGGGTCCATGTGTTGCATGTCCGCCCGGAACTAACCACCAACCTCCTTTCTCAATAATACTCCGTATGCAGCAGAGTAATTGCAGAGAGTTTGGCACTCGGGAACAAGAAGCACATTCGGTAGTATACAGCTTCTTGTATTACGCTTCTGTCTCAAAACTGTTTTCTTACGACGAAAAGGCCAGGCTAGAAGGCACGGACAAGGCGGATACGCTAGAGTCTCGTGCAAGTGCTATCTAACGAGTTGGTACGTTTCTCTTTCACGAATAGTGTGTCACTATTTCAGAAACCCCAATGAGTCATCACATTTACTTGCCGGCTCTCCAACACTATAATGCATCGTTAGTTACCCCTTTTTGAAAATTATGCAGGAGGCAGTAATGGCTACCAGTTCAGCCTTGACGTGCTTGTTCTTTAAAGTTTCATCTGAGCTCTGTGACTGCATGCCTCCAAATTGAGTTCACGGCATACAGTGGCGCAATCCGGCCTCACTCACTCGGCGTAGCTCAGCATTGTCGCGTGACTGCAGGACAGCACTTGCCTGCTGCGGCTCGTATGTGGCGTATCGAAGAATTACCAATTCCGACGTATACGCCCTACGTTCCAGGTGGTTTACCGAATTGAATTTCCTAGTTTAGTTAAGCTCATGCTACTGCGCAGACAAATGATACATTGCAAGGTAGGCATTGATCTACTATGCCAGATACAAACAAAATCCATCATCTTATTAAAAGAATACAAAAGACGCGCAATTTTTCTGTACACATCACTTTGTGCAAAGACAAACTATTTGTTCCCCTACGTAATACTCCACAATCTGAGTCGTAAATCCAGCCAAGAGCACCGACCCGATTAGTCCCTCCGCGAAAATGACACGCACATCCAGACAGGGTTACTGAAATTTGTGGGGAGCTGCGCCGGGGAACTGGTCCCTTGCGACTTTGTGGACATATTCCAGCCATCTGGATCGTTGGATGTATCAAGGCTCACGGTGAGGTCAAGCATGAAGCCTCGATCAATGGTCTTGTCACAAACATGATGCTTACTATTGGGGTCTCTATGCTACAAGTTACCTTCGGCTGGGCATTTGGGAATAAGTGTTTTGAAGCTGACTAGTGAAGCCTTCTGCCCGACTGGGAGTATCATCTTCGTCATCTTGCTTAGCTCCCTACCAGTGATCGCCGACCTGGCTAGAGTGTGGACTCCATGATACACGTATCACTCTGGACGTGTTAACTGCCCGGATGATAAGGACAATCACCTTACAATTTGAATAGCTTAGACCCTTGTCTTTCATTCAACATTACTTTTCTGGGATCGGGCTTCACTGGCTGCCCATATGCAATGAAGACCACAAGGATTGTGCATTCACAATGTACACGTTGCCGTCGCTTTGCTTTTTTCCGCCTTTGCACACGCAATCACAGTAATCCGAATCCAGAGGCACCACCACAATCGCCCCGTGAACCTGAACCAATTCGAATAATGTTAACATTCAACTGCTATGAGACTTCAGAAAATCTGTTAGAGGAGAATGACGGCAAGCGAAAGGCGCCAAGTTAAAAAGCAATGTCTGCGTGAAACGATAATCGGCTACATCCTAGTCCTGCATCAGATAGCACAAGTTTTTCACCTACTTTTGTTTTCCGAATCCATCCCTGCATCTCAAACCGGACTCTTCAGTGTTCGTAGGACAATCCACTAGGCAATACCTCGGATACGATACCTACATTCGGTCAAGTATTGAATGCATCTCTCCTAAATTTCTCATAACGGGGAATTCTAAGACTCCTGTGTCACTTTCCGTTTCTTGTAGTCAGTACCAAACCTCCTTTAATTTAGCTATGTGCATCTAACGAATCGTCAAAGCTCGTGGCCTATTCCGAAAGCAGATTCGCTAGCATAGTATGTTCACTGTTAGCGATCTTGAACAATTTGTCATACTGACGTACCGCTTTTAGCAGCCTTTCTCACATACACCTGCCGAAGTTCCCAACATACCCGAGTAAGATGCATCATTCATGAATTCGCATTCAGCACTCGGCCAAACTTTGGCTGAAGTTCCTATGTTGACAGAGGTTCCCATAGGGACGATCGCTATCCGATAAATAAATGGGGGGATTGAAACAAAAACCAGTTACATTAATGTCAGATACAGCCATCTTGCTGGCCCAGGGGCTTCAGGAGAAGCTTACCGAAGAGCGAAATATGGAGCAGACCATAGAGGCAGATGCATAGATATCATCACCGGTAACTTCAAAGAAGCATGTCTCAAAGTTGATACACACTGGTGGTTAGAAATTTCATTGGGCAAGAAGAAGCTCACTGAACAGCGCTAAGTGTTTCAGCAGTATGATACCGGGATTGAGCATCTTTATTAGGCAATATAATGGCAATAATAAAATAAATGACAACAACACCATCGGAGGTCATGGCACAAAGGTTTTAGGTGCATATTCCGGCATAACTATGCATTCCGTAAATCACGCAATTCGCGGTGCATTCTATGAGCAAGCCGCAGGATCACAGTGCCCTACCTCGCTAAATAGCTACGACGTCTCTTATCTTGCTTTAGAGCTTTCTGCCAGTTCATGGGCTGATTGAGTCATAAGTGTCCTATCTGTTCCACAGAGGTCAATTGGTCAGAAATACAGAAAAAACTTCACCAGCAAAAAAAGCTATCTCAGGCTAGTACCAAATCTTTTATCCGTCTACTCTCCCTGGAAAGATGTCCAAACGAGGTCTGAACCCCAAATTATATGCAATGCGTAACCATCGAACACAGATCGATGATATATGGATATACTACATACACCTCGGATGTCCTTCATAGAGAAGAGTGGCTCTGATACTAACATAGCCGGCCCACACTGAGTACAATCATCATCATGTCCAGGTGAATTTCCCTTACGTCGGCCCAAAAACTCCAGGTTTCAATGAAAAATCATCTGCCTCCCTGATCGGATTTTAGGAAAATAAAAACACATGAGACAGAGCGCCATTCAGTAATGAAATGACCGTCGAAGTTTCCTTCCTACCTGTTTTGTAGCCTTTGAGTTTTCGTGCTTTCGTGAACTGGATAACCATCAAATCGTGACGTATTATTTTGTTTTGTGCTATCGATCAGGAGAATAGACTGAGAAAATGCTATTGTGCATCGTGGGCCGTAAGCCAATCTGTCGTCTACCTGGTATGGGCCGACAATCTGCAAGCATAATTAGTAGCAGAAACGCGTAAAATGAGGTTACAAACGTTTACAGGTTATCGCCCGAGATGCAAATCGCTGAGAATTCCCTATCGATCCTCTTTCTTGCTTCGTCTCATGCAACTCCACTTCAATATCTCTTCGAACCACAATATCAGTTGGAGTTCCCGTCTGCCTTGCTCGCTCGGGTAACTCAGTAATGGGGGAATATGACGAGCATTCAGTTTCTAGCCCCTTGAAATCGTTCTCTACCTGCCGTTCATCCACACTGTCAAGCTTGACCAAGACCTCCCTTCCTGATTCGAGTGTTGATGTGTCATCCTGCCCTGGTAATGGCGGTAGTATCTTGTTTCTAGAGTTGCTTCCGCTTGTATCGAATAATCCGGCAGAAAACTCTAAATTGTCTGTCCCTTTCCTGGTGGCTCGCGAACGCAGGAGAGGCCGGTATGTTGGCAAGCAAGCAGAAAGCACTGCAATGCAAATTTCCACCTCCGATATAGTAAGGGTTCCAACGTTCGACCAGCTCTCATCTTCCATTGAAAACCGAGCTGCAAGCGCTACGCGCGCAATAGATATACTTGTAACAATGCCACCAAGACCGAATGTTGCGATGACTTCCAGCCGCTTGCAGAGTGGGAGGCTGAGACTCCAGACGAACGGAATTGGCATCATCAGAAGTATAGCATCAGTGATGACATTGACTATGCCGCCGAAAACCGTGGTAACGGTGAGATTGATGCATTTCACTGGCTGACTGTCTATGAAGTTGTTGATGGGAAGGCACTGCATAACGAGAATAATCGCCTGGATGATGGAAAACAAGATAGTGAAGGCGCCGAAGGCAATTGATAATTTGTAAAGGGTTTGTGATGGAAAGATTCGATGATAGAGAAAGAGCACGGAGATTTTGATGGGTGGCAGGCTGAGGGTGTAGAGAACTTCTGCCGCAATAGTCCCCTGGAGCAAAGATCTGGGATTAGGAGCGATGATGATATGTCTGCCAAAGCCATACGCAATCATGAGATGCGCTGCGATGTGTGAACCAGTCACCATGATCTGTCGGCATCGTGACACCGTAAGCAGAGTAATATGACATCGGCCACACTCTCTCTAAAGCCTTACCAAGCCCAGTATTATCAAGTAGTCATCGTATGATATACGATTTCTTCCTTTCCATCGTGCCAAGAAGCGCAGGCCAGCGGATATATAGGCAATCACAATCGAAATAATCAATAGAGCACGGATGAGAGGCTGGGCATTGTCGTTAATGTGCGCTCTCATGTACGCGATATCCTGAGGTGAAGTAAGTTCGTGGGACATGACTGTGAAGTGTTGATATTGCTAGTAACAAAAGTGAAGACGTAAAAAGTATGTGGAGGTATAGGAGCATCGCAGCTCGAGGGGTTTTATTGACAATACGCAATCGCTACCAAAAGCAAGCCATTGTAAGTGTCACATATTTCCACTATGTGGTATCGAGCGAATCATTGCGGTTGTCTCCTTACTGACGCCTGATCCAGGTCGCGCACCTATCTTGCCGGTGTGGGGGGGTGGTGGGGGATGAAAACAGGAAGCTGTAAGAACAAGGGCCAACAAACTCAAAACCATCGCTATTGGGCCTGAAGATTGCTCGGTTCGACTCTTCATTCATGGTCGCGCGCTTAGCATGCTCGACTGGTGGTCGCAAGAGTCTGGAAGAAATACTTTACGATCAAAAATCTCAAATGATTTCAACGAAATAGCGCTGATGGAGACGCTATGATTTGTCGCACCGTAGCGATCCTCTTACCATCTGTATAAGCAATGGCGTCACGTTCGTATTTCTCCGAGGGACTTTCTTGGGTCGATCCGGCCATAAAAAGCGATACGAGCCTGATGCGTTTTGGCGACGTAAAGGATCGATTGGCTGCGGGAATTTAATGCGAAACTTTCGGTTGCCGTGGAAAGGAGTATCAGAAGATCTTGACGAGATATTGCTGCCGGTCATATCTTCGTCAAGCTCGATCGAATAGCATTGCGTTATCGAATAAGCTTTGTGGCCAACTGCGGTATCCAATAGCCGCAATGAGATCCTGTATGAAGGTGTGTGTATATCTGCATGACACCCCATCCCAAGCAGAGCAACACCTGCTGTAAAGGTTGTGATAGAGTTAGCGCTAGACTAAAACGGCACTAGCATGCGAGCATAACGAGTCGAATATAGTAGCTAGATATACAGACCGGGTACACTTCCGACGCACAAAGCATAAGTGCGGCAAAGGGTGCCAGCTCCAGGGTCCAGCTGTCAGGCTCGCTACATGAGTGGAGTAAAGTTCATGGTCTTATGACAGTCGTGTTCCAGACTTGATCGGTGTCGTTACATCCAGTTATACGGTTTCCGTGGTTGGGCATAGATTTGAGCTTGTCTTGCGGTCTACTCCTTCAGACACGGGACATGCGGGGTGGTGCGGCCCGTGGCCAAGTTTTTGACAATCATGGTATCATTAGATACAGAGAACCATGCTTAATCTCGGTGCCGGCTCATCCTGCTCTTAGAGAGAAACACCATTTTTGTACCCAGAGTCATGTGGGAAGGTGGTTGTTCATCAAGCACTAAGAGTTGTACACGCCTTGCTCAGTAGGGTTGACTACCCTGGCTTACTGATAGGACTGGCTTGCTTGTGGATTACCTTGCGTGGATACGGGTACAGTCTTCCGTCGGATATAAAGGATTCTGAAATTGCGATTCGGATGTATAAACCTTGCTTCAATACTGCCAAGTCAAATCAACGCTAGTTTGTCTCCACCTTATGTCTTTGAACCGATGAGAAGCGAGAGTTGTGGAACTCATAGACAGCGTTGAGAGCATATTCTAGCCCTGTAGAATCGAGAACCTCAGAGTAGACGACTTGTAGATTAGAGTTTGGTACTGGCCCTCGATATTCTCTTCCTCGTCTACTTTCTACTTTTGCTTGCCATCTGGTTTTGCTGAGGCGCATTCAGATCTTTTCAGTACCTCCGTCTGACCTGGCATAATCGGTCATAAGTTCTCATCTGAGCTACATCATGGCTAGCCCTATGCAGAACTTCCTCCCTTGGCCATAGCAATGAAGGGATGGGCATTGAACAAAGATGCAATTGCTTCTGAAACATGAGCTCTTGCATGAGAATGAACCTATGGGCGGATGAACCGGCTACCCTCAGAGCTACTGGAGGAAAGTCTTGACTCTTTGATTGTAATCCCTACTTTCTTCTCCTTTGCCTCTTTTGTTCGGTCATTCACCAGTCTTGGTACGAGAGAAACGTCCACTGACAACAGTGCTTAGAAGCTCACTTGTGCCGTCGAGACTACCTTCCATTGCTATCTCAGTGCGTCTTGCCCTGTTGGCTCTGTTCTCGGCTTCTTAGCGTAAGAATATACCCGCAACAGCGGTTACACTGCTCCTGACCCGATCGGACTGCTTACTCTATTGAAACCCTCTAGAATTTTCGACTCAGCAACTGCACGTGGCTGTGGTGATAATCGTTGATGCCAAGCACTGGGTCGAAATGTTGGGTTCGCCACGTTTTAATCCAATGTTCATTTTCGTCTGCAGTATTTCTGAGGAGGCCCTAAGGCACGAATCCTTTGTATCCAATCATGATCACCGGGAACATATTTATCACACTATGATGACTGAAGTTCTTATACGAAAAGGACGCATACTCTTGAAGTCGGGACTCCTTTCTGGGGTCGTAGGTGTTCGAGTATGCTAGTTTTGGATTGAGTTTCATGGCTTGGCGAAGGCGAAATGTTAAGTCTTGATCTATTATGGGTGCAGAGAAGAATCCTACGGTACTCAAGAAGACATCCTCATTCCCGATTTGTCGGAAGAACTCGAATAGGCTGTGTATGGCTTAGTTGGCATCGATCAAGGCCTGGTATTCGGCCAAAACGTTTTCAGTGGAAATTTCCAAATTTTTGGCTCTCAACAACCAAAACTCGAAAAGCACGTTGGTCAAATGGCGCATTTTTCCTCACAAGATACAGATCTACTCATTGTAGATGGCATAACGTCCCATAGATTTCTGAGAATCAGATTAAGCGGTGAAAATGAAATGCACACATCCGCTTTCGATGGTACAAGGAGAAGCGGCTTCCATTCTTCTAGTAGAGTTTGGGTCGGCATTTGGTCACAAATCGATGGCCCTTCCACGCTGAAAGCAAGCTTTTCGCCAAATCTTTTCGGATTTCCCACCTCTGCATCCTGAGTGTCGCCAAAAAATAGCCTATACCAATCCAAAAAATACCATCACTGTTCGCTGAAACATAACCTCATTTTCTCCTTCGCAGTTATTGACATCTGCTGTCTAAAGTCTGGACAAATATCGATGAGCTTTTTTGTTGGGGGTATTTCAAGCAAATTCCATCAATCTCGGCTATATAGATATTTCTTATGAGGTCACAAATCTAAATATATATTTCCGTCCTTTTCTAGGTTTATTGAGGATATTTGTAGGTGGATTTTAATTTCGCCGTTCTTGAAGCAAGTTTGTGCCAAGAACGAGTCGTATGACTGCTAAAATTTTGTCGTTCACTGGTAGTTGGTATCCTTCGCGATAGGTCCGAACCCGATCGATCCTTTGTTGTATACTCGACACTCCACGGGGGATTTTCTATTGGCGTGCCACTGTCTGAACCGAGTGCTACACCGCTCTGATGGTCGAAAGGGACCTTCTCGATGATACGTAAGACTTTTTCGCTTGGCTGAGGTTCTTCGCCTATCTGAGGCGGCCGCCTAGGTTCAGTTTCTTCGTCCGTCTGAGTCGGCTACCAAGGTTCGATGAAAGGTCTTTTCTTCAAGGCTCATCTTGGTTTAGCTAATGGAGTCTGTGTTTGCCTAAGGTCTTCGAGCGAATGCGACCCATACACTGTCAGTGTAGGATCCTCGATCCTATCGGAATAGAACACAGTTGAATGTGTAAGCATATTTGCGGCACGTACATTGCTTTGGCCATTCGCTTTGGCTGTTTCCTTTGACGAGACTTTGTCTTTTTGAGAACTTGCCTTTTCGAGGACACTTGAACCATTTAGATTTCTTTGGCACGCGAACGAGCGTCTGCCGCTCTCCTTGATAATAGCCTTGTCTCCGGACGCACCCAAATCAAATCGACTTTTTGGATATTGTATGTTCCTCTCCAGGACCATCTGAAGCAACGCGGAGATGGTTGCCCTGGATATCATACAGTAGGGTTAGCTATGATCCCTCCGAGTAGTATGAGGTATTGTCACGTCATGTATGTATAATCATGACGTGGTGAGGACAGTAGTTGAGTAGGAACGGTGATTTTTGCTTCATCTTTGACTAAGTCTGGGTGTGGCGTAATCAATAGATGCAATCGTAGATCGCTAACAGGCAGGGCCAGAGTTTTCAAGGATAATGCATTATGCAATGCAAAGGATTTGCATTATTCAAATCCCGAATATCCTCCAATCATCAACCTCCGATATCCGAACTTCGATTATGTACACGTCGGAGAAACAATTCAAAGCGAGAAATGCGGCATTTGTACTTTGAATAACACTTTGCATATGCATTATTCAAAATCTGCATTATGCAAAGTATTCATATTCGTATGCAAAGTATCCTGGAGAACCCTAGCCAGGGCAACTTGGGAGAGAAGGAAATGGCATAGGCCAGATTGTCAAAGTGTTGGGATTTATTATATTGAGCTGAGTTGTAAAGTCAACGTGGAGCAGCAGCAGTAGCGGATCTAGGATATACATACTACGATCAAACAAGGTTACCACTACCACGTATCATTGGAGCTGGATCCCAACTTAGCACTTTCCTGAAAATGTATTCAATCGATTATGTAATAAGAATGGATGGTATATTTTCGGATTCATAAATTTTGGGATTCAGCGTCGCTACTTTACCAGCACTTGCACTCTGAGCTCTAGAGCGGGCCAGAGCGTGTATCTCGCTCCAAGCCCTTAGCAAACTCAAACCAGCTGTTCCAGTTCACTTCACCATCCAAATCCATATCGGCATCAAGGAAATCCACATCCAAGTTTGGCAGCGACTCAACTGAAGGACCAGCATCACTTAATGGCCAAGGGACAAATCCTGATCCAATGTTCTTTACCTCTAGCCATTCGTTGGCCGAAGAGACTGCAGGAAAAGCTTCATATGAGGGCTCGTCAACATGTCTGAGGAGCAATTCAGTTGAGATGTCCATCGACGTGGCTGTATCTTGATTACTTGTGTTGAGATTGTCCTTTGCCAGAGTCTCGTCGACCTGTTGTTGGCTTATACCAAAATGTATAGGCTCGAAAGCTTTTCTGGCGCTCAAACCACCTGAATCACGCGTAAAAGCTGGTTTCACAACTGGCTGATTTGTGTGATTTAGATTTGGCGGCGAGCCAGCAAGATCAGCCTGAGAATTTCCAGATATTATGATGCTTTTTTCGGAGGCGTTTGACAAGGCTACGAGCTGGCGCCATCGCTCACGAAAAAGCTTTGCGCTTTGCCCGTTTGGAAACGGCCCAGAGCTTGACGGGTGTGGTAATTTCTGATCTTCCACATCTATCCCAGTAGCGGCTTCGCGATCAGCACGCAGCCGATAGAGCTCGGCATCGCGATGCTTGCGAGCTTTTCTCATCAGCTTTCGCAACGGAATCCAAATGCGGGAATTTTTGTCTGCGTGAGTCTGGGCTGGAATCAACCAACTACTGTGAAGTGCGACCCAAGCCCTCTCGACAAGGGAAGACCAAGGACGTTGCGAGATTTCAATTAGAAGATAAACGATGGCATACCAATGGGTATAGGTTTGGTAGACCCATCGCCACTGCCGACAGGCTTGCCTGCTGTTCAATTCGTGGTTATATTCAGCAACTTCAATTGCCGAAATGAACAACTTGCATCCTATTTCATCCGAGAGATGGGCATCCGGATAAGGGGACAGAACAGGAAGGAAAGTCAAGAGCGTCATCTTGGCCATGGAGAGGCGTGCAACGGTGACGCCAACCCAGTAGACCACATCGGCCGATTCCATCGAATGCTGAAGGTAATGCAGTTCTAATTTCTCGTAAATTTGGTTCAACAGACGGCGTTGGTCTTCTAGACCTTCCACACCATCACTTATCCGAGCCGTCATCTGGATCTGAATGTTGGTCATTTCAGCAATGAGACGTGGAAGCGTTGAGTCTGTCACGCCATGGCGTTCAATGGGGGTCTGCTTAGATTCAGCATGGACGTCTGCATCGTTGATATTCAGGGGAATTCGAGTATCGAAGCTGCCGCTTGTGATAGTTAGGTCTGTTCCTTGGTCTTGCGCTGCTCTCGCATCCAACATGCACACCGTCCACCAGATCCTTCGTCGCATCTCAATCTCGAAAGGAGAGAGGTGATCAAATCGGGATCCATCTCGCTGCAGCCCAAGGTATTGGGCCATACGAACCAGAAGCCCAACCATCATCCACACAAACCTCGGGCTATCGTTCCGGCGAACAAGACAAAGAAAAAGGCAGAATGCTTGAACTAGTACAAGATCGGGATTATTCAGGAAGTCGGCCTTTGCAAGGGCATGCTCCAAGCCGAGTCGGTATTTTAGACACAGATCTGTTTTGGAGGAGGCAAAGTTGGTTATGACCTGCCCGAGAGTAAATTGATGTACATCTCAAGTACACTTGCTTGAGCCGCACTATTGGAATCCAATCACTCACCTCATCTTCTTCCATGGAGGCTATAGCGGCATAGTAGATCGAGAACATCAACGCTTCATCAGATGACGTGAGTCGCGCCACACTGCCGTCTCGCAGATCGCGGACCGTCTGGGTCACGGTTGGCATATGCACAACACGTAGCAAGACGTTCACATTTTCTGAGAAAATTTCTAGCAGAAAAGGGATCTGGGATGGAAGTGGGTGTAAATCGCGAATATCGGGACTCGATGAACTCAAGTTATGACGGAAGAAGAATGCATGGCGTTCCGACGATGTCCTTCCAAGTTCTAGGTCGAACACCTTTTTAGGCGATGCGTCGTCCGTTGAGCTATCAGATTCATTTCCATCTAGGCCACGGGTGTCCATCTTTAGGTTGTCAAGCTACCACAAATCTCAGCGAGCCATATAGAGAATTGTGATGGCGTGCCTACAACGGTCGGCATACCTCGTCATTAATGCGAGACCAAAAGCTGCTGCCCACATAGCGGATGCGACTGGCATCCTGAACTACCAGTCGACCAAACTGCTCATGGACATCCGTAAAGTGCCTCTCTGGTGAAATCTGTCTTCTGTGCTGATCCGCATCACGATTCTGGGTGGAACGGTCGGGCGAATTGCTCATAGATGAACCACCACCGGTCGAACTCGTTGCTGCACGTGCCTGCTCTAGTTGTCCACTCAGCTCCTTGACCATATCCTCGACATTATGCAATCTTTTCAGGACCCGATCGATGTCCAGATCGGCGTCTCGCGGTGTTGCAGCGTCCCATGTTGCGGCGTTATCGGCGTGGCTTTCGAAACGTCGAGCCCAACGTGGCAGCCGGTTAGTCGATGGAAATACACACGTAGTATTTGCCCGGCGGCAGTTCGAACATGGCGACTGCTTGTCGCATCGAACCTTGCGTGTGCGGCATATGATGCAGCTGCGCGCCTTTGACGCAGGTACCGTCGGTGTCGCGTCGCTAAGCTTCGCGTACTTTTCGGAGCTGGGAGCCGAGCCTGCTGCCATGATCACACCGCAACCGCAGGTCCCTGGGACATGTTGCAGTCGAGACAGTGATTTGCTTCCTGCGATCGACAATCAATAATTCGGGTCTTCAAGAGGCAGATGCTCATCTCTTTGTTGCCTGCTCTACTGGCTTTGGAATGCAAGAGCGGAGTCCAACTCCTGTACGCTAACCTTGCATCCCGTTGCCGATGCTTACTGACTAATCCATAATCTACCAATAGCGACAGTGGATTTGCCCAGAAGGGTCAATACAACACTATAACATTTCACATATATTTTACGTGTAAACTTTGCAAGCTGTTGTAAAATTTACGGAACTTTTGGCAAAAGTTGAGATGCGCTACTTTGGGATGGAACTTCACCGAATTCGGTGCAGAAAGCTTGGCTAAAGTATCAATGCTTACGCTCATGGTTGCCGAGTTGTGTGCGAGATGATAGCGCGAGATGATACCGAGACATGAAATGTATATATAGAGGCGCTAGGTGCGCGCAATATCAGCCGCAACAACTGTGTTTTCCACGAGCGCACCAATTCCCCAATTGTCAACACACGTTCAGGAGTCTTCGGTCACTAAATCTTCTGTATCCGTGCGACTTTGTTAACAGGCCGCATCAGAGTTATCCAGCATCACCATGAGTCGCTCATGTTCAGAATGCATAAAGGTGCGGTCTCAATCCAACACCAACTTGTAACTTCCTCCTAATACAGCTCACAGGGGACTATTCACGAGGGCCAACCACAAGGCAAAGAAGAAATGATTCACGGCTTGAATACTTACGTTATCGGCAACCGTACCAATCCGCGAGGCATCATTGTAATATATTCTGACATTTTCGGCCTGCCATTACCGAATAACAAACTCATCGCCGACGGCTACGCCAAAAGCGGTGAATGGCTGGTCTACCTTCCAGACTTCTTCGAAGGCGATCCCGTAGGGCTCAAGACCGCCGACCTCCTGATTCCAACGGATGCCGCTAAGCAGTCGAAATTAGCCAAATATACTGGCATACTTGCGCAGGCGCCCTCCTTCGTGATGTGGATGACGAGGCACAAGGTGAACCATTGCGACAAAGTCTGCTTCGACTTTTTGCGGAAGCTGAGACACGCGACTCCCAAAAGTCAAAAGATTGGTATGGTCGGGTTTTGCTGGGGTGGCAAATACGCGTTTCGAGCTGGCCTGGAGAGCAACATGATCCAAGTTGATGGCCAAAAGGTGCCGCTCATAGATGCAGCGGTGGGCTTGCATCCGAGCAATCTGACCTTGCCGAACGATGTGGATACTTTGGTTGTGCCTGTTAGTTATGGTTGGGGTGTGGAAGATTCAGAAGTGAAGTTTGAGACAAAAGATAAGGTTGAGGCGATTCATGAGAGTGCGAGGAGAGCTGGGAGAAAGGTGCCGGAGATGGAGCACAAGGTGTATAAGCCTGGACGGCATGGGTTTGCTGTGAGAGGCAATCCAGACGATCCACTGGAAAGAGCATGTCTGGAAGATTCCGAGAGGCAGGCCCTGGATTGGATGCAGCGGTGGCTCTGAGTGGTGTTCGCGGGATCTCTTGGAAAATTGCTTCAGCCAATCGTTCATTTCCTATAGAGGTCTAGCTTTTCAAGAAATACAATGGTGCTTTCGCCCAAGATGAGACCACTGACAAATTCCGAGCCGTGAGAGGAGAAGCCGCTCTTGCCTCTGTCGTAGTTTTCTCGTAGTTTGGCGATGGCACTGAAGAGCATTTGAGGTAGAGTGTTAAAGGAGGCCGTTCGTCTAAACCCGCTGGATTGTTGATTTTATGAAGTCATGCTGAGTGATTCCGCCATACCTACAAAAGAGTGTTGACCGGTTTTCACTTGATAAAGTATGCCTGAAGAAAATGTTTCTTGAAAACTTATGACCGAGCATTTATTTTGTCAAAACAATCATGATGCTATTCTTGGGCTCATTCAGGCAAGCTGAGAGTCAATTGATCTTGGCATCCGAGGCACAGAAAACATCTCTCCAAAGCTCATCTGTTCTTTCCCCAGAGCCGTAAACACTGTACATTGTTCTCGTTAGATACTCTCCCAGGAAAGGTCGATATTCACTCGGTAGATCCAAGCCCATTCCACTGCTCGAACAAATTTGGTTCGAATCCAGGCTCTATGCCTAAGTTTGAAGTCGTCATTGGGTCCCGAGAAGACCCCCACTACATTGACATAGTCTTTTATCGGAGCGTGAAATTGTTCAACAATAAGCTAGGGATTAGCGTTAAAAATGGTTTCTCAAAGCTGGATTTGTTTGAATGCGGGCAGTTGACATAATGGAGGCACCCCGAATACAAATGTAAAATCTCTCACGGCTTCGAGTACGTAGTCCGTCAGAATTTCCCACTGCCATTTGGCCCTCCAATCTTTGTTCTTTTTGATGAACAGGGCCATTAACCCTAACCCAACCATATCGGTGTGATGATAGAAAAGACACAAGTGAGCAAGCTTATAAATTTTGAGGGCACAAGACAACTAGGAAATTGAGATTGGCATTGCGCATGTTTCATCACTGCATTTCCTTTGCTACGAGATCGCCCTAACCTACCTTCAATAGCTACTGATTGCAATCAGGCAAACCCCAACAATGTGGAGCCGCAGAGCCTTTAGCACCAAAACGGTAGGTCGCTTTGGTTTCAAAGATTCTATCACAGGTTTTTGTGATTTGTACGCAGGTCATGAGGTCAGCTCGGATCATTTTTAACCATTAGCACTGTGTCACTCTTGAGAATGTTATTTCACGTACCAACTTTTAAGGATTTCCTGATGTCGTCCATCACTATCCAGTGTGACTGCTATTGAAGCTGAGGTGCTCCCCACTTCGATTATCGCCCAAAGCCCACAATGTGTCATTTCTGCCATTGTGACACCCAGTTATTGTGCTTCACAATAGCTCGAATGATCACTATTGAGGCCCTCTCCACACTCATGGCGCTGTTGGCGTCAGCTAGTATAAAAGATCCGCTGGCTTCCCAGTTCTCCCTTTCTCCTTTCTTCTTCTACATCCACAGCATCGACAGCAGCAGTAGCAGTAGCAACAGCAACAGCCACCACCACTACCACTACTACCACCACCACTACCACTACTACCACCACCACTACCACTACTACCACCACCACTACCACCACTACCACCATTACCACTACCACCATCACCACTACCACCATCACCACTACCACCATCACCACTACCACCATCACCATCATCGCTGCTGAGGATCTCCCCAACTCTTTTTACCCCTTGAA
The DNA here is from genome assembly GCA_021030915.1 of Astrothelium macrocarpum. Classification (NCBI taxonomy): domain Eukaryota; kingdom Fungi; phylum Ascomycota; class Dothideomycetes; order Trypetheliales; family Trypetheliaceae; genus Astrothelium; species Astrothelium macrocarpum. The sequence continues at coordinate 285,518 of JAGEMR010000022.1, forward strand.
ATCAATCACAACCACAATGAAGTGGTTTCCACTGCTGCTAGCCTTCGTGGCAATCATCGCACTGATCTCGCTGGCGAAGATCAGTGTCGTCGTAAGTGCTCAGCCTCCATCGAAGGGGCCCTCAATCGAATCCAGCTAACATCGACGACAGCTCATCTCCTCCCTCCCGGTCTGGGTCTACGGGCTCAACCTAGACGACTTCACAGGCTGCTTTCTCCCCTCGGCCATCATCCACAATGTGGATCCTCGCTGTCGCGAGTCCGGCTTGCTTGGGGTTGCCTCAACTGCGGTTCAGGCAGGGAAATGGGACCCCTTTGTGCGCTCGATCGTGCGTGGCCTAGAAGCCCGCGATCTTGCCGGGGGCTTCCTCATTCCCCGATTGCACCTGGTTCGCGATGGCACCAAATTGTTGGCTGGCGCTTGCGCTGAAGTCTTCGCTGCGATGTGGTCCGGATTGTCGTGCCTGGTTGACACGCTTGGCGGTATCTTGGTGGAAGGATGGGGCCTGCTTCGTGATAACATCCGAGATTTGGCAGCCGCTGGCTCCGACGCCTCCATATCCGCGATGTTGTCCGTTGCAGTGTCGGTTGTCGCAGTTGTTGATCGCTTGGTTGAGACCATGCTTTCATGGAGCTTGCTCTATGAGGTTATCCTCGCCGGCATCAATGAACTCGGCAACACCATCCTGGAAGCCTACCGTCAGGTTCTTGTGTGGATATTCTGGTTCGTCTTCATGTGGGGCTCCCTCCTCCTGCTCGTGATGTGTTTCTGGTACCCAGAGCACACTCAGCAGGCAAGCCCACAAAGACAACCAGAAAGACCAGTCCACTACCCAAGGCTGCCTCCCCCGCCTCGTCCTCTGCCGCAGCCGCCTGCTCCAGCGCCCCCAGCGCCCCCAGCATCCCCGGCACCCCCAGCGGCCCAGGCACCCCCCACACCCCAATCATCTCCGCCATCATCTCCCCGCAGTCCCCGCCCCCTCGGCCGCCGTTTACTTCTCTGCCCGACCCCTCTGGAGACCCCCATGGATCGCCTCGCCCGCTACGGCGGCCAAGAAAAATCCATCAGGCTGTCCCCTCCGCGCCTCGACCATTTGCCACTACCCCTTTCGATGTTGGGACACATCGACGGGCCCCCCCATCAAAGCCCGTCTGTTACGGCGGCACCAGACGCAAGTCTGGTTCAGTTGGCAAACCTCGAACCTTCGGGTTCGGAGGCTCTTGGATCAGAGATCCAAGATGTGGAGATGGAAGATCCGAGCGACTCCCATGAAGATATATCGGCTGGACCGATAGACCTTGGGGTCAGTGAGGATGTGGAGATGGGAGGAGCCCCAGGAGTGGGCACCGAAACCCCCCTCTTGGCAAAACCGCTGGAGACTCCAAGCGCTCCTCTTGTGGAGATGGTTGAGCCGGATACACAGGCTCCCGCTCTGGATGAGGAGGAGCTTCCGGACGCGCCACCGCTTGTCGAAGCTGGTCCTTCGGGACTGGCTGGCGACAATGACGCTATGGAATTGGAGCCTCCTCGTGGCGATTTGCCAGAGGAGATGGAAGGGGTGTTGAGGGAGGAAGAGGAGGACAAGATGGAAGGGATTTTGGGGCGGGAAGAGGAGGATAGAATGGAATGGGCTCCTACGGAGGAGGAAGAGGAGGATTGGGAGGATGTGGATATTGGGAGATAGGAGCAATGAGTTGCTCCAGCGATGGAGGGGGGACCCTTGAGGTGATGATGAGACATGAATGACGACGACGACGACGATGCATTCTGGACTTGGTGCCGGAATGGTGCGAGGAGTAAAAAATCTTCCATGGGATAAGGGGGCCATCATATATCAGAGCTATCCCCATCAAGAATCGTCAGTCTCACCGCCATTAATGGGTTTATCGAAAAAGTCCAGAAGAATTAAAAAAAAAGAGGAGTTGTTGAAGCAGACGACATCAAAACAAGACTAACCAAAATGTGCTGAGGTCAACCTCATTGTCACGTGATCATGAACCTTGCAGGTCACCGAACCAAGGCCGATGTTCACTTGACGGAAAAATCGGCACGCAGTCTTCACATTGGTTGAGTAACGATGTCGGCGATAGCGCTACGAAGCTCTCCCCTCAGGAACATGGGGTCCTGTTGGGAGACAGACAAGAGAGACGACTTTGTCTTGGCAGCTTCAAAAAGCTTCAACTTTCCTTCGGAGCCAATACTCTTTCGGACGACGATAAATGGACTCAGAAGTCCCTCATCAATCTACCCACGAAACACCACATGCCGCCAAACATGAAGAGAAAGAGAAACCGGTGACATGGATGTCATTACCAAGAAAAGACCAGCTACTCATCCTAACGCTGGCTCGACTATCAGAACCATTAACTCAGACTGGACTACAAGCCTACATGTTTTACCAATTAAAGTCATTCAATCCTTCTTTACCAGACTCGATAATTTCGACTCAAGCGGGGGCATTGCAAGCAAGCTTTACAGCGATGCAATTCGTGACAGCCATCATCTGGGGACGAATCGCTGATGCGGAATGGGGCGGCCGCAAAAGAGTCATTGTCATCGGTCTGTTGGGGACTTGTCTAAGCGTCCTCGGGTTCGGCTTCTCCAAAAACTTCGTGCAGGCAGTCTGCTTTAGGTGTCTTGGTGGTTTTTTAAATGGTAATATCGGGGTGATGCGAACCGTAAGTCGACCCATTTTCCAGGACAACACTTTTGTTGCATGCTGAACATCATAGATGATATCGGAGACTATCAAAGAAAAGAAGTATCAATCAAGAGCCTTTCTCTTATTACCTATGACTTTCAATGTTGGTGTCATCATTGGCGTAAGTCTTGTGCTATACAGCAAATCCCCACTGGAGCAAGAGACTGACGTTTTGCAGCCTGTCCTTGCTGGTATATTAGCAGATCCAGTTGGAAATTATCCGCAAATATTTGGTCCAAATTCCGCTCTTGGGGGAAAGAACGGTATACGATGGATGATGAATTTTCCCTATGCGCTACCGAACATCGTAAGCGCTGTGTTTCTCTTGACAGCAGCTTTTAGTGTCGTTCTCGGGCTCGAAGAAGTAGGTGCTCAACCCACAGTCATGAGTATGCGAAGACTAATCTGATACAGACACTTGAAGCTCGCCGCGACAGAACCGATTGGGGGCTTGAACTAGGAAGGAGCCTCACTCGACTTATCCTATGCCGTAACGGTCAGCCAAAATATTCACCACTAGCAGGAGATGAACCACTCAGCGCAACTCCTTCTGACACTCACTTCAACATGGTAACTAGCCCTGGCGAGGTTCGACCCAATATGAATCTTCCACCACGCCGGAGACAGAGACTGCCTTTTCGTCGGATCTGGACCAAAAACGTCTGCCTAACCTTTCTTGCTCACTTTCTTCTTGCTTGTCACGTTGGGACTTTTAGTAATTTGTGGTTCGTCTTTCTGTCGACACCGCGGTATGATCCAAGCAACCCCGACTCATCTCTAAAGTTACCGGCGGACTATCGACCATCACCACCTCTTCACTTTACTGGCGGACTCGCTCTTCCACCTGCACGAATCGGTCTCGCTTTGGCTCTTCTCGGTACAATTGGTATTACCCTTCAACTCGTAATCTATCCACGTGTCTCTATACGATTAGGGACCACCTTATCTTATCGTCTAGCTCTTATGCTATTTCCGATTGCCTATATATTGGCGCCGTTCCTTGCTCTTCTACCATCAACAACCGGGCCTCCCCACGCTGTATCCGGCCCTATTGTCTGGATTGGTATTGCCGTCGTCCTTTGCATTCAAGTTTTGGCGCGCACGTTCGCGCTCCCGGCGGCTGCCATCTTGAACAATAATTGCTCACCTCATCCAAGTGTGCTGGGTACGGTACACGGATTAGCACAGAGCGTGTCTAGTGCTGCCAGGACCATCGGACCATTACTGGGAGGTTGGGGGTATGGAAAGGGATTAAGAGCGGGAATAGTGGGAGCAGCGTGGTGGGGACTGGCGGGAGTAGCGGCAGTGGGCTCTTTTGCGGGTGGATTCGTAAAGGATAGAAATGGACATGAGATTTTACTCGAAGAGGAAGTGGAGGAATCGGAGAGGATCGAAGGAAGGTCATGATTCATGAACACGATTAATGGCACCACTGGATGGCTGGTGATGATTGCATGATTTCAAGACCGTTATAGAATTTTATCGCATATTTGGGGGTTGAAGATATGGTTTCGACATTGAAAGAGCAAGGCCTTGTTGGTTCTCAAGTGCAGGGTCAGATTTCCCTGGAGGTCGTAATGACTTGAGTTGATCGGATAGAGAAGGTGGTCAAATCAAGAAGTAGATTATCTAACAGCGTCGTAATAGCCGGAAATTTACATCTTCCTCTTGTTTAGAATTAAATGGACGTAGGACCATGGTTGACTAAGTCACTAGAAGGAATCATTGACTCCACATACGAGTCATTACAACCACCTCATCATTTCGGGGCCAACGGGCCATCGGATCGAGCTCCATAGAATTGGCAATCCCATCCAGACAACCCAAATGTTCGGCTACTTATTTCGGGTTCCAGATTTTTGGCTCAATCTTGGGACGTGCTTCGGCGTTGACCCACCAGGCTTCATCGACCCTGCTAGTCAAGTTCCAGGACCATAGGGCCGGCATAGCACCACCCATATATTGGAACAGAAGAATCCTTAGATCTCCCAGCAGTTTTACGAAGCGAGCATCCCGACTGGATGGCATCTGAAGCCAGTGGGATCAGAAAATCTGGCCAAAGCCCTTGAGGAAAAGTCATTACCGAGTTAGGATTGCTTTGAAGCAGAAAACTATCCGTATACTCCAAACAACAAAGCTGCGACACTGCCGTCCCAAAAATATTGATCTCAGTATGCGATACCAATAGTGAAAACCATCGTCGCATGAGATAATTGCTCAGTTTACCTTGTAGCTTTTTGCATACTGGAAATCACTACCAATTGTGGCTAGCCACAGGATATATTCATTCCATTCTGAGCTTTCATAGACTTCCGTTTCTTTTGTCGAGTGATAGCCTTATCTACGTATAATCGTTGGTGGGGCATGCCCATTCAAGTATGTTGGTCTAAAAAGGAAGATTCGTGCCCCGATTTGTGGTCCAGAACGGTACTCTCATACATGGTTGTGGTCGAGATCTCTTGGCTATTCTTCTCATAAATCTAGGTATCTGGGATGAACTCAAAACATCCTGTCGTCCCTGAGTATAAATTTGGTAGCATCCCGCGATGTCACCAGTCGTTGCAAAAAGGTGTGTCAACCGCGACTAAGATAGGGAATGAACTCGCCGTGCGCCTCATAGGACTAATTCCATGCCAGTTTTAGGCAATTGCATGCCCTAATGATCTTATAAGAGATAATTCTCCAGGTCTTCGCGTCTATTATTATTAAGGGACCCCCACGAGACGTGCGGCAAATTAGATTGCTCGCATTCGCGGGTGATATTTCTTTTTGCAACCTCTGGTGATGTTCTGGAAAAGGCCGAGCTAACCGTGCGGCATTAAGGTGTGTGTATGCATGTATGCGAAGCCGCTGCGAACCTTGCCGATGGCGGAAACGACACAGTGGGTCGATAGTTATTAAGCCAAAAGCAAAATCATAAGCATCATCTGGTAGATCTAATCTCAATTATTGATTGCAAATTAAAGTCCTAAAAAAGTGACTTGGGAGGCCTTGATTCATGGCAATGGGTGTTGTCAGCTAGAGTACATGACTCTTTGCGGTTTTGATTCGATTAAAGGGCGTCAATCTTGGCGGTCAAGCTGTACAGAACATCCATGGCGTTGCACTTATCAATACTTTCAGTAGCCGAAATTACGTTCAACCCAGAGAAGAGGGAGCATTCGAAAGCCAGACAATAAACACATGCAACCACTTCGAGATGACACACCGCATTTTGCTCGACTCAGAATCCATATCGGAAGATCCGCAAAGTACCGCGCACCTCATCTCACGGAATACAGACTACACCAAAGAGATCTGCTCGAGCTCATGATGTTCCAGAGTCCGAGGATTACTGAGATAGGCAAATCAGAGGATCAACACCAGGACCGATAGCGGCTCAAATCACGTGGATATGCAAACCGGGTCACGACGGGTCTGAATGAGGTTGGTACAACAGCGAGAGCGGCGGTGACGCTTACTGGAGTGGATTTACGACATTGGGGGTGCTTGGGGGTCGCCGACATCATCCCGCGCATGCGCATCCACGGGATGGACGCCGCCTCCGCCCAAATCCTCCCAGACCCAGACTGTCGGGTTCGCTTAGCCGTGTCCGCGACTCAGCTGTTGTTATCTGCCGAAGTCGGCTGGCGCTTCTCCAACCGTGTCGGCATTTCAAGCAAGCCCAAAAGATGGGCGGAGGCGGGGAGAAGAAACGGAATGGCAACGGGGATGATGATCCCTCAAATGCAGCCCCGTCTGGAGAGTGCACTTGGGGATTCCATTGCCCGTCTTCCCCGGACGCCGTCCAGAAGCCCCGGACCGCGCCGTCAGACCCACGGCTGGATGCCAAATCCATCGTGAGTTTCAAGGATAAAAGGAAATTATACATGGGAGACGGGTGTGAAAACATGATTTAGCCGGTCGTCGCACGTGGACAATTGATGGCGAAGGAGCAGGAACCCGTCTCTGAGCGGGCTGTTCACCTCGCATGAACTGTTGAAAAGAAAAACATAATTTGACTTGTAGGCAATTGCTTTTGCGCTCCGTGGGGGATGTTTCCGGCCTTTGACGTGACCGGATCAGTCCAGATGGTTGCTTTTTGGCACGTGGGCAGACGAGACCAAGATGATTGAGAGATGCGTTGAAAAACGCGCCGGCTCACCAGGCGAGAATTCGCCGTTGGTGGAAGGGACTCCGGTTCAGCTTCAAACTTATTCGTAACCTTAATTAATACGAATACCTACCAAATCCATCTGAATCTGGACGGGCGCATCCATTCCTACGCCAGCATTTGTTCTGACACGCCTGTGTAAGATGTCTAGGGCGATCAAACACGCAAAGCGCACGTGGACATGCTCCAAGCTCTCCATAAACGCGTTGGAAACACCAACAATTGCCTCCCGACTTCAGCACAGCGTTGCAATGTACTGCTACCTCGTACAAATACTCATTTCATGGACTTATGCAGATAGGCGAGAAACCTGAAGAACACTAGGGGTTCATGCCGTTCTGGTAAACTTATGCCGCATTGCATGGAAGCACAAACTAGATGCCTCGGTCCAATAACATTCTTGTGGCGCTTTGATCTACTTTTTTCTCATCCCCAAACAGAATAAACCAAATTCATGCAGCGGCCTCGTGATGGTGGTTACGCAGGACCATTACTTATCCAAGGCATCGGGTCCGTCATGACGGTGCAAAGCTCCGGCCGAGCGGTAGGGTAAAGATCGCCTTACCCAAGGCCTTGATATGGGTACTGCTTTGATACTCTGTAGCCTGTGCGCCCACCACCAAGGTGCTCAGTTCCGATCCTTGTAGCCATGTCGAGACGAAACTTAGGGTTTCCAGTGAAATGATTGGAAAAGGGAGACATTAAAAGTCTGTCTTACTGCACATACGTCATAATTCGTTCATGCTCCGTACGCATATGAAAATGGTGTTCAGAGCCAGAGTCATTGCGGTCGGTGATGGAGCAATGCGTGCTTTACGTGGATTACGGCCGAAAGCTGCTGTTACACCAAGTACAGAGCACGGACTGGGACCGTTGGAGATTGGAATATCTCCATATTATTCGATGCATTGTTACATCTAATCTGGTAGTATTTCAAGCATTGCATCTTTTCGGCATTTTCCTTGGGGGTTGCTCTGACAAGCTGTCCGTTATTTTGGCAAGGGGGAGGCTGAAGAAGTCGCAAATTCGTCTGCTGCAGATGTTGCGTTATTGAAGCATTCGATAAGTAGATGTTATTTTACTTATAAGCTTGATGATGTTGATATTGAGAAGAACTGCGAATATACTCCCAAAATGTGCATAATATATCTCCGTACACGGCAATTGAAGCGTTGATTGGATGGCTACGATTTGGAAGCGGAATCTCGAAGGAAGTCTATAAAAATGTGACACGGCACGCGTACGAATAAAGCCCCAGCATACCGCTGTAAATTCAAGAAAAGGGGATTAAACAGACAGCCGTTTTACTGGCCGATGTAGGGAACGCGAATCAAACAACCGCGGAAGGGCCGTAACCATCAGAATGAATTTGGCGAGTCAGTATTTGTATGATCGACCAGGGCATCGTTAGCAGAAAGGGGGAGGATTCCTTTAGTAAAACCCCCCGGCTTGTATAAGCGAGTCGGATTTCGTTCCCACTCATCCTAGCCCAGATCCTCAGACGGAGACGCCGGGCACGTGGTCTTTCATTCCGCCAATCCTTTTTCCGGGGCGGGCCTTGTCGAGACTTGTCAGTGACTTTTCTTGCCACGCAAGCACCGCCTCATCTTCCGGTAGCTGCGGGGTATCGTGTCCAGATCCTAATCCGCCCACAGTGTTACAGGTTTCGACGATCACGAGGGAGTCCGCCCTGACCAAGCTTCCAGTCAGTGCCGGAACCCTGACGAAGCTTGCTCTGCCGAGGCGGAGGAAGCTTTCTGACCTCACGCGACAATGCCCGTAAAAGAAAGGAGTCGACAAAGCACATGGCAAAAGAACATCCGACCAAAAGCTTCAAAACTGGCGGAAAGATGCGGTGAAGCTTTGGAAGGGTGTACGTGGTACCCCTCATTTCGTCAGTACATGTGACTGTTGCATTTCTGCCTTGCTGCAATGCCGTCGTAACTGATATCCAATTGCGTTCCTATTGCTGGATGGCAACGGTAAAAGAACGAGAATAGGCAGCGAGAGTGATCAGCTCTATCGTTACAGTGGCCAGTGGCGGACGCACAACGCATAAACAAGCCGAACTCATGAATGTACGTCAACTAGGCTGCAGACGTAGTGGACATACGGCGTATCGCACATGACGGCTTACCGAAGGCCTGATTCGGCGGAGAGGTAGCGTATACGATGATCAAGTTCTCGACCAAAGTATCTTGGTAACTTGTCTGGCGGTGACTGCTTTTGTTTTGGATAGACTTTGTACAGCAAAGCAATCGGTGGTCACGCAAAGACGCCTCGCCCCCGCAACTTCCTAAATTTGTCCAAGACGTGGGAGATGGAGATACGTGGTGTTTCAATCGGCGGAGATCCTCTCCATCGCACCACGGCCTGCTCCGTCTACCCCAACTTCGCCTTAGCACCCGCCTAATCCGGCCAGATAGTTGGCAAATTTCTCTGACAGTTGGTGAGTCGGTGATAACGGTATCGAAGGATTTTCATCCTGCGCACCCGACAAATCCAACGGTTGCGCTCGGGATCTCCCCGGCGTTGCTGTCTCAATGAGGAAGGTCGAGTGCTGCTCCCGCCGCATCTCGACCAGCATGTGATGTGGGCCCGCCATGTGGCGCAGAATTCGACTTATGTCACCAAACAGTTCAACCATTTGTCGGAGCAATCATGACACAATTAAAGTTTTCATACGGTCCTATGATCCGACGGTAATATGAAATGATCTGATGAAGATGAAACATTGTCTTGATGCCCGATCTATTTTCTGACAAGTGGTCCGTCGTTTGTTAGCAGGGAAATTTATGAGGACGTCGAGCGACAGCCAACCCATTGGGGTGAAGGGCTTTCAGCCACAGACTAAACGGTAGCTGTCTCGACTAGTTCGGAGCATATTGCGGCGTAGCCTGCCGACGAAAACAGAGCTGGAAAAGGTATCGAAGACCAAGCTTCTTCATGAGGCTCCCCCTAATTAGTCTTCGTCTAAGCGCGGCGGCGTTTCTGAGAGGATCGAATTATCGTGCTGAATCTTTTAGCTGGATTGGGCTTCAATATTGCTGTGATTATCGTGCCTGTATGACAATTACGGACCATTTTCTTGTTTTACGATAATTCCCGCTTCGTCCAAAACGCTTCGAGGCTCTGGCAGAATCTGCACCAGTTGAACCAGATGTCCGTATCTGGCCAGTCTCGTGGAGAAACTAGGATGATGCATAGTCAAACATGGACATTGCTGGAGCTCACCCACGAGTCAGTGGCGCTCCAGCATGTCTTCTGGAAGGCTGGAGGAGAAAGCTTAGTTCGGCGTCTGCCTACACATGGCAAAAGCTCCGCGTGCCTACCAAGTTACGGAAGACTGAAGGGGTGCACCCCGTGTGAAGATGTATGCTTCATGGTGCAATCCGATACGGGCATCGTCAAATCATCAAAATGTTCGTACATAAATTGGGCAGTTATGGTACTCTGGCACCCCTCAGCACGCGCAACGTCCAATCGCGGGCTGCAACAGCGTCAGCCATGCCGGGCTGCCCCCACGCTGGTTTCCTCTTCTTCGCGTGGCCTTTACCGAGGCTCTGAGCGAGTGGCTGCATGGACCTTGGCTAATTCTGGCGTCAAAAGCCAACATGGCAGCCCTTCCAATTCCCGAGATCCCGGCACTTCGCACAGGGGCCGCGCGCTGGGAAGCTGGCAAGGACATCCATGGCAAGATGGCGCCCACCCAGATGCTAAATCGGCGCTAAAGCTGGGGATGCGGAAAGGCCTTGAGCGGTTGTCCAAGCAGTGGCATGGGATGCTGGCACGCTCGTCACGAAACGTACCGCTACCCCAGCGAGTGTTCTGTGGACAGAAAGCAAGCGACCGCTCGCCCCTTTGGCAGCTCTGAAGTGTGACTACAGGCGCCTCGTCTAGGGTCAGCGGTCTTCCCTGCGAGCCTTTGCCCAGACCCGCTGCAAGTACTTGTACCCCGGACGTGCTCTACTCCGCCACCTGCCATTTGTTACTTCCGGCCTCGTCGCTCACCGTAATTGCTACCGTCATCTTCGCGCCCTCCATCTCTCCATCGCCGTCCCAGCGGACAACAAAACCCGCGACCTTTCCGACATTCCGTCGCTCGCTGCAACAAAGAACCGCCCCCCTCCCTCACCACCACCACGCTCGCTCGCATCACACCCGTCACCACCAGCTACCCGCTGCTCTCGGAACCGGCCTCTCCCACGCCTTATCTCCCCTCTCCATTCCGTCGCGCATCCATCGGAACACGCCCAAATCGCGAACATTCCCTCAGAAGTGCTTTGGTGGGGTTCCAAGTGTCAATGACCTTGGTCGTCTGCCGATCCTGACGCAACGCGGCCAACGTTTGTCCATTCATCCCGCCTCACATTCACAATACACTCGTCACCATAGCTTCGCTAGCCACATTGGACGCCGACGACATGCCCTTTCGGCCTGAGCAGGCACTGCTCAGTGTCGATTTCCCCAAAATCCACACAATCGACACGCACAATGTGCAGAATCTGTTTGGCATGTGGTCTGGTAAGTGCCGTCTGCCTTCCGCTCGCGCTTTAGCGTGAAAGACCTGCTAACATTTACATCTCACAGTGTTCTCAAAATGCTCAGAGGTCATGGAAAACGGAAAACGCTTAGAAAACCTTAGCTGGCGGTTATGGAACCGGGAAACCTTTTGTTGTGCGCCTGAGCAACAACCACAATTCATGTCGTGTCCACGGTGGACACTTCCCAGAAGGTCCAAAGATGACTCCTCGGTGCCTTCACTTTCTTCCAGCGTCGATTCGGACGACTCTAGCAATGAGCACGTCGTTGCATCTTCGCTTCCTACACCTTCTGCACTCGAATTTTCGAGGCCAGAGTTACGACGACACGATTCTTCTGAAAGCTGGAGTCGAGGGAGGGAAAAACACATTTCGCCTGTGGACTTGGAAAAGATCATGTCTTCTATCAAGGAAAAAGATAAATTGGAGCCTTTATCGCCGCTTCCAAAGCGGTCGTCTGACACAACTGTGCACCTGAGTGATTTGAATAAAACCAAATACGTAAACTCCGAGCTTAGGAGTTCGCCCCATGCGGAAGATAGAACTCCACGTTCTTCTTCGCCACGCCCTCTAGGTCCGGAGTTCTCCGCATCAACCGTCGCCTCTACCGTACCTACCACACTTGATAGCCGAAGCTCTTCAGAATCAACTCCACTTCGCGCCAACGATTCCGATTCAAATACGACCGACATGAGCAGCCACAGCATCGTTCGCGGCTTCTCAGTCGGTCAAATTTCCTCTTCTTACCGCACCTCATCACAAGCCCAGCTATCACCCGAGCCTATGCCCATATCACGCAAGTCAAGGTCAAAAGGAGCAATGTTTCAAATCGGTGCCGGCTCATCGGATGAACCAGAAAGCTCTTTGGATATGCACATGTCTCAAGCTCCACGGAGTTCACTATCGGAAGTCTTGAAGCGACCAGCAAGTAGCAAAAAACAGACATCATTTATGGATGAGGTTACGACACGCACAATCAAGGACGCGGTTGAAGAAAATGATGAAGTGTTTGAGTCTGATGATGAAGAAGAGGAGGAGGTGTCTGAAAGTGCCATTGACGACGATGAAGACGACGATGATTGGGAAGATGACGGAGAAGACAGCGGGCCATCGAGTTTGGAGGAAAAGCAAATGTTCCAACGCGTTGAGTCTAAGCCGAATCTTGTATCACGTCGCTCACTTCTAACGACGATGATACATGAACCGGAGCGAGCTGCTGCGCTTCAAAATGCCGCATCGCGTTCGACACCTGCCTTGCGACGGTCACGGACATCCACACCCAATGGACCCTCCCTAGCAGCTTCTCCGGATGACGATGAGCCAGGTCTCGAAATGAGGGGAAAGCAGATTCCCCAGTCAAAACCGATTATTATGACTACTTCGAATACACATCAACCCGCACTCTCACCCCGAACCACTCGTCGTAATATGCTCTCGACCGAGCTTACCGAATCCTTACGAAAAAACCTTCTCTGGGAGCGTCAACAAAAGAATAGCACTTCATCTGCAGCACTCAAGCGAAGACATACGTCTCATGACGTCAAGAATCTCCAACAGTACCCAGGTGAACCAAGAGTGCCAATGGAAAGAGGACCTCACATGAACACGAGAGCCTCGGATAATCAATCTTGGAACGACTATTTTGACCAAGGTTTGCAAGATTTCCATCGCAAGGGATGGTAACTACTGAGCACCATCAACTCAATCGACGACTTTCACTTAGAGCGGCATTATCTCGGGTATCATAGCAAGCTGGCGTTGGCTTGCTGATTCTGAACGGCTTCTACGATCTGCCTTCAGCGCACGGCGTAACCGTGGTGATTTCTTGTTTCTTGTTTTGCCAAAATTCCTTGTGATTCTTCAACACTGGTATACGGACTTTGCTTGCTCCATACCAGAGCGCACATGATGCTAAGATCTGTCACGCCTTTCCCTGCATAGCGTCCTCTTCATCCGGACTGTGAGCCAAGGGTGCACAACCCGAAGCCGTCCGGGATAATTCCTTTCTTCTTTTCTCAACGGTGGTCTTCGGTGACTCCGCGTCACCGATTCCTCTTGGGCGTTTCACATGTACTGCTCAGGCGGTACACTGTACTACTACGCATTTACCTGTACTTTTATCTTTGATCAGATGGAGCAATCCAAAACGGTTCAACTATCAGAGCCAAGGCTACCAGCGGTAACCAGTTCCGCAAATGTTTTTTTGTTACAGCAGGGTTATAGGGGGAACATCATTCGGAGCTTTCAAAGGTCATCTGCTTTCACAAGCACCCCACGCGCCTTGCGCATGTATCTAGTTGCCGAACCAAGAGTTCCTATAAAAATCTACCATTCATGGATGGAATGATAATGCAAATGTTGAATTCAATCAGTACCTTGACTCACTGTATTAAGCGCGACATCGCCCTTCCCATCATTCATGGGTTCAAGGCGGAGGTGTGATCGCTCATTGCTCCAAACCAAAATCAACTATGCTTAGTATTTGGTAGACCTTGCTGGACCCTCCCCAACAGAGGCCCAGACACCCCGTTCTGGCTATGGATTCGCCCAGTGTCTAGACTTACCGCCTTTCTGAATCATCATCGTTTAGGCCATGTCGATTGACTTGCAGGCGCTTACCCATGCTCACATGTCATGCAGACTACTGCTTGCCAGCAGCGGACGGAAGGCTCACGCATGCATAAGGCCCGCCAGCTTGCCTCGAACATGGGAGAAACGACTGCTCATCTGCCACCACCGCAGTAAGAGCCCCGTCGGGGTATCCCCAATGCGGACGTTGGTGAAGACGCACCGCGAAGGGGCGTGCGAAAAGGCGACGAACTGGACGCCGCCAATCGGCGGGCTAGAAAATTCGAATTCCTGGGGGTTGCCATGATGTCTTCGGAAAGGTGACGCGAACACTGAACGCTACTTACGGCCGCATGCAAGGTACGTACATTTCCTAATAAAGGCAATGTTGACAGGAAGGCAGCCTATTTTGGTTCCAGGCGGTCCCCAGACGCCGGTTCAGCTTGGCCGGCATTGGGTCCTGGTGGAACGTAGAGCACGAATGCGTGCGGTCTGCATGCCCATACATATGGAGGCGCTCTTTCCCCGTCTTCAAAAGATTTGTTGGATTTATAGAGCATAAGGGCGCGGGGAGGCATCCAATTTCCCGTGCGGCACGGTGTTTGATGGCGTTGCTCAGCTTCAAGCAAGAACCGGGGAATAATTTCGTCATGTATCTCCAAGTACTTTGAACTTGAAGTACTTTTGCTGGCCGCACACGTCAGCCTTGAATGAGGAGCGGACCACGGCGTGCTGGGCCGATCCACGATCCTGCGGAAAAACTCCTGACGGGATGTCTTCCAAATACTCGAGTGCTTCGCGTAGGAGATACAACATCCATATGGCGATGATGTTGTGGGGTACTCCCCAAATTGCTTTGTCTTTCGTCAGATTCGCCTCCTTTCTGTGAGTCACGTAGGCAAAGTCATCAACACTCCACCTCGTCTATTGGCTAGCATTGGAGGGCATTGCATAGCCAGACTCGGGGCAGTGACGAGTCACTGTTCTACATGTAGTCATCGGACCAAATACACCGAGTATTTTTACAGCACCCAGGGGCACCTCAGCCTTCGTGATACACAGCCGCCCCCATTTTCCCCATATTGTGCAAGTGTTGCAAAGACGACATAGCTGCTATATCAGCCTGCAGCCAGCCGTTGTGTGTCCGCAACGCCCGTCGCTTGATCCACACGCGCGAAGCTCAAAACCACCCATTGCTACGCGACCAACATGGATGCCACCACTTCAGCTCCGCCGAGTAGTGGTACATGTCCAGCTCTGCCGCAAAGCCCTATTGACGACGCCGGTAAGTGATTCCTTTGCGCGGCTGCGGGCCATAGGGCCCATCTTGCCGACGAAAATCGCTGGCTGGCCACCTTGATGCGTTGTCAGTTCTGGTCATCTGCTCACTTCTCCATCCTCTCAGGATCATCAGCCTCTGCGCTGGCCACGTCCCAGCCCACTCAAGCTGCGCCGCCGCGCGCGCCAAAAGTCAAGAAACCTCCAGTCTGTCGCTACTTTGGAACAAAGTCCGGTATTGTATATTCATCTGATCCTCCCCCAATTGTCTCAGAGCAAATCAGCAACCCCGCAACAGCTGGTCGTCATTTTCCGCTCACGTCAGCCCCACCAGGGGTTGCCACAAAAACAGTCACCCGCGACCTCGAGGGACAGAACCGCTCATAGGGAGGACTCCATTCATTTTCAGCAATTATAGACTACAAGAAAGTCGTAAATGATTTGTTGAAAAATAATCTTCAAGACTTTTTGATTGTTGATTATTGAGGGCCTCCTCACGAGATGTGCGGCGAACTATCTGTCTCACGGTCCAGTGACATTTTTTACTGCAACCCCTGGTGGCCCCTTGTTTCTCCTTTCTCATCATTCCATTCGCTCCCGCAAACTGCGTGGGGTCATAAACCAACATCCCTGCACATTGCCTGTGTACTGTGTCACCGGACGTGGGAGAGCAGTCTTGACAGAAAAGGCTAACGTTTTGGGCAATGTAATCTAGGCTGCAGAGCTGGTGACACTTGCCCTTACCTTCACGGTGTCCAAAAGTCACAGGAGCAAGGCCAATCTACTGAACCAACTTCGCTTCGTAAGCCACGAACACCAAGACTAACAATGTCTGAGACTGCAAGGCCGTCATCTTCTCAGCATCAGCTGAACGGTACGGGTTTCTCCGGCAACGCCAGCCCAAGCCTCCATGACGGACAAGATGCTGCAAGTCACGGTGATCAGAAGCACGTTATTGCAAGGCCCGTCCCTCAAAAGCAACGTGAGGATCCGCGGGAATTCCAGATTGGTCAGATCCGGCGTCGCTTCGGGCCATCTGAGCAACCTGACGGGAATGCCCTTGCTCTAATCTTTAAGATGACACCGTCAGATCCGGACTTCCCATTTGATATCACCGCTCTCGAATGCAAGCTCTCTGTACCATCAACGTACCCGCATAGCGGCGCTCCTAGATTGCGAGTCCTGAACAAGGAGATGGGTCGCGGCTATCAAATTAATGTTGAGAAGGGATTTGATGCTCTATTTTCAAGCAATCCCCATGCTACCTTACTGGGCCTTATGAACAGGCTAGATCAGCAGCTTGAGCGCTTGTTATCAATGGAAAAGGCCGAGACTGTAAAGTTGATAGCGAACACTCCCACTGTGGATGCCGATGCAGCAGACTCAAGGCATCTAGTGCTCCCAGCGCAGCCGGTCCACGGCTCTACCTCACTACCCAGCGAGCCCCAGTATACTTTTGAGCAAAAGGAACTGGCTCAATTAAAACGCGAAGCAGATATTCGCCAGCTCGAAGCACGCCTGGGTAGGTTTCCGTTATTTGCCAAACATGCAGACGGGATCTCATTTACAATTCCCGTTGATCCTCGTAAGAGACCGGATCTTCCAGTTCCACTTCAACCGGTCAAGCAAGTCAATCTTATTGTTCCAGTTCTCTATAACCTTGTTCCATGCCGCATCAAGTTTGAAGGAGTCAGCGAGGGAGCAGCAGAAAATGTTGAGAAAGCTTTCGAGGCAAAGGCTAGGGAGAGTCGAGATGCGACACTCTTGAGTTTGATTAATAATCTATCGCAGAATATGCACCTGATGGCAACCACCATTCCAGAAGACAACGATGCGGAGAAAGCAGATATTTCACAGCTAAACATAACATCAAGTCAACCTCAAATTGATGAAGGACTTGTTTCGCTTTCGAGGACAGACCAAGAGTACGATGACCGAAGCCACATCAAAATAATACCAAGACCGCCTGAATGGACAATTGCCAGAGAATACAGTGACAGTGACTCTGAAATATCTACAACTGATTCTGATTATGAAAGTGACACTGAAGAAAACCGATCCGGGGAAGAGAATACGGCTTCCGGAGCCCCTACAACTATAGAACGTGGAGTGATGATGTCCTTTCCCTTCTTGGAGCTCCACGGCATTGAGCTGCTTGAGCTTGTGTCGCTTAGTATCACGATCAAGTGTGAACGCTGTAAAGATACCATGGATGTTAAAAACTTGAAAAACAACGGGAATGGAGATCCCTCAGGAATGCGTTCGAAGTCGTGCAAAAAATGCGCTAACTTGTTTGAGGCTGGATATCGAATGGATTTGATGCATGCAAACTCCGTTCGCGCAGGGTATTTGGATCTTGAAGGTTGCACAGTTGTTGACATGTTACCGTGGTAAGGTTTGCTCAGGTTTTTGTTAAAATGCTTCTACATAATAGATCGGACTAAGACGTGACGTGATAGCCAATTCATTCCCACATGTGCCGAATGCTCAACGCCACATCCTGCACCAGGAGTGGTCTCTGTCCGAGGAGAGTCAACAATGGCAATTTGCCGCGAGTGCCACAAGAGAATGAGTTCGTCCCTATTCGAATACTTGCAGGACGTCTGTAGACGAAGACTAACGCCACACGAATTAAAAGGTTTTCGAATTCCAGAAATCAAATTCCTTCTGATCAGTGTTGCGACGATACGAGCTACTCGAGCGCCCCCAAGGAAAAGACCAAAAGAGAAGCTTGGCATAGTCGCTGGACAAGAACTCCCACGACGAGGACGATGTATACACTATGCCAAATCATACCGTTGGTTTCGGTACGCATCGTCTCTTCTTTGTAAGCTTTAATACAGGGCTTACAAGCGCAGATTCTCATGCTGCAGCAAGGTTTTTGCTTGCGATAGGTAAGTCTGTTACCGTCAAACTTTAAAATATGGTCGAGCATGTACCTATACAGATCCATGGACGAAACCCGTGACGATCCCCCCAACCTTCCAGAGAAGCCTTTTTCCTCGATGCAAGGTACTGACACATGACAGATGCCACGACGAAGCTTCTGACCATCCGAATGAACATGCAAATCGAATGATCTGGTACGTAAAGCTACCTGAGCTACCTTCCCTGATCCCATCCCCCCGCCCAACGAGTTGCCTGTTCCTATTACCGTAAATACCCCGCACCCCGCCAATAGCAGATGCGGAGGGGTCCTTAAACCGACAAATAGCCCGATCTTCCAAGGTTATTGATAGAGTACCACACCCTAGTTTTGGCTTGGCTGTTGGCACCCTATTCAATTGGGCTGGGATATTTACAGGCTCCAACGCGTCTGAGTCCAATCTTCGCGTCGCAGTTGAATCCCAACGCGCCTCATAAACCTTGTAGATCTCATTAGATCTGTCTTTTTGGTGTGATGAAAACAGCTGACATTCTGTGCCCCATTGTATAGTGGATACTGTGAGTCTCTCAATTCCTTGTCTGCTCTGAAGGACCGGTAATCTCAGCAAGCCTGGGTCATGCATCACGAGTATTCTTCATTGCTAACAGTTTTGGATTCTTCCCAGGCTCTCGCGAACAAAACTACCGACCCGAAGACTGTGGCATCTGTCATTCATTAGTCATTGGTAAAAAAGGCACGGGATTTTGGGAAGGCGGAAAAGGTACGTATACGGTCAAGATTATCCCATTTTTCCACCACATCATGTGCAAAAATAAAAGCCCTTATCCACCGCTCAACCCCACTCACCCGGTCCTTGGTTGAGTGTTACCACCATGCGGCGCATATGCATGGATGGACCTGGTCGTGCATGACTTTGGTCCGTGTTTCACATTTGTTTGCAATCTTCCCCTGCCATCCCGACTTTCCCTCCCCATGCGATTTGCACCACTTGATCGCCTGAACATCCATCGGGAGGCATTGAGATTGGGCGATCGCCATTCGATGCGAACGGCGTCAGGGCCGTCGTCGATCGTCTGCACGACCGTTGGAGCACTGGCCCTCTTCGTTCGATTAATCCCAGAAGACAGGGTTTTTGCTCCATCTTCAACGTTTTCCCCGGATCGACGGTTGATGCGAGGGGCCCAAAGGGAAGCCGCAACGGTCTTTGCATAGACGCCGAGTCTCGACTTGCTGTTTACTTTCCTTGACCTTTGTTCCGCGTCATCTGCCTCTTGTTTTCGTAAAACTACCGAACACGAACTTTCTTCTTGTGCTCAAGCAGAGTTTGGTACACTAGCTGATGAGATCAATCCAGGTACACGAGACAAGGTCCGCATGTCTCGCAAAGGTAACGATTCTGCAATGAGACCTTGATTCGGTCCTCCTTGATTTTTCTAACCCGAATGGAAAATAGATCCGAGAAAGTATAAACGCCCTCCCACAAGCAAGGACAAAAGCCGAGGCGAAGCCCTGTCCCGCCAAAAACAGCATCAGACATAGAGTATGATTGGGAGCAAGGAAGCGTTGAATTTATTGAGGTAGGTTTGCCGGGAGCTACAAGACGCAGGTACGCGGTGAAACCACACCCACCGTATAGCACCTACGTATTACAACGAAATTGGCGGGTTCTTTTCACACCAAACGCATCTTGACGCATTTTAACATGTCTCGCGAAAAGTCAAGGGGAATGATGAAAAAGAAGGTGTCCACGATATCAATATGATTGCGTAGGTCAATATCAACATGCTTACATATGACGATGATTCTTAGTGTCGATTAGAGGCTCTTTCAGGTGATAAGGTAAAGATGAAATTGGTTGGTGTAGAAGCTCAGTAGCTAGGTACAAGATGAAAAGGTATCCAGCTAGTGCCTTCCGTTCCTTCCCACCCAGGGGTGCTTTAACGTGTGGCTGATGCTACTCGCGCGATCTTCGATAAGCAACATTGCGTTCAAAATTCTCCGTGGATACAACATCTCCGACCAACTTTTCGTATCTTATATCCATATGGTCTATGAATCGACACTGTAATTTTATAATAGTACACACCAAAACCCCATCTCCCTCTAAAACTCATTCTCCTCGCCCCCCGCAATAATCACATTATTCACCTTCAACACCATCCGACACAACTGCGTCGCCAACAACAACTGCTGCCTTTTGCTAATCAACGGATCCACCACAAACCCGCCCTCGCTGCCCCCCATATCAGCGCTCTCCCGCCCCCCCAGACAGTCCACACCCACGCGAGTGTTCCCCTCGCGCACCTGCCGGCTCTTGATCGCCGCCAGCGTCTCGATGGGGCTCAGCCCGCTGTTCTCGGCGAGCGCCATCGGCACGCTGTCGAGCGCGTCGGCAAACGCGCGCATCGCGTGCTGCGCCAGGTCGGGCCGCGCCGAGGCCGCCTGCTCGACCGCCAGCGAGCACGCGATCTCGGCTGCGCCGCCGCCGTACACGACGCGGTTGTCGCGGATCAGGTTGCGGGTCACGCAGAGGGCGTCGTGGAGGGAGCGCTTGGCTTCGTCGATGATCTGGTGGGGTTAGTGGTTGTGGTTTGGGGGTTTGGTGGGTAGGTACTGAGGGATGAAGTCTTGAAAGGGGAAGGGAGTGGTGTGAGATGGGGAGAGGTGAAGGGACGTACCATCTTGTTGCTGCCGCGGACAAAGGCCGTGACGGCGCGGGTGTTGGCGCATTCTTCGATGACGAGCATCTTATCGCGCGTTGTGCCAAAGGTCATTTCTCGCACCACGCCCGCGGTGCCAAGTTTGGATGCGCTGAGGTCTTCGAATCGGGGGACTATCCTTCCGTTGGTGGCGATGGCGATGAGCTCGATCTCTGGGCCGCCGACCCACCGTACAGCAGGTAGCTTATTTGTGAGGAGAAGGTGGTTTGCTTCGTCGTCAAAGCCCCATTGGCAAATGACAACGTTGGCGCCAGTGTCTTTGATTTGCTGAATCATCTCGGCGAATTTGCTGCTCTCGTACTTTTGTAAGCGCTTGAACTCCTCAACGCTGGTGATATCGAGCTTGTGCTTTGTTTTGGGCTTGGGGGGCTCAAATGCGCAGGTGAGGATAGCAAGCTTGGCGTCCCGTACTTCTGATGGCATTTGCGGATGAGAAAAGTCTTTGTCAACCACGACACCTTTTACGAGCAAAGAATCTTCCAGTGCGCCGCCGACTTTGCCATCAACCTTGATCAGCTCAAAGTCAACGTCTTTGCGCTCAAGATCGGCAACGGAGAGGACGGCGTCGACTGCTATTTGCGCGAATTGATCGTGTGCTTTGGAGACAATTTTGCTGCCCAAACATGTCTTTGCAACCTTTAGTAGATTTGTAGTGTCCTCTCTCGAGAAGGGTATGGTATCACTGATTTTGTCCAACTCTGCCACTGCTGCTTCGCAGGCTTGGTCATAGCCGTCTGCTATTCTGATGGGATGTATGCCTTTATCGATGAGGTCTGCTGCCTGTTCTAGGAGAGCACCAGCAAGCACCACCACGCCCGTGGTGCCATCTCCGATTTCGTCGTCTTGGGATTTAGATAGCTCGACTAATAGTTTTGCAACGTGATTAGAAATTTCCATTTGGGAGAGAATAGTAGCGCCGTCATTCGTGACCGTTATGTCTCCATCAGGTGATATCAGGATTTTATCTAGTCCTCGTGGACCAAGGGACGTCCTAACGATGTTTGAGACTGTTCTTGCAGCCAGTATGTGGGATTTTATAGCTTCGTTGCCATGTTGTCTTTTTTTCTTGCCCTGATCTCTCACAATGATGAAAGGCCGGCCTTGCTCATCCTTCATTACCTGGGCTTGCGACATGTCCAGTTCTGTATACAAGCTTAGTGTTTTGGATATAAGATTTCAAGACTAGAGTAGCCTAATAGCATTGACTTACGCATTGCCATATTGGCTGCTGCTCCGTAAAGGGACGCTTACTGAAGGATAGCTTAACTAGTAACTCTTCTGAGAGGTGGAATCAGATGGTAAATCTGGGAGTGTAGAGCCTCATTCGAGACACAAAAAGCGATGATTTGTTATGGAAGGCGGGAAAAACTGACGGACGTGCATGTTCGCGAAGCGCGTGCACACCCCGTACATGTATTGCGGAGCTTAACGCGCTCCCATCTCCACCTTCACTTTCTCCACCATATGCGCCATAGTTATCTCTAACTCTCCTACCATCTCAAGATTAATACTACCACTGCAGAAAGTGTCTATTTTGCTTTTTTAATCGTCAATTGCGAAAGTCACTTCCAGCAAAGCTCAGAATGCCTCGTACGTAACCTTGATCTTTAAGTTTGCGCGCGACTGATTTGCGCGTCAACACTATATAGTCGCGACTGACATGAGGCTTTGATAGCTGCACTACCAGATGAAGACGCGTCTGGTTCTGAACCCGAAGAAATACCTTACCGTAACAAGGGAAAGGAACCAGCCATTGAAGAACCCGAAGCTGAAGATGTCGATGAAGATGCCAATGAAGATGAGGCCGGAGACGACGATGAAGATGGGGAGGGTGGTGAAGAGTACGCAGCATCTATACCGAGATGAACGGAATCTTAAAAATGATTTTAGATACGTGGTAGAAAAGATTCTTAGCCATTCGTATGAAGATGATGTAGGTCTGATACCCAAGAGATACTGGATGATATTGACTTTTCAAGGGCATCATCTACTTCGAAGTCAAATGGTTGGGCTATGAGAAAAGGGCCGATCGTACGTGGGAACCAGAAGAAAACTTGTTCGTAGCCTACACCTTTTTCAGTGCTGAGAGCTAACAATGGCTCTCAGGGACGGCGCAGGCGAGGCTCTGCAGGAGTATTTCGATAGCATAGGCGGCCGGCCCCAGCCAGGTGATGACGCGAAACCGAAGAAAGGCAAGCGAAAGCAGTCAGCGGCCGCATCACCTGCAGAAACCAAGACTGGGGGTGGTCGAGGTCGAAAGAAGACGAAGATTGAGAATGGAGACCAAAAGGCCGACGTGGGTCGCAAGACCAAAGACTCTAAAAAGTGGGAACCACCAAAAGGAACTTGGGAGCATGATATCATGAACATCGATTGCATTGAGGAAGAGCACGATGAGGATAGTAATGAGAATAGGCGAGTCGGATTTGTAATGTGGAATAATGGGAAAAAGAGCAAGCACTCCCTTCGCATATTGAATACCAAATGTCCGCAAAAGGTACGTCACATCCTACAATGCAATCTAGACGCCAAAGTCCTTCTGACCGCCATGTCGACAGCTTCTCCAATACTACGAGCAACATCTGTAAGTGCAAGATAATTCTGATGCCCAGTTTGACAATCTAATAGGCATATAGGGTTTTCCGGAGCGGCTCAACAAAGGCTTCCGGCAATGCTACAAAGCAAGAGTCAACGACTCCAAAGATAGAGGATTCGTAAGATGGATGAGGAAAGAGGTGCCAAGACGAAGGAGTTGCTAAAAGAGCTCTTATTACGTCCTTCACAGCGACTGACTTTTGTGCATAAAAGGGTATCTGAGAAGTCTGCAAACTAATGCTTCAAGTTTCTTTCATCCTAAAAAGGATTCTAGGGTCTAGGAATACGTTGTAGCGTGGCGTAGGTCCGGCCCTTTGCACATGCATGTATTTTGGATGGATTGACTTGACACCCTGCGCCCGTCTGTACTATTGATGTTAATCAAACTAAAAAAAACTTTACAGTCGTATGCGCTAAGCTTCCTGCCCCGATGCAGGACGCCTGTCGCACTGGCCCAGATTTGTCATCTTGAAAGGCCGGCACCAGTGGTTGCAATAAGAAATGTCATCCGCGACTATGAAAGACGTGAATGCCACACACCTTATAGAGAGGCCCTCAATAATAATAATCAAGAAAATCCTGGTAGATATGACTTGTTGAATTGTTGACGGGTTCCAATATCTTGGAATGGTATTGGATCCTCTCTTTGAAGTCTGCGGTGTGATATTTACCGCAGTGGCGGGCGATATTTCTTATTGCAAATACAGGTGCCAGTCTTACACACCGAAGACCCAGATCAGAACGGAAAGTTGTCTCTTGGGGTCAGCCATGAGGCAGTAACTTAGGAGAGTAGAATGCGCAGTATTGGGCTTGATATCCGGAACAACTTTCATAGCTTCGGTCGCTGGATCCACAAGTTGTCGTGAACTTCAATTAGACGAGCAAACAGATTAGATCCGAGGGATCAGACTGTTTTTAAACATTTCATGGCGTTTAATTGTGAATAGGTGAATAGATGGGTACCAGTCAGCAGTGCGTGGCCTGAAATGTCACTTCTGAGGTAAGGGAAGGCCCCAAACTATCTCGACCAATCCCATATAATTGGACTTATTATCTGAGAAACCGTTTTATAAGCTACATCGATAATTGTGATTGAGAGCATTCTTAACGCGTTTATAATAGCATATATTTCTCGCTGTCTTCCGCCAATTTTTGCCCGTTCAGAAATAATCCAGAAGTGACATTTTCCTTTTTTTTTTTTTAAAGCTGAGGGGCTGGTGCAGTCTGTTCGAGTGCCAGGATGATCCAGGATGCTGATTTCAGGGTGACATCATTCGCTAATACATCCAATTCTTAAATTGCCATGGCTCAGAATTCCATCATCTCCTAATTTCTTACAACCGTTGACTTGATCAAATTTCTACCAAATACGTGCTCATACCTAGTCCTCTCTGTCTTCTCATATATCCATATCCTTGCACAGCGACTTTATCATGCTCTCCTCGACAATCCGAACATCACTTGCTCGCCCTTGCCCCTCCTTCCTTCGTCGCTCCAGTCGCTCCTTATACCTATACCAAAGTCCCCGACATCTCCTGCCGAGTAAAGATGCCCAGGGCAAAGACGACCTCGTTCCTGAATCCAACGAGTACTCTAAATCTGGTTCTGACGCTCAGTCTGCACAAATCGACCAGGCCGCCTTTGATCCCAAGAAGACGAGTCCTGAGGAGCAGCACGAGATGGCAGGACAAGAATCCGGAACGGTGAGCTCTAAGACCAGCGTGAGATTCTCAATATATATATATATATATTTGAACTATTCCTGTTTTTGTTTCTTATGGTATGCTCGGTCTAGACTAACTTCAAGGTACTGCAGAGAGGCCAAAATAACCCACTGGATGTCAGTCCAGCAAATCAAAGCGTGAGCCAGCCAAGAGGGAACACGGAAGGTGGACCGGAGGGGAGTACAGGGGAGACGGGTGGAGGAACAAAAGAGAGGTCAAGGACGAGTGGAAGAGGAAGTCCGCAGAAGGTTGGCGGTGACAAGACTGGTTGAAAAGAAGCCGCGAAAGTAAGAGATCTTCAATATTGTTTGTTATGTAATAGATGTATTGACATAGCACATAGCTACAGTATGACGATTTGAGGCAATCCCGAATATTGCTATTATGATCGTAGATTTCTGTAAAGCGAGATCCCGCCGATTCTCAAAGCTAGTCAAGATTCCCAGCATAGATCTGACGGCTCGAAAGACGCCTTTGCTAATGCTTCCGAGCTAGCAAATAGCTAGAACATACACTTATCATGCTCATCTTCTCGACTTTGTCTTGAATGTCATCATCCTCTTTAAACGAGCCAACCTGCTCAATCGAACTTTGTCTGCTGCCACAACATCTGCCGTCGTTGGCCTCAGTGGCGACTCCATCACGCTTTCCACTTCACCCGGCGTATCGGCGTTCCCCGCAACACTGGCTGGACGACGAGGTGTCTGAGGTACCTCAGGTGCTTGCACAACCTCGCTCAACGGTTTCCGCGAATTCGTGATAACTCTCTGGAGGACTGCCCATCCCGCTAGCCCTTTCAGTTCTCCCGGCGAAGCCTGTGAGGTCGCATTCCGCCATGGGCAATGGTATCGATGACTTTCCACTAGATCGAGCACGTGCGTGCCGTCCTCCTCCTCCTTCCCATCTTCCCGTTTATACATCCATAGCCCAATCCGCGCAAAGCAATGTTCACAGCTTGCTAGCGCCATCGATCCTACCAACTCTCCCCGCCATCCATATAACGCGAAATGCACCGCCATTCGCGAGGGCTCTCCCTCCTTCTCTCCCCCCTCCTCCACCTCTCCCTTAAAAAACCCAACCGGCAACCGTTCCATCAACCCCTCCACTCCCACTGCCCCCTCCGGCACTCCCACCCTCGCAGGCAACCGCCCCTGCACTCGCTCCAAACTCCTCCACCTCTCCCTCAACCCATCAACCCAATAAGCCCTCCTCGCCAACGGCAAATGATACACATCCGCTCTACACCCGACCTGCCGCCACACACACCCCTCACCATGCCCCTCCACCACCAACACCCTATACCTCTCCACCAACGCCTCATCCACCTCGCCACCATAGTCCTCACTCCCCTCAACCTCCCTCCCCTCAGCATCGCGGCGCCGCGCCCGCACCCGCACCACCACGCGCGCCCCACAGCCGCCCGCGCCCTTACACGCAACCGTGTTGGTCGACGATGAAATGCCGCTGTCGCACGTCCACCCACGCATCGCCCACGCTACTTCGCTAATGGCAGCGGGCTTTGGCGTCCATCGCGTGACGTCGGCGAAGGTGCGGAGGCGCGCCAGGAACGCGGGTTGGCTGCGTGGAAGCGGGACTGGGGAGCGTTTGGGAGAGTTTGATGACGATGGGGAAGTCTGGGTAGTGCTGGCGAGGCGCTTGGCTTCGAGGCGGGCGCGGGCGAGTTCGCGGATCGAGGGAGGTGAGCTGCGGAGGCGTTTTGCTGAGGGTGCGGTGGTTTCGGGGGAGGGGTGCTGGGGGGTTGTGGTGTTGGGGAGAGTGGTGGGGAAGGGATTAGTGGTGGGTCGAGAGAGGCTATTTATCGACGGGGAGCGGGTAGTTTTGTTAGGAGAGTCGTTGGTGAAGTTGTCGAGGAGTTTGTCGAATTTGCGCTTTGAAGTGCTGAGGGCTACTGCCATGTTGGGTGGATGAATGGAAGAGTATAGAAAGGGGGAATTTGAGTTGTGTAATGGATTCTGAGCTCTAATAAAGAAAGTTTTAGAGAATTCAGAATGAAGAAGCGGGGACGCGGATATGGAAGCGATAGAGGAGAGGAGAGCGTGGAAAACAGAAATATTGATGCTCTAGATTGTAAACGACAATAACAATGCGGCTTTCCAAGCACGGGCCATGCTGAGTTGGCTCTTGCCGCAATCACTTCCACGCTTCATCCACTGATCATACAGGAAGCAGATACCAAAGAGAAACCAAGAATGGACTCTTTCTATAAGATGTCGCAAATCGCAACTCATACCTATTACTGCAGAACACTGGACGATTCGCAGCTCAGAACGTAAAGCAGGCGCCATAGTACGCAGTTCAAACTTCTTCCATTTATTTAAGACCACCTTCTCTCATTGCACCTGTTCTTTATCCCGTCATGCACAATCCATCATTCGTGTGGTGCATCATCTGATTGTGAGACGTAGCGGCATGAGGGAAGTGTGATTGCTCTGACATGATAGTATGCTTGGAATTAAAGCACACGACTCGAACGACTTTGTATTCGCAATCTGAAAGTCCTCAACATTTCTTGGTGCATATCAGTATGATCGGAAGGGTCTGGAATTTGGAGTTTCTACTCCCAGTAAGTCGTCACTTCTCTCTTCGAGAGTATTATATTAATTATAATTGTTTTTGAACCTTTGTGCCGGCTTGCTCCACTCTTGCCGAAAGCACATGAATCCTGACATGGACTGATTTTTGAAGAGTAGTCCCTGGAGATCCGGAGGGAGCTTGATCGCCTCCAAAGGAATTCCAATTCGAGTCTCACAAATACACCTAGTCGCTTTGAAGTTTCGCTTATCTTTGAGGAAATGAAAGGAAAAAAGAGGGACCGTCATTAATGACTTTTGTACAAGACGGTCGCATCAAAGAATCTTGCATAATAAAATTTAACACAACACAGCAGCAAGTTCTACACGAGACGCTCGAGGCATCCCGCGCAACACCGGCAGTACCATTAGTGTGGTGGAATTTACTTCCTGCATACCCAGGATACGCTTCTGAAGACGGCAAGCTCCATCGGAACGTTCTCGAAGTCTGTATCAGATCTAAAGAGGGGCTACGAATGTAAAGAGCCTCCCCTATCAACATGCTGCTTAATCTTGAATGTTGGGGAACTCTCATGTCGTAGTCTTCAGGGGTCCGGATACTTTCTATTGTTACAAGCAATCTCGCGGATCGGATGCTCAATTCGTCTCAAACTCAAGTTTTCCACTCCAAATGCGCATCCGTTTGCCCCAGATCTGCATTGCCAAGATAAGCAAGAAAGCTGCGGCCACGACGCCACCCTAGATCGCAAAGCTATTTTGTGGCCCTTCCGACCTCGCCCAACTCACCTGGACATACGTTACAATGAAGCCCCAGTTGTTCGAGCGAAACTCAGCCAAGCCGATACTTCGCCCGAGCCTTCTGGATACGAGTGGAGCACGTAGGCATTCAACCCCACGGTAGTAACCATGATGCCAAATACGTAGAGTCCCCACGTGACAGCTTTTACCATATTATGGTAGCCCCTATCAGGGAAAAACCCAAGCGTCACTAGACCCACGACCACGAACGGAGTTGCTAGCCAAATTACCCAAAGTCGTGTCTCGGGCTCGAGTCGACCCTGATTACGAGACGTCCAAAAAGCTGCGTTGGCGTCATGTAGCCAGTGCCCTGCTACCTCTCCAAGGATCGTGGCAACAATTGGCGTAAAGTAGAAAAACCCTACTCACTCAGTGAGCTGGATATCCCGAATCACGCGTACAGAAGTGTACCTATTTGACGAGGACCGAAATTGTATAATGGTTGAAGAAAAATACTTAAGCTTAAATTGATACCTATATGATTGTGAGCTTTCTGAAAGTTGGAGTGATGCTGATAGCACTATGAAGCATTTACCCACTACCCAGGCAAAGATAAAGAAGTAGTATACAGTACTAAGAAATACTGTTGTTTGAATAAAGCCTTGATCGGTCTACTCATTGCCGCTCAAAAGCTCGATCGCTGGCGCCGAGATTCCCATTGCTCCATGCCTATCAGGCGTTGAATCCGTGATTTGGGACTGCAAGAGTTGCGGTTGCTCTTGATCTATTCAACACTATTGCAGCTGCAAATGGCATGTCAAATTCAGAGGAGCTTGCAAAACAGTCGGGCGCCGAAGAACTGCTAATCGGTGAAGCTTGAACAGGTTCTCAGAACTACACTTGTACTAATATAATGACAACAATACGGGTACTTAGAGCGCTTGCTGCCATTGATTTTGTTGAAGAAATCGCCCCAAAGCAGTGGAAGGCAACGTCACTGACGAGAGCAATGACTATCCCGTCCATAGCTGCCGGGCATATTCATCTGTGATTTCGATAGCATTCATCCAGGCATAGCGAATTTGAATTACTAAGTTCGTGAAGCTGGGACCAAGGAACAAATGCGATGGCGAAAATGCTAGGCTACTTCAAAGCCAATGGCTACAAATGTCCAACCAATCCCGAGGATGGGGCTTTTCAGTACGCTTTTAGTACAAAAGAAGAGACCTTCAGTCACTGGCACAGAACTCCTCGTGTTCTAGATAATTTCTATACGTTCATGCAAGGTGTACGAGGGTCACGTCCGAGTTGGATTGAGTGGTTCCCAGTTCGAGTAAGAATATTGTCTGGCATAGAAACCATGGAAACTACTTTGTTGGTAGACTTCGGAGGAGGAAGAGGACATGATATCGAAGCATTCAAAAAGAAATTTCCCTATGCCAAAGGGAGGCTGGCGTTGCAAGATCTACCTGCGGTTATTGATGATGTTCAGACACCTGACAAAGGAATTGTGCGTGAGAAATACAGTTTCATGACTCCACAAACGATTGAAGGTATGTTTTCAAGCCTGATTTGGGTCTTTGGATTCTAATTGGGCGCAAGGTGCGCGGGTTTATATTTCCCATTTCATTTTCCATGACTGGTCGGACAAAATCTGTTTGGAAATTCTTTCCCATACCGTCAGCGCAACGAAAAAGGGATACTCCAAAATTTTGGTAAATGATTTCATATTGCCCGATGAAGGGTGTCCGCTACTCCCTATCGGCATGGACTTGAACATGATGGCTATGCATGCGGGGCAAGAGAGAACCAAGAGCCAGTGGCAGAGCCTTTTTGGCAAGGCCGGTCTTGAGCCTACTTTTTGGATTCCAGAAGGCGGGGGTGAGGGAATTGTTGAAGCTTCTTTGATCTAATTGTGTATGAGTTTAGCATCGTTTCCGTACACTCTGAAGTGCAATGATCTACCCTGCTTTTTGGAGTCTTCTCGCTGAACCCCGAAAGAAAGTTAAAATAATACAGCATAGACTGAATATCGTGGAATTGAACAATTTGGCATCAAAGACGTTAGATTGTTTAAAGCCAGCCACAAGATGATGCCCGATTCTCATAGATGACTTTCGTGACACAAGAGTTCTCATGAATAGCAGGCGTCTTAAGAATCTAATGAATTGAATAAGCAGGAATAAGCATATTTGTAAATGAATTGTGAGTTATTCAGAATAGTGACCGTTGGTGGGACAATCAAAGGGGGGATCCTTTGCTTGCAATGTAACCCTAACCCTAGCCTAACCTTAGCCTCAGCCTCAGCCTCAGCCTCAACCCTAACCCTAACCCTAAAATGCAGTATTGAACTAAATTTTAGCTTCATTTGAATCAAATTCTATGTACACAAAGTTATGAATATATTCTGAATTACTCTTTGCATTGGCATATGAATGCATGTGTATACACATTCATAAAAAAGAAATTCCTAAAGACCCCTAATGAATAGCATGAATGGAATCAGTATGAACAAACATATTATCAGACAATTTGTAAATGTATTCAGATTCATCTCCTTCCATTCAGCTAGGAACCTATCCGCCCAAGTTTCTTGCATAATCATCGACGATCAAAGAAGTCGAAGTTGGTATATGGGCTGCATCTCGACGGACCGCAGCATTGGCACAACCTAGTATCGCAGCCGTTGCTTTCGCTAAGTTTAATTATCATTCTCAATTTCACTTCATATACTTACTAGATAAATACACCGTCTAGAAAATGCGTGGGTTCCGAGAGTTTGTAACAGAGTGAGATCTTAGAGGTTATGAAATTAAAGAAGATGTAGAATCAGAGAAGATGTAAAATCAGAGAAGATTTAGAACTAGAGAATATGTGAGACCCGAAAATGTGTGGACTCAAGAGTGCGTACGATTCAAAGATTTGCAAAATCAGAGAGTCTACAAAATTAGAAAGCATATGAAACCAAAGAATACATAGGATCTGAAGATACCCAGGACCCGAGAGAGCATATAATTAGAAAATACGCAAAACCAGAATCCGTGTAGGGGTAGATTATGCGTGGGATGCGGTATATTCTACGGGATAAAATCCCCTGAGAATCTTTGTGGCATGTCACGTTATGACTGGCCGAATATGACTGCACCAAGGATTGTGGGGCCGCCGCAGCCTTGTGATTCAGCCATTTGTCGGCAACGCCACGTTGACAGCATTGTGTTGATAGCTGCTCCTACAAATATACTTAACATAAAAATAATAATCTTGAGTTTAATCCAAGAATTTAGTATTAGAAGTTTTTAGCTATTAGTATACTTTATATGGCTTGCAGCCGCAAAGGCCCCGACTCAGGCTCGACGCAGGCCAGCTTAGAGCCTTTACGGATTGATCAAGTCTAAAAGTAGCACGCGTTATCACATGGGACGGTATTCATCGTTAGGTAATTTTTATTTCCACTGCATTTACTCTACTACAAAGGCCTGTTACCCGACATATCCCGACTTGGAACACGAGAAAGACAGAGTGCCAGAACTCTGGGCTTCCAATCGTCGACAGATGTCTGAGGGAGCCCCGAGCGCAGAATGCTTGTGCTAGAAAATAAGCTCATCTCTGCCGAGATCGAAAGGGTACAAAGTCTGGATTTTCTAGCATGTTGTATCTGGTTACCGAGATATTTCAATGTATGCCTAGCGGAAATTGGTCCAGGAATCCATTGACCTTTGGAAAACCAGACGGGTAGATGATCTGTGTTGTAGCGGCAGTTGTAATTTCTATGACGGTTGCTCCGGTCGGCGGAATATCCGTAACAGATGGCTTTGAACCCTGCTTTTCTGGCTGGAAGATAAGCTGAGACTTGCTTAGCATACCAATGCAAAGTCGCATTAAGGATAATGGAATACTTACATAATACGTGGGAGTCGTGTCATAGCTCCATGTGTAACTGGTTTCTGGACAAAGCGCAGAGCTGCCGCAGATGTTGGTGCCTGGGCTTGAGTATTCGAGCTCCATACCGCATTCGAGTTTACCATACCAATTTCCTGACCAGTACGATGACGTTGAACCAGATACAGACGTGTTAGTCTGGTAAGAGACGGCCCAAAAGCTCTTGTTAACAACACAATTGTCCCAACCAGTATCATATCCCTTATTCTCTACGTAACCAATCCGGTAACAAGTGACGCCGCCTTCAGTCACTTCCAAGGTACCGCTATTGCCGACGCTTTCCATGCACTGGGTACCGCCAATGCCAACGCTGATATTGACTTGAATAGGTCGGGCCGGTTTTTCAGCGTAGCTAACGCAACCGTACATGTAGGCACCTAATATATCAGATTGCCCCAAAACAATAGGTCTGGCGTCTTACCAGCAGCACCCTGGACAAGTTTGCAAGACAATGCTGCTGCGAGCAGTACTCTGTAAAGGAGCATGATTGCAAAGGCTTCTTGTGACTGTGATCGTTGCTGTGATCGTTGCTATGACTCTCGGACTGCGAGACAGAGCCATCTTTATACACGTCTTTCAATCCACTTCATCATGAGCACCCAAAGAAAAAGTGCGTCACTGGATAGAGGTTTTCTGTTTTGGAAAAGCAACATGAAGCCATCCGGATGAGGTGGAGCTTGTGTCCTTTACTATGCACTCAGCCTGAAACTCCTGAATTCC
The DNA here is from genome assembly GCA_021030915.1 of Astrothelium macrocarpum. Taxonomy (NCBI): domain Eukaryota; kingdom Fungi; phylum Ascomycota; class Dothideomycetes; order Trypetheliales; family Trypetheliaceae; genus Astrothelium; species Astrothelium macrocarpum. The sequence goes on from JAGEMR010000022.1 coordinate 318,634, forward strand.
GTTAGGAACGTGACTCGTTCCAACGTCAGCCAACGTCAGCCAACGTTCATCTAGAAGTCTATGATTCCGAAAAGAAGGTGCGGACAGCTCCATATTTGATTACCTCAATTGTGGATCATGCATAATTTGGGATAGCGCCACGACTAAAGCAGCATAGCGTAGCCGCTCGCATCTTTTAAATTCTACTGCAGACCTCTGCACCGCAGCTTCTGTTGGCTTGAACCAACAAAAGGAAATCCTGTTGGCGGTCAAATTCTATAATCCACAGCTTCTGACTGAACGAACGATGATGAAAAGTACAGCTACGTTTGGAGAGCGCTAGTTTTGTGCTCGACACTATCACTGGAAGCAGATGTAAAGCTTTCCAGTCAAGCGTGCATTGTATTTCTATAGTCAGCGTGAGTTGGCGCTTATGTGGATTCCTTCCGGGCGAAGTTTGCAAGCTTCGATACACAAGTGGGTATTGACACGAGAACGATTCTCGATGAGGCATTTAAAAAGACCACAGAGCTGCTGCAGTATACGACGCTTGCATTGATATGCACGCTGCCGTATCCCATAACGGCAACGACGATAACTGCCTCGATGGCAGGATAGGGTTGAAGTGCTCGCTTAGTGGCTATCGTCAAGACCAGGAGGAAAAGCACACCAAATCGACGCACCGCGTTCGCTCCGTTCACAGCTGAAAGTGATCCTCGAATGGCCTCGCGCAGGTAGTATCTCCACCTACGGTCGAATTTTTACTCTGGTAGAAGACGATCGGCATTGATTAAGGTTTTGGCTTTTTGCTCATCTCTCCTTTCGGCGAAGCCTGGTCCACAATTCGCAAAGAGCTGTTCGAGCTGAGATGGCAGCAGAGCGCCTGTCTGGAATAAAACGAAGATCTGGCTTGTGACAGCACCACTGGCTCAGCGATGCGTACCGACCATGGCTCAGATATCACAACGGGCTCACAGTCGATGTCTACTCATTCATGATATAAGACCCTCTTGTTTCTCGGGGGGAGAAAAGACAAACGTTGCAATCTAGTTCAGTGGAAATAGACAAGATATCGTTCACTACACATTCTTCGTCCATTCTAGCCATGGGTGATTATCAAGGCTCGCAAGCATTCACACAGATTTCGGGAGGGAGTGAATCTGTCAACCGTAACACCGGTTCTCTCGATTACTCTATCACCCTTGTTGAACTTCGGGGTGTTGTTACTGCCGTGGACTTGAAAGTTTTGCTCACATATTCTGCTGGTACGGCTGGGAAGTTTGGTCTACCGCAGAATTGGACTTTTGGAATTTCCTATGTTATACCCCATGAAAGTGTGACAACACGAGGTCGTACTTACGCTATCGATCCGCAATGGGCAGATGCCAACGGATACCAATCTGGTCTACGATACATCAACAACCATGGCATATTCTTCAGCGTTAGCACTCCGCAGGATCTTCCTTCGGGCAACCCAGGCCAGTACGGTTGGTCTTTTAGATATGCAGATGGCGCCACTGATTACTTCGATCCTCAAGGAAAGCTACTTGAACATGACGATGTCCACGGCAACTATATCTACTACAGTTACGTGGACCCTGGCTCTAGCCCGCAGAACGCTCTTCTGGATTTTATTCAGGATTCTTGGGGACAGCAAATCAAATTCGAATATGTGCCTAGGTCTGCAATCTATATCACAGGTCCGAACAAGGACAGAATCACCATCTCTATGGGCGTTATCGGTGTTTCGCAAGTGGAACTTCCTCTAGGCATTGTCACAAACTTCAACTATTTCCAGGTGGCTTCTCAGACTGTTCTTCAAGGCATTCAGACATCGACAGGGCTACAAAGCTCGTTTACTTACCAGACTCTGGACTACCTAGATTCGTCAAACCAGAAACAAAAACTGCCGGCCATTCAAGATCACTTTCATCTGGACGCGGAAGATCGGGTCTTGAGTCACACCAAGTATCAATTTGGCACGGCCACTGGCGGAAATACTTTCACTGGTTACGCAATTCGGGCAAAGATGGGCGGTGGTCTAGACGGATTAATGGACAGTGGTGCATCAAGCTACCAATATGACACTCTCGTTCTAAATGTTGGGGCGAACGAAAATGCAATTTCTGCAAGTCGCATCTATTACAACTACTTGCATCTACCGCTCATGGAGGACCATTATGCAATTGACGCGACAGGATATATTGCCGACACCTTTCGATCTATCAATTCCTACATCATCGATCCAAATCAACATGCCCGAACCGCAAACTACACATCCCCAGTGAAGGTGGAGCATTTCAGTCGGGATCCTACAGAGCAAGCATGGCAGAATCTCCGCCTGTCAACATCGGTATCGGATGATTACGCATGCGTAACTTACATAGACGAAGCCCTCTGGGACTCACAGTCACAAGCTTACGTCCTTCAGCAATCCAAGACGAGCGCTTACGTGCAAGCTGCATGGGGCGGGCAAATGCTTAGGGAGGAGAACTTCTCTGATGCAGTTACTGGATTCGACAAGAAGCTTGTCTATAGCCTCACCTCCGATCAGAAAGACGTGGCGTCCGTAACCACCTCCTTCCAGGACAGCGCTGTTTCCGGCTTTACATCATGGAAGTCAAAGAGCTCAACATACGACAAGCAGGGCCGCATATTGACGGAGACAGTCGCTTGGACGGACGGTTCATCGGCTCCCGCTGGATCGGTCCAATCTTACACCAACAGCTCACAGTATTCCTTTGACTCAAATAGCAATCAATACATTGTCATCGCGGTAGACCCACAAGGGAAGTCTTCGACAAGCAAATACGCCATCAACATCCGCAGTGGACCACTTGTCGAGAAGAATTTGCCACTGGGTCAGACGGAAACTTTCATTCACGACGCACTTGGTCGTCAAATCTCACACTCAGATGCTTCAGGCCATACCACGTCTTTCGCTTACTTGCTTAGTCAGACCGAGAACTCCGTCTCCTCTGTAACAAGCAACGGCTATCGCCTCAAACATGTTCTCGATGTTCTCAATCGCGATATACAGTTGCTAGACAACGGCGTCTCATCCAGCGAACCCTTCTCGGAGCCGACGAGGACTCTGTACAAGAAGTCGTACGATTCGCTCTCTCGCATCACTTCAAGGACTGACGGAACCGGCCTCACTACCTCGTACGATGCCTACGATGCTTTCAACCGGATCTTGTCAGTCACGGATTCTGACGGAAACGTTACAACGAATATTTATGATGATGTGGATCTTCGAATGACAAGCTCTGTCAATGGATCCCTACGCGCCGTGACACAACTGGATGGTTTCAGCCGTAAGGTATCCACTAGCAAGTACGCCGATAGCGTTGATCCCAGGATCGACTACTGCATTACAGAGTCCTATACCTATGACGGTTTTGGGAAAATCAGCAAGATTGAGCACCATGAGAATGCTCTTGATGGATCAAGCAGTCTGCAACTCGATGCGATGACCCGTGTCTTTGACGTAGAAGACAATATTCAAGCTGAGAGTCTTACGACGAAGAGTGACGTTGCGAGCGATGCCTACGATACCGTGCAAAGAAGATTCGTCCGAGATATCTTCGGTGCCATCTACACGCACAAAAAGATCACAAATTATAGCGATGGACGTTCCTTTATTTGCGATGGCGCAGTTAATATATACGACAGCTGCAAACTTCTGAAAACGCATAGAAATGAGATTGGTCAAGTTGAGACGTATACGTACAATGACAATGGATGGCGGACGAGTATGACACGATATGACGGTGCAACGGTCGATTACACATATGACGACATGGGTAGGCTGCAGACGACTCAAAATGCCGACGAGACAGAAAGCAGGACATATTTACCGAATGATCGGCTTGCTTCTGTCGGTGTCCGATCACATGGATCGTCTGACCAATTGTCCGTAAACTATTCTTACTCTTTAGATGGATCGGCAACCGCAGTGACTTATCCAAACGGCGAAGTTACTTCATATGGTCTAGATGAATTTGGCCGCATCGTCACCGAAAGCGATGCATATGGCGCTCAGAGGAATATGTCGTTCAATGCACAGGGACACTTCGCTTCTCGCAATATTGGGGAAGACACCATTACCTACACGTATGGAACTGCGAACCATACCAACGGCCAGCTGCTACAATATATGACCACCGGCGTGAAGAAACAGTTACGTACCATCCAATACGATGGATACGGCAGAGCTAATCAAGTCGTAGCTATCGATGTCGAAGTTGGTATGAGTCTGCTGTCATTGCATTATCAATACAATGCCCAGAATAGATTGCAGACGATGCAGATAAGTTCTTCGGCATATAGTTCCAAGCAATTGAACTCCACAAAGACTTTTGCGTATGACGGATTCGGACAATTGGTGAACCAGACGACGACCTATGTAGATGGTTCGATAGACGTCTCGAGTTTTACGTACGACGGCAACTGCAATATACTGTCAAGCACCGAAAATGATGTTACAGAGCATCGGACCTACAATGGTATAGGTCAAAGAACTGATTCGGGCTTCGTGTACGACGCAAATGGCCGGATGATAACGGGCAGTTTGGAGAGAAAATACACGTACTACGCCGATGACCGTTTGAAGTCAACCAACGATACGATCTTCACCTACCACCCCGATAGCTCCCTTGCTTCGTCAAGCACCAGCACCAGCACTACGTCATTCTTCTACGATAATGGCGCCGTAAACGCTTCCGAAACCGACAATGTCGCTAAGTCCTACCAGCTCGAGCCCGGCCGTCGCATATCCTCCTACGATCACACCACCTCCATCTCTACCTACTTTCTCGACTCCAACGGCTCTACCGTCCTATCTGTAACGCCTTCCAGTACCACCAGCGCCTCATATACCCCCTACGGTGGACCCGCAGACTCCAACAGCCCCGACCCTTCCCAAGACCCCTTTGGCTACCGCCAAGAATACACCTCGCCTTCCGGTCTCATCTACCTACGTGCACGCTTCTACAACCCCGACTACGCCGCCTTCCTCACCATGGACCCCACGAAAAAAGAGAATCGCTACGCGTACGCCGACGGCGATCCCATCAACCGCTCCGACCCGACTGGCAACCTACCCATCGGCGCTTTAACCACTTCCGTCGTCGTTGGGACAGTTTCGACCATCGTCCTTGGGATTGTAACCGGTGGGCTGGCGGCGTTTGTCTTCGGGCCAACGTGTGTCGCTGCTTCGGTCACCGCAGCGGCGGTGTCGAGTGCAGGAGGCAACGTCATCAGTGACGTTGTGGGACGAGCAGTTGCACATCAGAAGATTTCAGGGACCGATCTTGCTATCGACGCTGTTGCGGGCGCCGTTGGAGGAGCTGTAGAGGCTGGGTCAGGAGGTGCGGCGGCGACGTGGATCCATGGACTGTGTGAGGCAAGGGGGATGAGCGCGAGAGCAATTAGCGATGTGGAAAAGGCTGTCTCGGGCAGTATTGGGGGAGCGGCCGGGTCGTTTTCGAATAAGATGGTGGATGACGTCCTCCATGGGAATTCGTTCGGGAGTGATGGGGCCTTGAGTTTTGTGACGGGGGCGCTGAATGGAGCGGGGGGAGGGATTTGGAAGAGTAGGCGTCATTGGCTGCTTGCGAAACTGAAAACCTTGCCTGTGAGGCTGACGCCAGATCGCTTAATTGACCAGTGGATGGAGCAAACGGAACCGAGGTTGACGAGTTTTGTGTCGAGGGCGGAGCACGAGAGCGATATGGCTGGAGTTATCACGGGCGAAAAGCTCACGGAAAACGATATGTTGCGCACTAGGGTTAGACCGGGTGAGGCGTATAATACTTTGACCATTCACAGGCAAGGAGGGGATGTGTTTCCTACCATCAATCGTACGGTCAACGGAGTGACGGAACAAGCTCTTAAGCCTATGAAGGGCAAGCTATTTGCGCAGCAGGTGCTGAAACCGATGCAGATGGCGTTGACCTGCTCTGGGGCTCTCTTGAACGCGCAAAGTGTCGCAGATGCATTGCAGCAAAATGTGTTTGGAAGCTATAAAGCTATTGCTCCGACGACATGATGTGGAGAACGCACACTCCACTCTGAAATCTGACTGGCTAATAACTCTCAAAAGTTTCGTTCCGCTTTGCAACAATTGTGCTGTCATTCGAAGTAAGGGGGAAATTTAAAATCAATTCAATTTGAGGCTATTTTAAGGCTCCGCTTATTTGGCCTCTAGCAATAATTATTCTCTTTATGCCTTTATTACTCAACTCCTAGTTTTAGAGTTGAATATCCAGATATTAATTTGTAGAGTATTTTACTGTCATTTGGGCCATCATCACCGTATGAGCCAGACCCTGCGGCCTACATGCCCAGAGACAGGTTGCTAGTAGCACTATATATGCGCGGCTGTCATCTCTCGAATTCTCCTAGGAGCGTTGCCACCACCAATACCAAATCGCGCTGGCGCACAGACATTAATATGGCTATTTTAAAAGGGGTTTTGACAAAGTCCAGTGATAGACATGCAATAGGCAACAAATTCCAAGCCGCTGCTGATAGAATATATTAAATAAGATCGGATAAGATAGTAGTCGATACGTATATTTGCACGATCGATACCAGAACCTCCCCCAACGAGAGCGGTTTTCTCTAAACGGCAAATCCGGACCAAAATTCCCCAGCACAACCTTTACTAGAGAAAGGCCATCTTCGAACGGCTTAAACAAAACCCAAAAATGTTTAAACCTTCGGAGTATATATGACCAAACAACGATTTAGCCAGTAAAAGTAGCGCTATTGATTTTTTTTCAGAGAAACTGTCTGCAATATCGGAAATGATGATGGAAGGTCGTCGTTTATTGGAGGTGGTATTTAGATAGACGTACAGCAGTTTATGGCCTTGACTTCACCCCCAAAATTTTTCAACTCATTTGGAATTGTTTGGTTATCTCAGCCAACTTTTCAATGCTACTTCTTATTAGGTTTAGATGCCAAAATGATCCTCCCCATTTGCGCTCTCAATAAATATAGGTTTAAATAGAATCAATTTGTTATCATATTATGAGAAGTGGGTCAATTCAAAGCAAAATTAACATCATTAACTTGAAATCACGACAGTATCACCACCATATCCCGCCAGAAGTCATCATAAGAAACATTTCATATTACGTGGGTATCGTACATCTATTCACAAAGCCACCCACCCCCCTTCGCCAAAGGAAAAATCTCAGCAAGCAGCGGAGCTATTTACATCCGCAATAGTGCTTGCATCACAATTCAAAAGTTCCAAACCGACTTATCCACACGAGCAATCAACGCCATTAATCCACGCCCATAATCCCACCCATCCATTCCGTCTCATCACCCAGTCACCATCCACCCATCCACATCACCCATCCCTAACTCATTACATCCGCCCATAACCTCCGCCCTGCGCATACTCCCCACCACCACCCATCCTCCCCACACCACCATTCACCCCCGTCGTCGCGGACCTCGCGGGCACAGCCGCAGGCGACGCGCCATAATCATCAAACGCGGACGGACGATACGGATCCGTGGCGGAGCGCTGCGGCGCACGGGGACCAAAGTAATCCGCGGGCGGCTGCGAGCGGAACGACGCCGGGGACGTGATGTCGCGGCGGGGCGTGCTGTTCGCCGAGCGCAGGCTGGGGTTGAAGGGGGTGTAGGCCGCGTTGGGTGGTGTGGTGGAGGGCGCGATCGGCGGCTGCATGCTGAGTTCGTAGACGTCGCCGGCGGGCGGAGGCGAGGTGGTGAAGCCGGTGTTTTGGCGGGATGGGGCGTAGGGCCGGGTGAAGGAGTCTTGGGTGGTGGTGCGCGAGAGGGGGCTGAAGGTGCGGGTTGCGATACTGTCTTGGGTGTTGGAGCGCGCGGGGGGGCTGAATGCGCGGCTTGCCATGCTGTCTTGAGTGGGTTGGCGGGAGGGGCCGTTGGGGCGGTAGCCGTTGCTGTGGTAGGAAGGTGCGGGTGTGGTGGGTGAAGGACGGGACATTTGCGAGGCACCGGAGATGTTGCGGTTGATTGCAGGACGGCCGAAGTTGTCTTGCGAGTAGTTGGGCAGAGGTTTGCGAACTGGTTCGGAAGTGCCCATCATAGCTGGATCTGATAGAAGGGGCGCGTCGGAGTCAAGACTTGCGAATGAAGAGTTTGTATCCATTCTTGCAAATGGCGGTGCCATGCCATCTTCCTCGATGTCCGGTAATGTTGGTTGACGCTGCAAAGCCGGCGCATTGTTTCCGTTGCGGGAGGGTGCTCGAGATGTATAGGCCGGCAGGGTGGATTGGCTCGTTGATCTCGAAAGAACGGATTCGGCATATTTATCTTCCTTCGCATCTTCCAGTTGCGGCAAGGTTGGCTGCCTCTGAGCAGTTGGTCGTAAACCTTTCTTGATCGCATCGCGATCCTCTTTAAGCTGTCGTTTTCTCTCCTTCCTTTCTTCGTCCTCGAGCGCCTTTTGCACCTTGTCACTGACAATCCTACTCACACGCCGATTGATTTTCCGACGACAATAAACGGAGAGCCTGCCATCACTTGCCGGAACGTAATGCCAAAGGAAAAACACATAAAACAGCATAGCAAAGAACAAGGCCAGCGCAGTGAGAAACCAGATCACAAAGGTGAATAGCATGCTACCCAAAATGACAGCTTGCTTAGTTTCGGTTTGCGCAAGAATTTTGAGGTTATCAAAAAATTGACCAATGTCAGAATTAGCGGCATGTTGTCCAGCGGGAAGCAGATCTGCTTTGGCCACAGAAATGAGAGTCACTGCATTGACAAATTGACGTGGCGCTTCTGCGAGAAGTATACGGATTGCACCTGACATCTCTTGTTAGCGCATGTGAATCAATAAAGTAGAAGACCTAATATGACTTGCCTTTGAAAGAGAAATAGACAAATAATGCTAGATAGTCAACTCCTTTCTTGCTCTTGGTCAATTCAGCAAAGACCAAGAATCTCCTGTATCCTTTGCCTGATCCAGGTCGCATGCTCTGCAGCACGACTGCCAGAGGATCCAAATAGCTCTCGGCGACGCCGCCTCTACGAATGACTCGAATGGCACGGACATATTCAAAGCCGAGAAGAACCCAGGAAAGAATGATGCAGACAGCAAAGATCCATTTGGAGATTGTAAAAGGAATAGCAGGCTTGACCTGACTGGACCAGCGATTGAAAGCGATGAGGTTTATGGCGGTAAAGGTGTCGACAGCGTAGACAGCGATAGCAACAATGCCAAGGAACCACAGCCAGCCATAGGAGAATCGAGTGATGCAAGATCTTGACCTGAAATCATCGAGTGTCTAGAACAAAGTAATCAGTATTCATTCGGTGACAATAGACTTGCGATTGCTTACAATGTAATGCCATTTCTCTTCCTCTGCTACAACGCCCTTCTCCCGATCTCCACCACAGCAGCCCATTTTTGTAAAAATCTTCTGCGATTGCTACGGTGTGGCAATTTTCCTTCTTGTATTCCAAGTCGTATGTAACCGATGGGAATGATTTCCAGGATCAAGTGAAGTCGTACGACTTTCTAAATGTTTGTCGTCTGTGCGACTTGGTGTGAGTGAATGTAGAGACAATCTAGCTCCAAAGAAAGCAGAAGTCCTGCTTCTACAGTAAAACGAAGGTATAGAGTTGGCACAGCCTCGAGCTGTGGAGGTGTAATCGAAGACGAGTGGAAGGAGTGAATATTTCCAAACAAGCGAATAGAAGGGCGACAATGGTCAGGTCGTGTGCTGGCAAGGAATGTGCATGATCCTCGGCCGAGCCGTGTGTGATGGGCTATTCAAAGCCACAGTAATGTGAAAGCTAGAGAGAGGATGCCAGATCTCCGAGGCCAGTTGTTGAAGAAATGATGTTAATGGCGTCTACCGGATCCAAGGTCTCTTTGAAGGCCACCAAAGAGGCTTGCTCGGGGTCTTTATTGCGACGGCGACGATTTATTTGCTTTGTAGGAACGAGGGACCACAATGGGCGGCGGCTAAGCGAACGGTGAAATGCAGCTTCCCATCATTGAACACGAGAGACGGCGACAGCAGCCAGCGGGTGCAGGCGACGAGGTAGGACACACATGTCCTCTGGGGAAGGGAAGGCCATGGAGTTTGCTTGCTGTCTGAGATTAATGGCGGTTTGACGCTGTCACGCTCAAACACGGCCCGTGCTTTGGCGCCTCCGCAGGGCCTGGGCTGCACCAATCAACGCCATTCCCCTGACCGAGCTCGAACTCGTCTAGTTTGGGAGCTGAGTCTCTGCGGGAAAACCTCTTATCCGAGCCTGGAGACCCCCTTTAAGGTTAACGCCGTATTGTGAGCGCCCACCTTCTTCCATCATCTGCGGACCTCATCTGAATGCCATATTCCATGGAGTTTCTATGCGTTAGAGGAGTAGAGGACTCAAGAAGGGTCCTTGCACTGACTGATTAATCCAATAAATCGTCAACACCATCAAGGCTTACCGGCTTTAGCAATGGGTTTGCCTTGTCTCAAACTCATGACGCGTGTTCTTTGACGTCTAAACTTTCCAATATTGCGCCGATTCACCTTATGATGGATGGCCTCAGCGCAGTCGCGAGCGTGATCGCTGTCATACAAATGACTTCGACCGTTATCAATTACTTGAACGATATCAAGGGAGCAGAGAAAGAGCGCAAATTATATGCCATCGAAGCTTCAAATCTATATTCCCTTCTTGTAAGACTCCGTTATCGTATTGAGGAAGCCAGCTCGAACCTCCCATGGTGTAAAGAGGTCCAAGCGCTTGCAGGTGATAAAGGACTCCTGGGACAATTTCGAAAAGAGTTAGAACGATTGCAACCAAAGCTGATCATGGGAGCCCGTACAAACAAGATGGCAGCCAGCATGACGTGGCATTTTGTTAAAGATGAAATTGCAAGCATTTTCTCCAAAGTTGAGCGGTTGAAAACTCAGATATCGATCGCAATGCAAATGGATCACTAGTACGTACAAGGACTGCATCGCAGCGTCGGAGACTAACAGGAAGTAGCAGGCTATCCCAAGAAATTGAGAGTGACACGAAGTTGCTTCGTGATCGTGTAGAGAGCATCACAAACGCCAACTTGGAAGAAAAGCACCGAGTAGCCCTGGAATGGTTGAACGCACCAAGCTTTAATTCACGACAAACGGTTAATATCAAACTAGCGCAGAAAGGGTCAGGTTCTTGGTTCTTGAAGTCGACTCCAGTCAACACATGGTTGAATGAACCTGGCCAGACATTATTCTGTCCTGGCATTCCTGGTGCCGGGAAATCGGTCATTGCAGCAATAACAATTGACCATCTTTCTAGAACAGTCAAAAGTACAGAAATTGGACTGGCCTATGTATACTGCAGCTTTAAACCCGAGATAGTCCAAGATTCTTGCAGTCTTTTGGTCGCCATCCTTAAACAGTTGCTTCAAGCCAGACCTGATTTAGCGGAGCCTGTCTACGGACTTAAGCGGCGTTACGAGACATGGGACGCTACGGCAAATATCGACGAAATAACCTCCATTCTCAAATTGGTGATTGGCAGACTAAAGACAGTTTATATCGTTATCGATGCGCTCGATGAATGTTCAGACCAGGATGAGTCTCGTACTGTCTTATTGGAAACGTTACTGGACCTTCGACGCTACAGTGACTTACGCCTAATGTGTACCTCGCGTCACATGCCCGAGATAGTAAATAAGTTTGAAGGATGCCTTGTGCAGGAAATCCGGGCTCATAACAAAGATATTGAGGATTTCGTGGCAGCTCAATTCTCCCGTCTGCATAGATGCATTCAGAACGATGCTCAACTTCAGGAGAAAATCAAGAAGAAAATCGTGACTACTGTAGCTGGCATGTAAGTGCTGAGGATGATTTTGGGAATATCATGTTCTGATCATTCACAAGGTTTCTCCTCGCTCGACTCCACGTTGATTCGCTACAGGGCAGGAGAACTCGCCGAGAAGTTTTGGATGCACTAGAAACGCTTTCATCAACGTATGGAAGAGAGGGTTCGCAGGTTTACGATGCCGAGTTCGATAAAGCTATGGCGCGGTTAGGCGGTAGTTCACCGGAGGATAAGGATCGAGCCAAAAAGGCCATTTATTGGACTGCTTTCTCTTTGAGGCCACTCACCGTGGAGGAGCTATGCCATGCCTTAGCGATCAAACCGGACCAAAATGATTTGAACCTCGATGATATTGTGGAAATAGCTGACGTTCTCGATGTTTGTGCGGGTCTTCTAATCGTAGAGGAGCAGGTTGTCTCTCTTATACACCTTACTTTACAAGATTATCTCAGGAGGAACCAGATACGTTGGTATCCTACGATTGAGTTCGACATGGCTATATCTTGTTTCACGTACATTTCCTATGACAGGGTGAGGAAGTCAAAGAACGGTGAACGAGCCCAATCCGATAGAGGCATTCGCCAGTACGTCTTCCTTCCTTATGCCCAATACTTTTGCGATGAACATGGACACAGAATCAAGAAAAAGGGGTACAGAGCAAAGATGATCTGTCTTGCAGAAGCCGAAGCCGGACCTCAAAGCAGCGAAGACAAGCCAGTGCAGGCTTGGGAGCAATCGACAGGACTCTCTATTTTGGTCATCGATAATTTCATCCGCTTACTTGAAAGCATTCTTTCTCGCTCAGGCAGGGAGGAGACAGCCATTAATACAATAGGCAGCGACGGTTGCACACCACTGGCATCGGCAGCAGAGAGAGGCGATGCAAGACTGGTGCGACTTATACTGCAGCAGAAGGGTGTCAATGTGAATGCAACTTAACCACTCTGGTGAGCAGTATACAATGGCCATGAAGATGTCGTGCGCATTTGGTTGACTTCTGATGACATAGATGTGACAGCCATTAATACAATAGGCGGCGACGGTTGTACACCACTGGCATCGGCAGCAGAGAGAGGCGATGCAAGACTGGTGCGACTTATACTGCAACAGAAGGGTGTCAATGTGAATGCAACTCAACCACTCTGGCGAGCAGTACACAGTGGCCATGAAGATGTCGTGCGCATTTTGTTGACTTCTGACGACATAGATATAAACATGACGAAGGACGGCAATAGTTTGAAGTTGGCTCACGGGTCGAATCCTAATCATGACGAGGAGTCACCCTTGTTTGCAGCGATAACCCAAAAAAACTTGACAATTGTGACGCTTCTCCTTGACCACGGCGCGTTGGTTAACCGGCCTTCCGGATTTGGCGAAATACCACTGCACCGTGCTATCGCGTACAATCTCGATGGCGTTGCAAAGGCCCTGCTTGACTGCGGCGCATCTGCGAGCATCAACAATACCGGGGGTCCGTTTGGGATGGCTTTCGAGTCAGGATCAGGAGGATCGTCGCTTCACACTGCCGTTCTCCTTGGTAACGAGTCAATCATAGCAATTCTTCTCAAGCATGGTGCAGACATCAATCTCACGGATTGGTGGGGCACGACCGCATTGTTCCACGCTGCGCAGGAACAGCATGTACGACTGCTTCTCCGCCATGGCTGCAATGTAAATGCAAAGGATTGCTACGGCAGCTGCGCGTTAGGGTCAGCAGTTCAAAGGGGAGATGCAAACATTGCACAACTTCTCCTAGAGAACGGAGCGAACGTCAATTCTAAAGACGACCGAGGGCGCATGCCACTATCTCATCTTGCAGGGACAACTGAAAAAGTGGAAGACGCTAAATTGGCTCGTGTGGCTGCTTTGCTCCTTGAAAATGGAGCCCAGGTTAATGCAAAAGACAATGGTGGAGTGGCAGCTTTATGGTATGCCGCAGAAGCGGAGACAGATCGGAGCGACGTGGTCAATGTCCTTCTCGAGCATGGAGCTCAGCCCGATGTCAAAAACAAGGATGGGGATTCTGCGTTACACATCGCCGCGAAACGTCATCACAGCAAAGTTGTGCAAATGCTGGTCGATTATGGAGCTCAGCAGGGCATAGAAACGAATTCATCAATCCAGTCAAGCACTATCGACAGAAGTCGTTTGAAGCGGGCCTTTGACGAGTCATCACATTGAATGGGAGCTAGAACATGGCTTCCGGTTTCCGGGAGGGTTGGGTATATCTCGCTCTTAACTAGGGCCGTTGGGGTAAAAGTAAGTCCATCTACCAAACGAATGGTAGGACTCGTGTATGATTCCATGGGTTTTGCATCAAAGGGAAACGAAATCGCCTTCTACAGCTATTCCTTGTGAGTGTTCTGGCAAGAGAGTGAGGTTGTGTATTCTAATAGTGTCCGGACGTCATATTCGGCTGCCATCGAGATTTAGCCAGAACTGAGTCTATGCCTCATTGCTTGGCAATTCGACTAGGAGGCCAAAATATGTTGTCCATATTCTCAATCTGGCTCAGGGACCGCTCAAGCTGGTTCAAGGGCTACTCGTGCTAAGTTAAGGGAATGTATGAGGATACCGAACATGGAGCGATGCTGTTCACTCAGGTCTCGTGGTCCAAAGTAGTCCCAAAGCAAAACCAACATTAGGGCCTATATTTGAATGGGAAAGGCCGGTAGAAACACATTAAATCGTGATAAAAGATGATCGGTGAGGGGGATATCCTTTAAATGTGTTAAAACATCTTGTTTGGACTTAAACTTTCGCTTCGTATGCTGGGGATCTTCAAAGGTAGCGTTGGGACGTCCAGTAAGCCGTTAATTGCGAACAAAGTAATTCAACATTTGGGAACCAGCTTCCTCATGGCAGCTTCTGTGCTCACTAAATCCCCTTTCATGTCACCCACCTTCAAATCCAGATCCTGAACGTTGAGAATATCTACACCATCTTTTGTCCACGCCTTCTTTCCGAAGGCTTCAGATAATTGCAGCATCTGGCCCAGCTCTTTCCCAACGCCTGGCCACAGTTGGCCTACAGTGTCCAAGTCACTCTTCACGTAGACCGCATCCAATTTGCGTCCTTCTTCATCACCTAGTATAACTGCCCACGTCGCCAGCAAGTCTCCATGGGCTAGCCAATCAACTGCTCCAAGTACGTATCGCATAGGGAGACATAATCGTCGTCTATCCAGTATTCGTTGCACAATTATACCCGTATTGACAGAATGATCGCCTACCATCGGGATAATCGTATTTGCTGCCACTGGCTGCACCCAGACATGCTTCCCGGCACTCAGTAGAAAACTCGGGCTATATGGTGGGTAAGTTACATTCTCTGCATAGAACCCTCCCCAGTAAAATGTTGTTAGATGTGCCAAATTGGGTAAAGTCCCCATGATATATTCGTCCACTTGAGCCTTGCCATCCATGTGCGGGACCGGTATTTTTCCTGCAGATATAGAGGAAGCAGGAGGTAAAGTCGACCAAACGAAATGTTCGAGGGTTTCAACAGCCGCAGCAGCGTCAGCAATATTTTTGCCCTGCGCCACCTCGTGCTCCATATTTCCATTGTACATGGTCGTCACCGCGAAAATGGCATGCGCCGCGGCAAAGGCTACGGCTAGGCTGCTTGGGCTATCGAGATCACCTTCCACAACTTCTACACCTTTGTCCTTCAAACGACGGGCATCTGGTGTTGCAACGTCTGCGATAACGCCTCGTACTCTATATTGGCCGGTCCTGAGTAATGCGTCCACGACAGAGCCGCCCTGCCCGCGGGTTGCGCCAAGGACAGCTGCAAGCTTTTTTTCGACCATTTTATCTGGCTAGGCGATTTTTATTTGAGACTTCATTGAGTCGATACTCTATTGCGTCTTAGAGTTCAAGTGACATTATCAGGTCTCGAGATTGCGATCAGGATTTTGCGCAATGTATGATGTTCCTGTATGATGTTCCTGTATGGTGGTTTTGTTGGGTTAAAATCTAGTCCAGGCGATTGGCTCGTTGAGAAAAATAGTATCTGTTTCAGCTACTCGTTAGTTTCCGCTCGATTCAGGAAAGATCTGTGCTGTCTGTGCCGAAGGCAGCAATCAGCCGGAGCACAAATTGCCCTGATGTACAGCGGATTTCAGATTATTAATTTTGCGGTGAGCGACAATGGGATTTCTCAAACGCGACAATTGTCCTGACTTTTGCTAACGACAAATTGAATTATCAACATTTAGATTAGCCGAATTATTTGAACGTATATTTACATTGTAAATTATAAGTGCTATGGTAGGGGTGGCGATGGATCTGGAATTCGCCGCCTTGGCCCCGCACGATTCTTGGATTTTTCATCTGCGCATTTTCCCAGAACTCGTTTTTGCACCTTTCATCTTCACTAAGTGCACCATATCATGTGCCCTTTATCTGTCGTTTGAGCACGTCTATATCCTTTAAAATTAACGCTACCGCAACGGAATCGGTCAAGCTTGTGCTCAAATACCAACAGTACGTAAAACCAGTGAAGACTAAGACTTTGACTTTGAGAGCCGAAAGTGTTGATGCTGGATCTCTTTCGCCAGATTCAGAACTATGCTGGTGACACCGCTGTCAATCGCATGATCCGTTTTGCAAGTATCTTCTCTTCAGCTCTTGAAACACAATGCCTATTCTCGTGAGTTTGAGCTCGAGAAGCATGTTCACTCGTACTTATGTATGGCGTCATGTTGGAGGACTTGATTCGCAGGCCTAGCGCCGTGTACACTCTTTTGACCATCCTGAGCAAGCCGCAAAACGCCTTAGACAGTGCCCCTGCCGATCTTGACTATTTACAGCAACACCGATATTTGATCTTGTTTTTACCAGGCGGCAAGTCATCGGAGTGGAGGACATCATGAGGCTCTGACCACAACGTAAGGCTGAACTTCTGAGTATATTAAACCACGCAAGCTCCCGCCTTATGATATTGTGAAGCTTGGCAAATCCTCTATTTTTACATCATACCAAAACTTTTGTGAGCATGGTGCCTACAGCCTCAGCCGGCTTCTCATAATTATTCTGCGTCATTCGAAAGAAGCTGGTACTACAACTAAATGAGACCCGAGAAAGTCTTCAGCTGGCGAGCACAACTTCCTCCTCCCTTCGACCAGTTTAGACCCAAAGTGAAGCGTCGGGGCTCTACAGCGCGGCTGGAGGGATCTGTCGACCCTGGTAACGAACTTCAGTCCTTCAGAAAGACCACCCGCCGCAAAAGAAGAGAGTCTGCGCCGGGCGCTGTGGACCAAGCAGACAGACGCGTGAGCTGGTTGAGGTTCATCGATGCCCAGCACGCGAGAGTGCGCAGACTGAAGAGTGATGCGGCAGTAGAGAAGCTGAGAAGGTAAATGCACTATACCACTATCTTTCTCAACCCACCGAAGCAAAACTCTTCTAAACATACAAGGCTCCGTAACCTTCCTACTGTCTCAAGTCTCGGCTCGGATGAAAGTCTAAACAACTTTTCGGACTTGGACCTTGTACTTCAGCGATCGAACCAGTCAAAATTCGTACCCGAAGAACCCACTCGAGATGAGATATTGTCCCTGACAAGCCAGTGCTTTCCACCAATCGAGGAGTCCAGAGTCATCATCACCGAGTATTCCAGAAATACTGTTCGTACTTCAGAATACGCTCTAGAAGAAGTGCTGGCGTCAGACTGTATATTGCAGCCTGCGGACTTTGTGCCTCGCGTTCGATGGATCTATGTAGAATATTACAAGATGGGCACCTTTTGGGGTTCGGGTTATAGATTTGCACAATGGGGTACAGACCCTGCTCTGTTTGAAAAGTCTCCAATCTCGCTTTTGCAAGACCGTCTTGCCGAGCTGGACCGCAAAGCTGGCCGCCCGGCCCTGGAAGAAGAAGACATTCCCGGTGAGCAGTGTCAAGGTCAATTTAGTTTGCTCGTTCTCATGTTCATATAAACAGGTCACAAACGTATTGGTAAATACTATCGTGGATTACCGGGATGTCCAGAGTATCTGGGATTGCGCGTGAATTCCTCGGCCTGGCTTAGTTCAGAGGCGTACAATTTGCTCCTCGACTTCCTATCGACTAGACCGCATCTATGCCAAGAGATACAGCGTGACCAAAGGAGCGATTTGAGCTACGGTCTCGCTTACATCAACGCGATCAAGTGCATCAGAGAGTCAGCGTATGATGCAAGGCCTCGTCTCCGTCAAGTTCACCATATTGCTAACCAAGAAGACGTTTATGTATATGGGAGCTGGGACGATACTGTGGAGAGGGTTGAGTTCTACCGAGAACACACGTTGTTAAGTTGTGGCTCGCCGAGATTCTATGAGGAAATTGCCAATCGACTGCTCCGAAAGGAAGATGTCCTTCGGCAGCACCCGGACTGCGCATTATTGTACTATACGTTGGCCCGAATATCCATTGAGAACGATGAGATGATGCAGGATGCACCTGAGAGAGCCTTGAACAAAGTGTTTGCAAGGCTCAAGAGCAAACGCAGCACCGATCGGGAACACGTAGAAATGATCTTTGGTCTGCAGCAGGCTGTACTTGAAGGATTGGAGTATCTAGAAGAAAACAGACGCGAGCTTTCGATTTGGGGGATTCCGCCCTTTGATACGCACCAGGTCCGCTTTCATCCGGACCATGCTCCGCCGCCGAAGATCCAAAATTTGATTCAGCACGAGATGGACTTGATCGACAAGGACTTCAACAAGATCATCGATCACTGGAAAGTATTAAGGGATAAAGTGGATCGATACCTCGATGTACTCCTACAGTTTCGTGTACTTGCACAGCAGGAGCTGGCCGTGTCGCAAAGCCATCTGGCCGCACAACAGCAAAGCCTCGCAGTCGAGGAGGCTAGAAGTGCCAGGGTACAATCCAGATCTGTTATCATCTTCACTGCAATCACAATTATCTTTCTTCCTCTGTCCTTCTTTACTTCGTATTTCGGGATGAATCTTACGGATATTGTGAAGACGGCTCATAGCTCGAGGTACTTCTGGGTGATAGCTGGACCGATTTCGGGAAGTATCGTCATTGCAATCTTTGCGGCAACGAAATATTTAGGTGCCGAAAAGGGCCCAGTCCTAGACGAAGAGAACAATGTTCCCAAAAGCGAGTTTGTCGAGAGCGAGACGTCGTGGAGACGTCGACTGGGTCTGAGAAAGGAAAAGATCAAGGACAGTTGAGCATGAAGGGTTCACCTTAAAAAAGCATTGCGGCACTAACATCGGCCCAATCGAAATCGCTTTTTTGAAGAGCAAATGCTTCAGATTGCTCGAATTTTACTATGCTGAAATTTGTAGTGGTTCAAAAATAGAAGCAAGAATAGTGCTATCGCGTTTCGGAGGTTTGCCATGTGAATCGGATATCCAAAAGCAGAACCTATCCTCTGTCGCGTAAATTGAATAACCACTAAGAATGTACGGCTACGTGGCTGATATAACTGACCAGCAAAGCCGGCGGCCCAGAAATGGGCCTGAGTAGGGCGTGAGCAAGTCTGAGCAGTGGCCAAACCCAAGTTGATCAGACGGTTTGAGCGGGCTCTCTATTCAGTCTATGGTAGTGTACGTTTACAGCTTTGTATAGGTTCGAAGTCCTCTCGAACATCAATCCACTACAACCAAAGATTTATCATCATAAATAGAAAGAATTATTATGAAATTATTTTATTCTGTATTTTAATGAAACTTGAAGGGAAGACAAATTGGTTCTTCTTTGAAGCTACCTTTCATAGCTCTTCTGGAAGCTGCCGCGGATGAAGCCGACCACTACGTACGTAAATGTGATTTCGGGGCCAATTTAGCATATACTAATTCCAGGCGCTGCTATCTCCGTCCTGGTTTTGGCGGTCTGAGTGGGTTAAAATAACGGCAACTTGAGCTGAAACGGGCACCAGATTCCCCAACACATCGCCTTATTGGAGTAAATTCCTCCGTACTATTTAAAAAAAATCTCAATCCTCGGCTCACTGGCATAACCGGCTACAAAATACATGCTCGATACTAAGCTGGACAGCTCCACTCAGTTAGATAGTGGTGCATTATTAGGGTTTTAAAAACGCCTTAGGGCCGACATAGTCTCTCTCTGAGTTCCTTAGATTGGAATGGGTCACGCATGAATGACGGATTTGAGGAGGACTGTATTTCGTCAATGTATTGATGAATTCCGTTTATCAATGTGTAATTTGCAATTGTGGATTGCCAATGTATGGGTAGTTTTCAGCATTGAAGTTTAGAAAAGTCGGTCTTGGGCGGCGACCAACAATATCCTCAATTGCCGACCCGTATCTTATCAATAGATTTTCTTTCCAAGCAGTCTGTATAATGCCAATCCCAAAAGGCACTCCATTCTCATTGACGCCGAAGGGAATCGTAATCATTGGATAGCCCGCTTTTGCAGCAACTGAACATGCAACACCTCCTTCTGCTTGCAAAGGGACCAGAAGCCCGTCTAAGCCCCCTGCTTTGTGCTTGATTGCTGCATCAATACCTTCTTCCCTGGATTTGCGCCTAACATAGTCGAGCACCTCGGTGTAGACTGCGTTATCGCGATCCTTAGACTTGAGACATTTGTCGAAATTGTCTTGTCCTGTCGGCCATGCCGGATGAGTGCCAGGAACGCCACCCTCACTGTCAGTTTGCCTTATATTGTATGCAACCACATCTTCCAGTGAAAGCATGCCCTCGTTCGTGCTTTTGCGTGTGCTAAGGCAGTCGCGAATGCTTCGGTAGAACTCCGTTTTGACAACTTCGAACTCAGATAACTCAGAGCCGATCTCACCAGCTCCATACTCCCAATCCCAGCCTTCAGGAGGTATAATTTCTTCAGCGCTTGGAAAGTCTACATTGAGGACGTGTGCACCTTCTCTTTCTATTTGCTTCACAAGCTCCATTAGTGCTGAATATTCATACCGGTGATTTGCGTTTCCTCTTGCACTTTCCCATACTCTTTTTGAGGGCAAGCCAAATTTTGCATCCTTGAGTGCGTCTTTCTTTGATAACCACGACGTGTAGAGTCGATCTACTTCTTGCTGGTCAAGGGACGGATCAAGTGCATTTGCTTGGATCACGGAGTTGGACTTCCCGTCCTTAATGATGTCCAAGACTATGGTTGCATCTTCCACTGAACGACCAAAAGCCCCTACAGTGTCCATACTAGGAGCCTCGGGAACCACGCCCAGCGTCGAAGTGAGCCCTACAGTCGGTTTAATGCCTACTACCGCATTACGATCGGCTGGAAACATAATACTGCCATCGGTCTCGGTCCCAATGCTAAAAGCGCACATATTGGCTGCGAGCGCGCTTGCGCTTCCTGAACTGGATCCTCCTGGATGCTCCGCGAGGTTGTAAGGATTTCGATTCTGGCCTCCGCGAGAGGAATAGCCTTCAGCATAGTAACTTGCTCGCATAGATGCCCACTCCGACATATTTGCTTTACCAAGGAGCACGCCGCCAGCGGCTCGAAGGAGCGCAACGACCGCCGCATCATCTGGTACTGACGAGCTTAGGAGTGCAGCGCAACCAGCAGTTGTCTGCATCCTGTCTCTCGTAGCGATATTGTCTTTGACAAGGAATGGAATGCCATGTATTCTACTTCTCACAACACCACCGTGACGTTCGGCGTCCAGTCTCTCGGCTATTTGCATGGCATCTGGATTGGTCTCGATCACAGCTTTGACACGTGGATTAACTAATTCAATTCTCTTAAGATAGCACTGTGTCAGTTCTCTGCATGTGAAAGACTTCGCTTTCAGATGGTCTTGCAATTGCAAAATCGAAAGCTCTTCGATATCTACTCCGTGACATTTTGGCATACGGAGACTAGACGTTGAAGAACCCATGGACGTTGGTTGAGCAAGACCACATCAGTCGATACATTGCTGACGTCGAGAAGGACGCTAGTCCTGATGCATCGCGGTTATTGAGCTAAGCTAAAAAAAGGAAATAACCGTCAACATGTGTGAAATTGCTCCTGCACTCTGGCATTGAAATACCAATGTGGGTTGGCCGCACCCGATAGACCCCAATGGAGACATTTAAGTCGTTTTTTGAGTGGCGAATGCTTGGTAAGACAGCTTTCGGATAGACTTTTCGGATGCGAGGAAAGACTGAAATCTGGTATTGGAATAGTATGTGGAGATTCATACGGTGAGAAGATATTATTGAGGATTAAGATTCAGAAGGAGAGAGAAGACGGTTATGTACGCTGTGACCATATGAGGTAATCGCTCTCAAACCACGGTCCCCAGAGATAGGTACCACCTACCTTAGCTTCATCACAGCATCTGGGACTCATTCAGCATACAACGAGCTGAGCACAAGGATAGATTCGATTGAATGGGTATGGTTGGATACGTGTGACGGTCGCCATTTTGAGCCTCGTTCTATAAGCCCGCGCCCAGTTCATGGATGCCAGCGTGGCCCCGCAAGGCTGTACGGTAATGATTGATCGTGTAAAGGCTACACCAGCGGATGAGCTAAGAAGTGTCACTTCTGAGGTTAGGGAAGACCTCAACACTGTCTTGACCAATCCCACGTAGCTGGACTTGTTACCCGAGAAACCATTCCGAGAGTTATTCCAATTATTATGATTGAGGGCCTCCTCAACTCATATAGAGTGGAATATTTTTCTCTCTGTCTTCCACCGATTTTTGCCTGTTCAGAATTGTCCCGGAAGTGACATTTTTTGGCTCAGGGGCTGGTGGCTGTACACGCTCGGATCCCCAAGGCTGGAGATCTACTTGATTGAGTGAGGAATAAACAAGTCCCAGGGTACACCAATCATTTTTAATGTTTTTGGAGTTTAGTGTATTCATAAATGCATCTATGAAAGGTCTACTGGTTTGAGACGAGAGCCATCAAATTAAAGTTGATATTTTGATACTCTTCTCTCCGGATAAATTCTTGAATCATATTCAAGCCCTTGTCATTCAGCACGTCGTCGCCTTCCGGCAAGGAGCCCCTATCAATTGGCCCTTTTCTATCGCCATCAAGCTCGTAAAGGTGCCCTCTAGACTTTACGAAGCAGACATAGTGGTAGTCAACCTCTGCTGCTGCATCTTCAGGAACATTAGATTGCCCTTTCAAGGCAGCCTTCTTATGTGCCTTCTCGAGGTCTTGCGAAAGCTCCAAGACCGTGGCGCGCTCGTCTGGAGGCAGCAGGCTACACTGTTGGAGAAGCCTATCCAGCGGTGAATGCGGGCCTAGGGCTATAGTTAGCAATGCGCAGCAGATGCTATAGGCGATTCCGGCCTAATACAAATAAAATCTCTGGCAGGCTCATTGCTGACTGCATGTAAAACTCCGTAGAGTCCACAGGCGTTATTGATAGTCTGTTTGAACCAGACTACATCCTCTTCTTCCCCGTAGGCTTTGTAAACTGCACTCTTCGCTTCCTCCTGCGCCTTCTGTGTCTCGTAAGCTTCCGAAGTGGGGAAGATTAGAATGAGTGCGAGAACAGGACGCGGCACAGCTGCTAGCAGGTCGATGTCGTCTATCGATAACACATCCTGGAAAGAAACATTTTTGCTCACACCCAATTCATGAGCAAGATCAGTGAAGACGGAAGGGTCAGATTCGAGAGGTATGTAATGTTTTGTATAAGCAGTCATGGCTAAAGTATAGTGAGCATAGGTACTTAGGCCTAAGCCACTTGTAAATGTTCACAGCGCGTGAATGAAGCGCCTACTAAATAGCTTGGATTCCTCATGATATCCAAATATACTTAATGTAGAAGTCAGTTAAATTTGTGAAACCGATTTCTGCCAACACACATGAGCTCATGTTCTCAATGATTCATGCTAATGATATTACACTAGTCTGAACATAGTAGTCCATCTTCGTCCAACGTTCGCTTCGCTATTCGTACTTCAGACCATGCATACACCATACACCATTCGCTGACGAAGCAAGACAGCCGCGTCATGCGTAAAAATGCCGAGCGTTTACTCTCCTCAGAGGTACAAGATATGTCTTAGCCGCACACAACGTCACGCAGGCCACCTGAGCAATAGTGAGTCCTCGGGTAGAAAGATCGGCCACCAATGACCGTGACTGAGTCAAGCAAGTCTTTGTAGGAGACGATTCCTCCACATTCACCATAGCCCGTACACAAATGCAGCGTACAAAATACAATTCTCAGAACAGCAGGGAGAAGCAATCAACCCTCTGACTCCGCGTTCTGCTGCTCCGCCCATTTCTGACCATATAGTCACCACATCTCCTCCTCCGTTCCGCCCTGGCCCTCCAACCCTGCCGCACCATCCCCCATCTGGCCCGCTTGCTTCCCCCCCATCGCCTCCTGCTGCTGCTGCTGCTGCTGCTGCTGCTGCGCCGACGGCTGCCCCGCAATCTGGATCTGCGGATGCATTTGCTGCACCTTGGCGAGGTAGCTATACATGAAGTTACTCAGCAGCACCTGCGAGTACAGCGCGCGCCGGGGGTTCGCCAGCTTCATGTGCGCCATGCGGTAGATGGCGCGCTCCTCGAGGATGCTGAAGCGCGTCCAATTGTAGTCGATGTCGGGCTTGAGGATGCGCGCGGGTGGTGGGTCCGGGGAGAGACCGCGCAGGGAGCTGGGCTTTTTGCTGTGGCCGTGCTCGTTGGACGATGAAGGCGATTTCTTGCGCGTGCCGCCAAAGATGGAGGCGAGGAGTCCCGGGTCCTTGTCCTTTTTGCTGTCGAGCCCGGCTTTGCTGCGGCTGGTGGCTTCTTTTTTGCGCTCTTCTTCGAGACGGATGCTATCGCGGTCGAGGACGAGGCTTTCACGGCCGCGGGGTGCAGGGCTGCCGCCATCAATGCTGGTTTGGAGGAGGTCGAGGCGGGTGTTGTCGATTGCTTTTTGGTCACGGCCGAGCTTCGATGCTTTGTTGCGTCTTGTGGCAAGCTCGCGCTCGTCTCGTTCTTTTTGCTCCTTCTCCCGCGCTTTTTCTTCCGACCCGAGCAGCGAGCTCCAACTCCAGCCTGTCTTTCGAGATCCATCCGCGCTATCCTTTTTATCTTTGGATTTGTTTGGCTCCGGCTTCTGGTCTTCAAAAGTAGGGATAAATGATAGCGAGTCGGTGCGTATACTGTGACCTGGTAACGGTGATGGTTGACCCGCCATGTCCTCCAACGTTTGATTTGGGCTTTTGGTTGAATTAGGGTGAGCGCGAGATCCAGCCGGAGGCCTGCCTGAAACTCCTGGTGGCTTACGCAACCCACGGGGAATACCCTGCTGTGCTACGGACGGTGGCGGTGCATGTGAAGATTTGCGTTCTGGATGCCATATGCTATGCTGTGTAGAATGACGAGGAGTGTCCTGTGGAGGTGGCGTTTCGACAATAGATGGGACATTGGGAGGCGGTACATACCCTGGCAACGGTGCGGTTGTGCGGCCGTTGGAGGCAATCCGGGAGTGAAATGGCTTGGGTTGAATTGGACGAGGTCTTTCGGATTCTGGAGTTTCGATTGATGTTCGGGAGGGTGACCTATCATCTGTTGGTGATGTTCGTTGTTGTTGCTGTGGTAAAGACGGTTTGGACACAGCATCCTCTTGAGCCTGCGATGGCCTGGCTTTCCTCGGCCTTGAAAAATTGTCCGGAGGTTCAGGTGATCTTCGGGGTGGTATCGGTTCGGTATGAACTCTGTTCAAAGGGAATTCGGGCTCTTCTCTTGCCCCACCGACTGGAGAGGAGATCGGGGATTCCTCGGTATCAGTTTCTGCTGACCTAGTAGCAACTCCAGCTGCACGCTTTGAGAAGGGCACTCGTTCGCCCTTTTTCAGACTACCTCTCCGATAAGTAGTTCGCGTGGATCTTTTCAGAGTTTGGCCGGTTGGGGCAGGCGGCAGGATTGGCATGTCCTCGCGTGCACCAAGCTCAATCTCTGAATCTTTTGACTCACGATTCGTGTTGATACTGAGACTACGCATCACCTTTGACGGGTCGCTAACCAATGTCTCCAAGTCCTGAAGGTTTGTGGCGCGGCCTGACTTTGTTCGACCAGGACCTGATCTTTTTCTTTCCAGTCTCTCAGCTCCATCTTGATAGCCATTGGGCGTATCTATTTGTCGTGACAGCATCGACTTTTTACGCCGTAAACTAGCTCCCGATCCTTGTCTTTCTATGCCATCTGATGACAGTAATGAATCTTCGCTTCCTGATCTTCGCCGTATTCTATCAACCTTGTCTTCGATGAAGGTTTTGAACTCCTTCGGAGCCAACTCCGGATGCAGCCTGGCCGGAACCCAGAATAATCTCGAGGTATCATCTTCATCATCTGAATGTGAAGGGGCTACCGTTGGTACATTGCCAAAATTTGATTGGAAGGATGGTAGGTCCGGATCTGCGCCATTAACGTCCATAGACATCCGTCGAATAGCCTGAAGATTGCTCAATTCTTGGGCAACTGCTGCAGGACTTGATTCGTAGTCGATATCATTAAGGGGAAAGGGTTGTGTAGCGGTTTCTGAGGTTGATCGATGTAGGTGAGGAGGTGAGTTGCGCGCACTCTCCGAGCTGATGGAAGACTTTCTCCCTGAATCTGGTTTCGGCGATCCATTGACAGGGCTTTTGTCCGTTTCATTCGACATGGCTCGTTCTAGCGACGATATAGGAGGTGAAGCTTTTTTGGACTCGAAGTAGCTCGAGTTCTTTTCGTAGTTTTCACTTGGGGGGGTGCTCATGAAGCTGAGAGGCCGAGATTCATGTTTGCTACCATAATCATTATCTCCGTACATGTCTCCTATAGCTTCCGTGACGTGATGATTGTCGTCGCTTATGGATATATGAGAGGTGTGGCCGCGACGGCCCTGGTATGTACGGTCCAGGTCTTGGGCTCGTGACGAGGTCTGGAATAGTAGAGAGATGTGTTAGCACTCTGGTCGATGAAGATGCATGAAATGAAGCACAAGGGCTCAGGATGCTTCCATTGTAAGCCGCTCAAGCTTGACGGAAGTTTAATTGAGGGTTGTCTGGGGGAGTTAGACTGAACGAGGTTGCAAGGTCGACGCACCTGCATGTCGGAGGATGATGGAATGCAGACGCTGAATCCCAATAAGCGGGGCTCAACAAGAGAGACTCCGATAGTAGGAGAGATCGGAGCATCGAAGGCAGTAGGCTCAGGAGGTTTAGTAATACAAGAAAAGGTCGTAGTTGGCCCCTAACGTGGTCACCGTACTCCGTAAAGGGGAGAGAGATGGAGGATGGTGTGGCGCCCGGCTTCTAAAAGCCGCGAGGCCGTTGTTCATGCGCCGCCGAGCAAAGACCTGTCAAAGAGCAATACATCCATTCCCTGAGAATTGCAGATCTATCTGAGCGCTAGAGATAGCAGGGACAACATAGCTTCCTATACAAAGTGCACTTGGACAATCCCGGCAGGTCGCCGAGTGCGACGCGGGCCGAGATCGTGAATTCGTCCGCATCTTTTGATCTATTTTCCAAAGCTCTAGAGAGCTACTCTATGTCATATTTTACACACCGTATCATCTATCTGTGTCGCCTTGGAACAAAACAAGCACTAATATGAAAGCAACCAGAGCTCGACAGTAAAGAGCCAAGCATCTCGTGTTGAGTCTGCTGACCTAAGACAGCCCACGTTAAGACCCGCGCGCAAGGGGTACCGTGGTAGGGAGGGGAGTATTGAGCGAATAGAGGAGGCAATGGAGCTTTTTTTGCAGCCGCCTATCAGCCAGAACGCCAAGCGTCACCGAGACGCAT
Source organism: Astrothelium macrocarpum (assembly GCA_021030915.1). Taxonomy (NCBI): domain Eukaryota; kingdom Fungi; phylum Ascomycota; class Dothideomycetes; order Trypetheliales; family Trypetheliaceae; genus Astrothelium; species Astrothelium macrocarpum. Next base: position 346,138 of record JAGEMR010000022.1, read on the forward strand.
GCAACCAAGGATCCCAGTCAACGCCGTTTGGAAAACAAAAGCAAGTCGCTACCGAACTCAAACACCTCATCCAATGCCACTCGATACACATTTGACACCACCAGAATTTTCGAACGGTCACGTGACAAAACAATTCCATGGAGTGTCCGTTAAGCGGATCATCTGGGTGGGTACAGTATGTTTTACGAAATTAGCGACTAGCTCCCGAAATAGGGAATCGATCCAGATAAATGCTTCTTCCATACAATTGCAAAGGCAGCAATTGCGCAAATAGTCGAGCCTAATGCAACGTAAAGTCCGGTCCTGTCAATTGACTCTTCATCCACCTTGGGAAATGCGGTGGATGGATGAGTTGCGCTTTCGGCGAGCTGTGGGGGTGGTTAGGCGACAGACAATCTAGCAATTGTGCATTCAGGACTTACATGGACGAACAGTTCAGCAACACTCGACCAAGTAACGCTGACATGCAGTGGCGTTGCCATTTTCAGAGAAGCGGTATATTCGTCTGGTTGCAATTCACTGCGCTGAGTTGCTTTATCCTGGTCTGCCTTCAGAGCTGTGTAGACAGCCGGAACGCCATCAAGCTGCGGATATCTCTTTCTAAGGTCGATGATGTGAGCGAAACTGTCTGAATCACTAGAATCGTAGGTATAGCAAATAATGTCGCAGGCATCCAGTTTGGCTTGATTTTCCAAGATTGCCGGCTCCAATTCGCCAAGCTCTTCGAGGATAAGGTAGCACTGCTTGCCACCGTGAAGTTCGACTGTGTTTACGGCAGTCCGTGGCTTGATGGTGGGGTGGTACATGCTGCTGAATGGTCTGTTCAGGAAAGCTGAGAGTAAAGAAGATTTGCCACTACTGCTAGCACCTAGCACATAGCAGAGGAATACATTTCGCTCAACTCTGCCAGGTCTGCTTCTCCTCTTTCGGGCTTTGGTGACTTTTAGAGCAGCTGTCGTTCCTGCTCGACTCGGCGTTTCGAAGCCAAGATAGGCAAGATACTCGAGGGTCGTTTTTGGCTCTTCAAAAGTGGTCATGCTCCACTGTGCTAGCCAACCTTGTAAAGTAATGTATCCAGCCTCATTGCGTACTGTGCATGACGGAAAGGACGAATCCACCCAAGACGGTGGCAAGCCGGGCGTTGGTGCAAATAGTGCAGCCAGTTCGGAGTCATTCAATCCACCATCACTGTCTTTGTCAAACAGGAGAAATAGATCGACAAAGAAGCGATAGCCGGCTGGGCTGAGCTCTGCAGATGAGAACTGGGGTACATCAAATTTAGGATGGAGGAATGAGTCATTCAAACTTAGGCTGTCAGTGTAATGGAATTTTCTCAGTACAATCCACACTGTCTCATGTCGACCTTTTTCAGCAAACAGTTTATTCAGTAGGATGAAGCCCTTTTCATCGATGCCTTTCTCTGAGACTGAAAATGGCGAGTGTTTTTGGATGGAGCGCTTTATGTTGGCAAGATCATCTTCGGCGAGGGGCTTTTCAAAGCACTTCATTTGAAAGTCATGAATCTCTTGATCACTCAAGTAGCCATCCTGATCTTTGTCACAAAGATAGAACACTCGTTGGAGTGCAGCAATGGCTGCTGGCTTCAGGTTTTGCTCCTTTGAATCAAACAATGGAGCTATTGGGTGGGTGACAGCTTTTTGACAGAGGAAAAAGACCTCATTGACATTGTGGTGTTCCCGTGCGCTCGTGCGTATGCATGAATCTATCTCTTTGAATTCGGCCATGAGCGGAAGCATTTCATCCTCAATCACTTGAGCAGTTGAACCACTGGCAGCAAGATCCGACTTGTTTGCGCACAGCACTACCGGCACATTGACCCCCAGCGAGCGGAAATAAGGCATCCATGACAGTGCGACGCGTTCATAGCTATAGTGATCCGAGTATACCAACAGTATCACGTTTGACTTGCGGATTTCCTTGCGCAATGTATCACGATCCTGTGGCTGGGCCAAGGTGTCAACGATGGTGGTGGTGACATTATCAGGAGTGCCGAGGGTCGGCGGAAGGGTAACTTGAGGAAGCACTGGTTGGATTTTGGTGGTGATAAAGATGTCTTTGACGAAGGAGGCTATGAGAGAGCTCTTTCCCACATCGTTGTCACCGCATACACATATTCGGACTACGAAAGGGAGTCGGAGTCAGCGCGGGTTGAAACAGCGGATGAGACGATTGCGGACCTGTAGCCATACTGCAGGTACATCTTCTGCAGATCGAAAAAGAGAAGATGACAAGGATTTGTTGTGAAGGCGGTGATCAGGAGGGGAGCATGGAGCGGAAACAGTGGTAGAAGGCGTCTGAGCGACAAGGTGTAAATGGGCCAGAATCAGGGCCAACAGGGTAGCAGACATGACGCCAAGCTCGACCTGCTCAAAGGCCTAGCCACGTGGAGCACCAAGATGCTGGGCATGCAATCTTAACGCTCTTTCGCTAGACCAGACCAGGCCAGTCGTGGCGCCAGGCGAAATCGAGTTGGCTCGACTGTCTCCCAATCTGTCGGGATGCGCAGTGTTTAAGGAACCACCGAACCTTTTCCCCGTGCTCTGCGACGACGTGCATGCTCAGCTCTCTACAGCAGGCAGTTGCATCCACGCTCCTTCGCTACCCTCCCGCTGCCTGCCGCCCACTACTCCTTTCCGTCGCTCTCTTCTTGACTCGTTACTTTACCTTGTTTCCCCGCCATCCTAGTGACCGGCTTCCCGTCTGGCTTTCATTTTTCCGCCCTCACAGGGTCCTGTTGGCTCTCTGTTGCAAGCCCAAAACCCCACATCAATCGCTCTCGCTTCGACGCGCGGTTACGCAAACGGCTCACCCGTCGCTGCAACATACTACCTCTTGCCGCTCAAGTAGCTCTATCACTTCTCCTGAAGCCCTGCCGAATGTTACTCCTGCTGCTGCTTACAAGAACGGGTCCTCGTTCTCGTGGGACTTGATTTAGAGACGTTGACCACACTTGGCCCACTGCGCCCCCATGTACAATGTTGTAAGTCTTGCCAATCCTGTCCAGCGCGGTACGCCCAATCGGTGACTTTTTTTTGCTTACACTGCTTTGTAAAGCGTCTTACCCCCTCCGCCACGATATTCGAACGCAGGTGGCCTATATGCTGGTCCAGGAGGTGGATCAGTTCCGCTCGTTGAGACCAAAAATTCTCTTACTACACCTACTGGAGCCGAGTATCAATTATCTGTAGGAGAAGGTATCTTTCCAATCACTAGCTCTGCAGTCGAATTCACCTCACGCTGTAATTCAAGGCACCTATATCCTACGAGACGACCTTCACCTTGCTACACCGCCCCTTCATCCCTCTGAAGCTCCCGTTGTGAGCAACAATCCTTTGGCAACCGTCCCTCAGCCGCCAACTATCGGAACTAGAATCTCATCGGTAATTCTTACTCCTAGACCTTACTCGCGCCATCGTCTTTATCGCACAGCGACTGGAAACAGCGTTCGATCAATACCCCCGAGTATACAAGAAGAATCGCATACTTCTGTGAGCGATGGGATATCGGGTTCACATACTAATGGCAGTCCCATCTTCCCTGCCTACCACGTCCCTACATTTGGGGAAGGTAATCCGGCACTCGCTGCAGCCAATGGCAAAGAACTAAAAGACCCGTCGAAACGACGGAAGCCAAAGAACAACATTATCAAAAGCAATTCATCTTTTGTATCGCGGGTAATTACTCATGAAACTTTGCAGAAGCGAATTCAAGAGCACCCCGCAGACGGCCTCTATGCCTTTGTTAACGTCAATCGAGCTTTTGAATGGCTCGATTTCTCATCATCTCAGAAGGATGATCCCTTGACAAAGATTTTGTTTACGAAAGCTCACGCATTATGTCACGATATAAATCCAGTTACGAAGAGCGCGGCGCACATTGATATCATCATGGGTTTTAATTATGCAGATATAATATGGTATGAACCAATCTCACAAAAGTACTCTCGAATCAACAAGAATGGCGTCATCAATCCCCATCCCGTCACCGACATCGCATGGCTTCCCGGATCAGAGAACCTTTTCCTCGCGTCCCACATGGACGGCACTCTCATCGTCTACGACAAGGAAAAGGACGACGCCGTCTTCATACCCGAAGACGCCACCTCCAACGGCGAAGTAATTACGGAAAAGCCCGTCAACGGCAGTCATAGCATCGATCGCAGCAGCGCCATACACGTCAAAAAATCCGCCCAATCCCGTTCCCAAAAAACCAACCCCGTCGCCGTCTGGAAAGTCTCCAACCAAAAACTCAACGCCTTCGCCCTCTCCCCCGACGGCGTACACCTCGCCGTCGCCTCCGAAGACGGCAGCCTCCGCATCATCAACTACCTCACCGAGTCCGTCCTCGACCTGCACACCTCGTACTACGGCGGTCTGGCATGCGTGTGCTGGTCGCCCGACGGCCGCTACGTCGTCACCGGCGGCCAGGACGACCTCGTCAGCATCTGGAGCCTCGCGGACCGCATGTTGGTCGCGCGCTGCCAGGGCCACAAGTCGTGGGTGACGGCGGTCGCGTTCGACCCGTGGCGCTGCGACGAGCGCAACTACCGCTTCGGCAGCGTCGGCGAGGACTGCCGGCTGCTGCTGTGGGACTTCAGCGTCGGCATGCTGCACCGGCCCAAGGCGGCCAGCGTGCGCCAGCGCGGCTCCGTGTCGAGTCGCTACCCGGAGGGCCTGGTGCGGAAGGATAGCTCCGCGCTCACGAATACGTTGACGAATACGACGGCGGGCTCGGCGGGCGGGATGGGGCGGTTGAGGAGCACGTCGAGTTTGCCGCCGGCGGAGGATGGGGAGGATGGCGGGGTGGTGGATGGGGATATTGTGGTGCATCCTGTGGAGCCGCGGGCGCGGACGGCGATGCTGCCGCCGGTGATGGCGAAGAAGGTGGATGAGCATCCTTTGGCGTGGTTGGGGTTCGAGGAGGATTGCATATTGACGAGTTGCTTGAATGGTGAGTGTTTCTCTTTGTTGAATATTCTAGAACAAAAGGCTGATGCGTCCTACTACAGGCCATATACGGACTTGGGATCGACCAAAGGAAGGAAGTGGCACGGCGGATGGCGAGACCGAAACATCACATTATAGCTGATGAGGGTTTCCCAGAAGTCATGGTGGAACTGGCCTGATCTTTCGTTTGCTGCATCAAACCTGCGTTTGCGTGCATTGTAAACGCAGGGCTGCATATTGACCTTGATCTAGAGCACGCAGACACTGACCTGGAGTGCCGATCTATGCTTGGAAGAGTAATGTAGCGATATGTACGATATACTCATTCGGTAAGAAGAAGGCTTTGTCTTATTGGTTGAACGCCTATATCTTGGCGTGATGGTCTAGAACTTCATCTGCCTAGATCTATGTCGAAAAGAAGATAGTACACCAAGGGAAGAGGCTTGCCGTAAGTAATTAGCTGGTGCTATATCAGTTGATCACCGTGCATTATCTGATGAAAGTGGATACGTCAAAGCTCCTTGTGAATAGCCGCGTAGTAGGGTGCATTAGCCAAGGCAAACAAGTAGCCTAGGCTTTTGAGAAGTTGTTTACTATTCAATTCTCAAACAGCTAGTCTATCCACATCCGCATTTGATTGATACGCTGATGAACGTGTGGAAAAGCTTGGGCGAGCATGTCTGAACCACCAAGACGGACTGCTAGCCTAATGACTCAAGGCGACTAACATAGCTCATATCAATTGATGACTCTGAACCTTATCTGTCACATCTGAGATAGGTACTTGGTGACGGGAATAAGAGAATGAATAAGCAACTACTAGTGCCGGGATTGACTTTAGGATTCCTAGAGAAAGATGACCCGATATGGATTATGGAGTGAATAAGATGAGATCCTGCAAATCATCTTTCACCCTGTTTGATTGCGGCATGCTTTATTTCCACCCTCCAAGTGTTTTTCCTTTCACGAGCAATCTTTTCTTTGTTGAGTAATCTTGCAACATCGTATTCAGCTTCACATGATGGAACGGAACATGTTCCAAGGCAACCCTTGCCTAGGTAGATCAACTTTCTCTGGCGTTGCACAATCTCCATGAGCTTACATACTGTGATTCTCGAATAGAACTCCATTCTCCATCGGTGTTCGACGGAATGGGCGGAGACGGAGACGTAAACAATCGCACGCGGACACGGCAGTGGCTTGCCCAAGAGGGCGATAGCTCGGAGCATCTTCGGCCCGTCTCTCAGATTCGGCTAGACCTGACCAGCTCGTCACCTTGGTTGAGATCGGCTGCAGGGACCGCATGCCATACAGCCAGACTGAGCCAGTTTCCCTTCGCGTATCAGCCTCAGCCCAGCCGAAGCATATAAAGAAATCGTTGCAGATGACGGTTGCGCGCGGCCACGCAGGACAATGTTGGTCCAGCCCAAAAAGAAGGGGGCGCAGAGCACGTCTCACGCTTTGCTGCAGTAGCCGTCAGCTTCCTGCTTTTCCTGCCAGATTGTATTTGAGCCAGGCGAAGCCCCCAAGTTAGTCTGCGAGGCAGTTTTTTTGAAATTCTTGGATTTTTTTTTGTCCCGCTCTGTATGACGATTTTTTGTTGATGCGGCGCTGCGGTCGGCTATCTTTGGCCCACTTTTCCCACCACGCCGTTCGATTGGCAGCTTCCGATACGGCAGTCCGATGTCTCGCGTTATCCAGCCATCGAGCTTTACACCTGACACATGCGCGGTGAGGTCCTTCCAAAGAAAAATTTCATGCTCTTTCACAACGTTGTTCGTTGCAGCCTTGTGCAACCATTGGTTGCAAGGGTTCTCAACGACATGGCGCCGACTTCCGGCTTTCTATCTTTGAGGCCCCTGCGCGTGGATACAGTCACATCACATATCTCAACACTACCTTACCCACCGCCTTAATTTAGTTTAAGAGGTTGCTGACGCAATTCATGCTCAGCCTTACCCCCATACCCTGCTCTTGCAAAGGGTTAAACATACAAAGAGCGCAACCAAACGCCGTTGGAAAGTTTCCGTAGGCCCGGAGGTTACCGAGCTATCCAAAGCTCAGTATTTCATGCCAACAACCCGAATATTAGGCGCTCCTAGCGCGGGAAAACCAGAGTTCGAAATTGTGTATGTAGCTTTGACTCAGAGACTTAATTTTCCATGCACAAGCTGACTTTTACCTTGTAGTCCCGATACCGAATTCGTTGTCTTTCACGGTAGCGAGCACGAAACTCGAGAAGTTGAGCTTAGTGGAAAGGTGGTTCTCAACACGCCAGAATCTTTGAACTTCAAGACAGTCAAGGTTGTTCTTGAGGGTAAACGGAAAATTTCGTATGCCTTCATTCAAGTATATGGCGAGAGCAAAGGAGTTCTAATTATAGCTCTAGCTGGCCTCTCAACACTGTCACCGGGACCGAGACTTCGGAGAAGAAAACCTTTTATCATGAAGAGAAAACTTTGACTCTAGACTCGGCGACGACAGGAGCACACAAACTCCATCGCGGTCAGCATGCATTTCCCTTCAAGTTCTCCCTTACAGGAGCCATGCCGGAGAGTGTCGAGGGTATGAACAGTGCCTGGATTGTATATACATTACACGCCAAAATGGAACGAGGTTATTTGGCAAAAGATCTGACGGCCAGTCAACATATCCGTATCATCAGAACAATGGGACAAGATGAACTTGAGATGGTGCAAAGCAGAGTAAGGCATTCAGGGCCGCATTATCGGCAAAGATGCATTGAACATCAAACTGACTGAAGTTGTGCAGACAAACTCGGATATATGGGCAAACAAGATCAGCTACAATATAAGTTTACCAAGCGATGCTTATATCTTCGGAACTGGTGTGACGGCAGACGTGGAATTGACCCCGATCAGAAAGGGTCTCGGAATGGGAAAGGTTGAGCTGCAGCTCATTGAGAAGTCTACTCTTAAAATATTTCCCGGAGAAACCTATCCATCTGGTCAAGCACCGCTACATATGACCACGTTTGAGAAGGAGGTTGCCAAAGTGGAAATGGAATTTCCGGAAAATTCCAAAGTACTGGTTCCGAATCCTGATCCTGATGCACTCATGGATGAGATGTACAAATTCCCCCTACACATGCAGTTACCAAGATCACTACGAGATTGCAGACAAAACGTAAACAATGAAAGAATCAAGATTGATCACGTCTGGCGGTTAAAGGTCAATCTCCATAACCCTGAAGGACACGTCTCCCAACTCATCTGCAAAATCCCAATCAAACTATTCATATCCCCCAACCTCCCAATCAACGACAATCAGGACGTCTGCCCCGGCCCGAATCAGATTGCTGATGCTGTTATTAATCAGCAGGAAACCACTCTTGTTGCACCACCAGAGTATGGTGCGCACCATTTGGATCAGTTGTACAACGACATTGACCCAAGCGGTTTCATGACGCCCCACATTGGGCTGATATCCGCCAGTGGAACAAATACTCCTTTTTATGCTCATAGCCGAGTAGGATCTTTAGAGAATGTTGCATCCCTTACACAAGCCGTGGAGACCAATACCAATGGGGGTGGTGTTTCTGCAAGTGCTGTTCATTCACGACTCAGTAATTTACAAGATCAGAGCACAAGAAGCCGGACTCGCTCACCTGGCAGCCACTCTCGGCCGCACACCCCGGGAGGATCAGGCTCCGCAAATGATTATTTTAGTTATTCTCATAGTCACAGTAACAGGCATTCTCCACCATCAAGCCAGCCAATCTCTCGAAGAATCTCAGAAGAGCAAGCCGACTCCAATGCTCCAGACCTGCTGATACAGGATCTATCCAGAGTCCCTTCGTACAATACTGCTGTACACACACCGCGTCCGGAAAATCCAGTCGATACCAGTTTACCCACATACGAAGTAGCAACAAGCAGGCCTCCTACACCCGAGCTTCAGCGCCCAGGTCAGGTACACGTCCGGAGTGGTCATGGGAGTGCAAGTCTTCTTCAGAGTATGACTCTAGCAGACGAGGGTTTGGAGGCGTATGCAGGCATTACTTCAGATACCAGTGGCCGGCGGTCCCCAGTGCCCGCGCCACCGCATCATCAAAGGGGTTTAAGCGGAAACGATGGAGAGGCACGACTGCGATTTCTGCGAGCGGACATGGGCTAATTCTTGAGGCATGGAGTCGTCAATTTCTTGCATATTTCTAGGGTGGGAATGGATCTGATATCCTCAGCATTGGCCGGGTCGGCTGGTTAGAATGCCGAGTGAACAGTATCGGATAGGGCGCATGGATTTCGTCTATTGGGAGTTTCAAGACCACACGATATCCCGGGGCATGGGGCATGGCGTTGTTAGAATAAAGACTAACATTTCTCTCCAATGAGACGAGTATTTCGATAACGACAGCCTTAGTATCTTCAATACTTTTCACGAAATTGATATGACGCGAATGCCAAATCTGGATGTGATAGTCACGTGCGAGCTGGATACCTGCATACGCGGCTGTGTGAACTGTACTTATGATCTAAAAATCACATCATGTGTGATTCAGATTTTTTAGAACACACTCTTTATTAAGATATATAATAGACAATATTCAGATCATACTCAAATGAGTGATGCCCGGCTGGCACAATTGGGTCCGTGCTTCCGTCTCTTCTAACTATCATACCATCACGCTAACAGTCTCTAGTCAGCGCGTGAGACTTTTAAATCACATCGATTTTATCTCAAGGCTCTGGGTTCGAGTCCCAGGTCGGGCGGTTATTTTTGTTCGCTAGTTTAAATGGAAACAGTTTTTGCAATTTCATCGTTGACTAAAACGGATCTGAAGTTTACTGAATAAGCGAAATGGTTGAACAACCATCCACAATTTCGACTTTGTTGTGAACCAAAAGTCGTACTAATTAGTATCAAAAAGAACATCCAAAATGAGACAGCATCTGCTAGTGTCTGACGGTAACATCCATGGCAATAATGGCTTCTTATGTCTGATATGTGACTGATATATAGATAGTGAGAATGGCTCCGATAGTAGAGGTGACATTTTGTTATTCCCAACTTTTCTTTGATATTGCTAGCGTAGAGTAGAAACTACAATCAATAAGTTTTACTAAATAAGATAGAAATCTATTATATCGAATCAAACGAAATGAATTCAAGCTCCCTCAGCTTATCACCAAAGCAACAAAATGTGGCATTTTAATGTGCGCATACCTCGGTGGACATCGATTTGGCCGGGGTTTACGGCCGCAGATCGAAGTACGGTCATCAGTGGATGCAATAAGAAATGTCACCCGCCGTAGGCTTCGTCGGGAGAACCCCATACCGTTCTAAATAATTATAAACTATAAATAATCAGTCAATATTTTATTGGAAAATGAATCTCGAGTTACTTTCGTCTATTTTTATTGAGGGCTTCCCGATGAGGGCCTCGACAAATCATCGCTTTCGTAGTTGCGGACGACATTTTCTATTGCACCCACTGTTGCGGCCATGCGCGAGAATTATGGTCTCTGGAAGCCACATGCTCCGTACGGCACTCCAATCATAGCCGCTCGCTAAACCGCAGCTGAAAATCTGCTTTGTAGCCTCCCTGGGTCTGACGTTACCACCTGACACTACCACCTTTTTCTTATTCCTGATATACAATTCATGCACTCATACTCAACAGCGCACGTCCGATGTCAAAGTCACAGCGTCCATGTCTCTCAGGCCGGAGCTTAAGCTGATCATGCTACGATGGCTGATATCCCTGAGCCAGCCGATCGCAGTGACTTCGATGTTGCCATCATCTGTGTTCTCACAGTCGAACCCGATGCTGTTGAGGTAATATTCGATAAGCATTGGGAAGGCAAAGCTTCGTGTAGAAAGATCTCAACGGATCCGAATATATACACAGCAGGTCGCATAAACAGTCATGACGTGGTTCTTGCACATATGCCAGGAATGGGCAAGAGAATATCGGCTAGCGTTGCTGCTTCTCCTTTTTTTCAGTTTCCCCAAAATCAGGCTTTGCTTACTAATTGGTATTTGTGGTGCAGTCCCCGGAGAGTCTGGACAAGAAAAAAAGATATCACTTGGTGACGTTATCATCAGTACAGGGGTCGTTTAATTCGATTTTGGACGGCAGTATCCTGATCAGCCCATTAGGAAGAATACACCTGAACCCAATCTGCGCGGACTAGATCGTGAGACTCAGAGCCTTGTGAGCAGGCTGGAGAGAGACCATGTCCGTCAGCGATTGAAGAAGAGCATTTCGGATCACCTGGAGGGCCTCAACAGAAAAAAGTCCAGATATCCAGGTGCGACAGAAGATAGGCTCTTCTTATCAGAATACCGACACAAGCATCGAGATTCAGATATCTGTACTGTTTGCTCACGATGTGTCAATCCAGAAGACCCAGTTTGCGAAGACGCACTTCGATTGAACTGTGATGACTCAATTGCAACAGAAAACATGAAATTCCCCGTGGCCGGCTGAATGATCGAATCAAGTCATTAGAGAATGGTGTCGCCCAACCGTACTTACCTGAGGTGCACTTTGGTCGCTTCGCATCAGGGGACTTGGTAATGAAATCGGGCCACCATAGAGATAAGATTGCTGCTGTTACAGAAGAAAAGGTATCAATCAATTGAACCCATTTTTGTAAGCTAGTGAGGTAGCTATCTAGGAAGTGAAGCTAGATATGGTGGGTAACACGTGACCCTGTTCGTTCCTGCCCTAACACATTCGTAGGAGCATGTGTTCCTGTATTACATTCGCTTTGATCTGGGGGCTTACCGTACCTTCATAGGCATTGTATTACTCATACTGCCGAGCGCTTTGTCTGGTGAGACTAAATTTGGTGTGAGGCTAAAGCTAGGCGGAAGAACAGGGTGAAATCAGGCAGAGCGGTAAGGTGGCTTTATCTCAGTGGCTTGATAAACGGAGGAACGACGTCATGCCGCAAAGTTCTAGACGTGAGGAATGCATGCCGGTGTCGATCCCTATTTGTTTTGCATCATTCGCCCTACCTTCCGTCATAAATAAATTCTTCACTCCTTTTCAATCTATCACCTATTCTCTTGAGCAATTCACAGCCATATTTTTATCCACCTCCTCAATCATTGTTATTCACTCCTGGACGGCTTGATTCGCATATCCATTTTCACCAGATGGCAACCACCGATCTGCCTTCCCGGCAAGGGACTGTAAAGACCGTCGGGACAAAGCGAAGCAATGATGAAGATGACGCAATTCCAGATGAAGATGCCAGCGAGGTTAGCCTGATACTTCTCATTTTGTTTGCTGTTTTCATTGTGCATCACTTTGCTCTTGGCAGGGACTTTCCAGTAACTCCGAAGATAGGTGACGAGATTATTTAACGAAAGACTGCAAGCTTGGAAACATGCATGCGGATATCTGGAAGACTACATACAAGCCCAGGAGAAGCTTCAGAATGCGCACGGAAAAGAGTACGAGAGAGTATTGAAGGTGAGATTCATTAACGTCTCGTCCAAGTGGTCATCTTCTAAAGTGGATGTCGCAGACTGTCTCAAGCCCTCTGAGGGAAGGCCACCACTTCGATCAAAGCGTTGGAGGAGTCGCTAGCATGTTCGAAACCTTGCGTGCCAATACTCAGGTACGCATATAGCCTGTGGCGTAAAATTATCACACTCTGACCTTCCGCATCAGGGCATCTCCAACGCACATTATGAGACGGCAAAGACGTTGAAGGGCTCAGTCTTACCAATATTCACAAGATTACACGCCGAGATTAAGAACAAGAACAAGGAACTTACCAAAGGCGCTGGCAAGGGTAGTAAAGCTGTTGATAAAGCCCGTGCTGTAACTCAAAGGCATATTGAACTGCTGGGCCAAAATACGGCTACCTTCGATTCAACTGGAGGCAAGTCGGACGCTGCATATGATCCATACGTTATCCAGAGGGGCATCTACCACCGTTTAAATAAACAAATCCAAGAAGAAAACAACAACAAGCAAGACATGCTCGCGGTCCAGAATTCGTTTTCATCCTTTGAAACTCACGTCCTCACCACCATCCAACAAGGAATGACCCAACTGATCCAAATACTCAATCAGCAAAACGATAACCAAACCCTCATGAATAACGACACCCTTGCCAAAGCTCAAGCTATTCCCCAAGACTTCGAATGGAACGGTTTTGTCCAACGCAACACCAACATCCTCATCGACCCCAACGCGCCTCCCCGTAGCCTCAACACTATCTCCTTCCCCAACCAAGACCACGCCTCCACGCAACCCCTCATCGCCGGCTCCCTCGAACGCAAATCCAAAATGCTCAAGAAATACGAAACGGGATACTACGTAGTGACGCCCTCAAAATTCCTGCACGAGTTCAAAACCGACGACGACTTCGCCCGCGACCCAGTCCCCGAAAATGCGCTGTACCTCCCGGACTGCACCGTCGGCGCCATCGACGGCGCCAAGTTCAACGTGCGCGGCAAGGACGTGTCGAAGGGGAAGCTCGGGAACAAAATCAGCCTGACGCACGAGCTGGCGTTCCGCGCGCACACCGCCCACGATGCCGCCATGTGGTGGGAGGTCATCCGCAAGTGTGCTGGCCAGGTCACGGAGGAGCAGCCCGTGAGTGAACCGAGCTCGCCTATCGATGCGAAGAAGGCCGGTGGCTCGACGCCCGTGTCGAGGACAGGGACGATGGTCGAGGAGGGCGCGAACAGTCCGACTGTTGCAGAGACGGGCGGGACGGCGGAGGAGAAGACGGGGCAGCAGGCGCAGGCATAGAGAGGGATCGGACGAAGGCAAGGGATGGGTTTCAATCGAGCGTTTTGCGTTAATTGGATGTGTGGAGTGAATGGTAGTTGCGGTGGCGATATTATACACGTGCGGGTTGGGCGTTTGCTGAAATATCCTACAAGGTCTGCTTGATTAATTTATTTTCATGTTTTGTGGATTTGAAGCGCAAAGCAAAGTCAGCTAATTGATACGATAGTCAAGTTCATATTTGTTTTCTACTGTTGCAGCATTGCATTTCCCTTTTGGTGCACTCCCGCATCGATACATACTGTGTATAGCCATTGCCTGATATAATAGGTAACCAAATTCTTCAAGATTTTGTAAGTCGGCACCAGCCCATGACACAAGAAATGTCACCCGCAATCACGAAAAGTATACATAATTCGCCGCAAGCCTCGTCGGGAGGACCTCATACCATTCTAGAACATTGTAAATTGTAAATAATCTGTCAATAACTCATCGAAAAACAAATTCCAAAACATTCTTGTCTGTTTTTGTTGGGGGTCTCTCGACGAGGTCTGCGACGAATTATATCTTTCGCGCTCCAGGACAAGACGGGGCAGCAGGCGCAGGTGTAGAGAGTGATCGCTTTGAATACCCGTGCTAGTACTTCTGGACACCTTCCATCTGGCGCTCGTGTACTGAATGCCTGTCTAAAAGCGCGGTGCGTTGCGAGCGGATGGCTACGCAGAAAGCTAATTAACCCAGAGAGATTATGCCATCGATTGTGAGCAATAGTCCCTGAGAGCATGATCGTGGCCAATGGATTTAACATTTAACAGCTCGGTGGCGTATTCCACTCATCTTATTTATCACCTGGATTTCGTCTAGAACGAGACGCTTAATTGGCAACCCAAGCTGACTCCAAAACTCGGAAGCTAAGCCAGATGGAACGCGACTGGGCATCTTAGTTAGCCTTCTGGCTTTCCAATCCAGAATATGAGTGGGGAGCCTCCTGAGTTTACGGACCGAGTGTTCGATTAACTCATACGAACAAACGATGACGTCGTGTCCTCCCGCCAAGATTTGATGTGCAGTCATTGAGCTGTCTCTCAATAGAAATGCACTCATACTAAACCCCTATATGATAATTAGCGTACAAACCCATGTAATCGATGATATTGATTTGAGTTCTACCTCTTCAAATATGTCTTCAATAGATCTTACCCAATGTGCGCACGCTGAACTTGGGCAGACGACAACGCAAATTCCGGGTTCATCCTTGCAGAGAGGCATCGCCAACACCGCCAAGAGAGTCTTGTCGATTCCTGATTGATCCCCAAAAATGATACCACGAAAACTTGACCAACAAGCAAAGTGTACTTCTCGGCCTATCAATTCTGGTGTTGTCCACTACCTGTTCACAATAATGCCTTTCTCAAGCTTGTATTTGCGCTTGACTTTCCAGCTCATTTTACGGAGCTCGTCTATCGTCAAGCCCATCTCCTCCATAACCTGTGACCTTGTGACCCCAGCCCGTGCCAATTTAAAGAGGCGCTGTAGCGGTTCATTCTCTTGCTTTTCGGACTCTAGTGTCTTCGCCCATACTTGAGGAAAAAGTTTCTGAGCATGTTTTATGAAACTGCTTTCGCTGAGCCCGAGACCATGCTTTTGCGCTTCTTCATGAGCTCTCTTGAGTCCACCTCTTGTGTGACTTGCCAGGAGATCGGAGTGCCTGCGAACGGCTAGAATAATTGCGTTGCGAGCTTTAGCAGACAATTTAGAGATAACATTGACACGCATTGAGAAAGACAGGTTCAACGGCATCATCTGTTGGCCCTTTGAACGGAAAATCGGCATAGTCGCTGGTTGGAGTTTCAGATAATCCTCCATTCTTGGATTCGTTCTGATCGACTTTATGTAAATCATGATTGCCGATTCCACAAAAGTCAATATAAAGCCTAAATGATAGTGACCGACGCCTTGAGAGATGGTCTTGAAATACGCCAATGCTCGGAATTGTGCAGCTTCAAATCCGGGCCATGTCAGGACCTCATGAACATATTGAGGTCTGGAGTCTTGGAATTTTTTCGCCTGCTCGATTCGCATGGCCTTGATTTCATCGTGACCAAAGTTGAGCTTTCTATGATGCTGTCTTCCTCGGACCTTCAATCCAGCTGCAACGCGACCATCAGTTCTTTGAGCTCGTCCTTGACCATGATATTGCCCGTAGCTATCTAACGAAGACGTATGGAGTATTTATAAACACCAGGAGCATTATGTAATCTTTTGGGCAGATTATTGAGTCATTCTACCATATTGCGATCCCAAATTTGACCCCCTAATATACTTTTCACTTCATCAGGAAATCCGGCGACACAAAGAGAAACAAGATAATCTTGGCGAGAAAGATCAGACAACTGTCTCTGACTCCAGACCTTCATTGTGGCACTCAAAATAGACAGAGTCTGCTGATCTTGATAAGTGGGCGCAGGTAAGTCGCTTTTGACTTCCAATGTCAAAGCAAGATGTATGAGACCACGCAAAATGTCCGTCATCCAACTATTGAAGCGTTCGATATTTTCTTCAAAAGGCCAGTCATTGTCTTGAATCGGAGGAGCGACCCCGAACGTCGTTTGGTCGTCGCTACTTCTTTCAATTTCGTTCGTATCGAAAGAAGCATCTTCGACCTCGGATGACTCCTCCTCAAATTGACCACTAATATTGTCCCCATCTTCTTCTTCCTCGTCATCATTGTCTTTGGCGGTCGTTCTTGACTTGTCACTAGCACTGGGAGAAGATTTGATAGATTTTGACAGAATCGATGGTATCGATTCTGTTCCCATATCAGTTATAGTAGGTTCCGAGGCGGATTCTGTAGCTTCAGCTGCTTTGCTGGCTATCTTGTTGAGGTCAGTCAGACCTTCTTACAGTCAGCCTGTGCAGCACCTTTTAGCTGCCAACTGTGTGGGACAATGTTCATGTGATTAGGAATGTCCATGGCTTAGACCGCGTGTAGATCTTTCTAGCATAAAATTAGTAACTACGGGCTGGTCTGGGGCTCTTGTGAGATTCCCGATACGCTTTTCCCATTCACCACTCATGTAGAAGAACTGATGAAAATGCCCGTTATTTGGAAGACGGAAAAAGTGATTTCCGAATTTTAATTGTCCCTCATAATCTTTTAGTGTTTCTGAAGCATTGCCATCATCTCTGGGCTTGTTCTAGACAGAACGGTATCGTGTGGCCAGGTCAGAATCCATGCCATCGATATCGATCATTTCATGGCCACTCGCTGGCTGTGAGGTCGTACCAGCCATCTCGTCATCTGTCGACTGTGGGGTCATATCAGTCAAATCCTCATCTTCTGGCTGTGGTGTGGTATCAGCCATCTTGTTGTCATCTGCTATCTCTGGCATAGTTTCGGCCATGTCATCATCTTCTGCTTCTTCTTTGACATCAATGTCTTTCCCCTCCGTATCCTGGCCACCAAGCTCTTCCTCCTCCTTTTCGACGTCAATCTCTTTCCCAGACCTCTCTGCGTCTTTATCATCAGGCTCGATTTCCTCTTCAAAGCCCACCTCTTTCACCCTGCTACCCTCTTCATTGTCCTCCAAGTCAAACTCTTGGATGGACATACCAGGTAATTTAAGCAATGGGAATATTTTGGGACCCTGATCATCTCTACGCATAAGAGGCGCCATCGATTCGGAAATGGTTTTTGCCTTTGTACCTTGTACTCTCTTGAATTCCTTGTCAGTTGCACAATCGCATTCGATCCTAACCCAGAAGACATCTCGGAGTTGACCCTGTCGCCATGCCCGCTGTGCTGCTTGTGCCTCATTATTTGAAATCCACCATATTTCTAGCTGTATGACGATCGAAGCGGAAGTGATATTGAGGCCAACGCCTCCAGCGCGCGCGGTTATCAGTAATGGTCTCTTATCTTTTGGATCTGCAAACCCTTGTTCGATCGTCAGTCGTCGTGTACGATTAACTGTTCCATCAAAGCGAAGGCAGTTAAGGTTCAGATCTCTTTTGAACGCTTCCGCAACCAAATCCAAGGCCTTTAAGTATTGGGAAAAGATCATGACCTTCTCGTCTGGTCGTTGCTTTTGGTAGAGCTTCATTATGTCGACAAGAAGCTTAAGCCGGGGAGATTTTGAGGTAATATCGTGTTCTTTGCGGACCTTTTCAAGCCAAGCATGTCGCTTTTGGGCTTCATGGACTTCAGATTCTTGGCGAATTAATTGCTTTGTGACAAACTCTTCATCCTGGTAGTCAGCACCAGCTAACTCATTCAATTCGCGATTCTCATAGCCCTTGTCCAGTAGTGGGTGGATTGATAAAAGCTGTGCGCGAGCAGCGTAGCGGAGTGCTGGATCTTCGTCAGGATCGATGACATCGATATCATCCTCAAGACGCGAAAGCTATCCGAACTTGTGCGTATACTGGGCAACCTGTTCTCTCCCAGCCTCCAATAGCTCGCATTTGACTGCCTTTGTATGACAAGAGGGCAACTTCAACATCGAGTTAGGCCTGGCAATGGCGAGTGCCTGGAGAAACCTCTGAAAATACCTAAGTTCAGGCGCGATATTTCGACAACGAGAGTCGGCCATGACATTGTTCATAACTTCCTGTTGCTCAGTTACAGATCTTTTGATTCTGACGTTTGTCACATTTCCGTGCTTATCAATGACCTTCCGCTCACACTCGTTGTTGTTCGATTCTTGGAGGAGATCGGGATGGTCGAGTTGGTCAGACTCCCCGTCCTCCTCTTCCTCTTCGTTTTAATCTGGAACAAAGTCTTCATTATCAAAATCCACCTTTTTTCTTTCTTGGATGTCCGTGAAATCATGAGGGGGTAGTAGCGCAATGGTAGAAGAGCGTCACTGGCGGCCAAATACTGCTGTTGAAGCTGATGGTCGTGAGTTTGAATCCCGCCACCCTCACCAATCTCTCATCTCTTCTCTCTAGATTTGAAAATCTAGTTTTCTCCATTTCTAAAATTCCAGGCCGTTTCGTTGCAAAGCAAAATTACAATGTGGGTATATTAACTGATTCAATATCAATCTATTATAAGCGCATCTCAAGATTTTTCTTCAAAACAAAAAATTTTAATTCAGGACTAGTTTTTCGAAATTAGGCAATAAAGAAGATTGAATAAACACACAGTGGAAAACAATGTACAATAGTTGCTTATGTAGTAAGTGTAGACGAATCAAGCCCGTTGATCTCCTGTGAAACCATGAGTTTAACCTCCATGACCGTAGAGTTTGGTTTCGTACCTTTGGCATTTTCACTGTCTCTTCCCCTTCGCTTTCAAGGTCCTTGGGTGTAGTAAACTTTGGCGTCATGATGAAGACGCTGCTCAATCCTGTTTGATGAAAGAAATTGGAAGCAAAAGGAATTTGAGTTCTGTGGTGGAATGAAGCGAGTCATTTTAAGTAGGCGAAGTGAATCCGCATTCACATCAGTCACTTGCTCATACAATTCACTTCATTCTCACTTGCTCATCCAATTCACTTCATTCTCACTTAGGTCTCTTTTCTGCCGACATCGTGATCTAATACGTCCGAGTGACTCATACGATCTCACATGTTTTTCAACTGAAAGCGAGCTCTCTCTCTTTTCAGTCGTTCATCTCGGAGGAGCTTTACCGTCCACCCATCCAACTTGCCCTTCGATTTATCTCGACTTGCTCTTTCTCATATTACAATGGAGTCAATCGCTAAGAAAATCATGGAATTGCAAGTTCTACCTCAAGATCCGGTCGAAATTGGGTCATTCATCTATAGGAAACATGAAAGGCTAATCGAACCGGGCTCTATTCTCCTCAGGAAATCTGGTCCGGCAGCAGGGCTTGATGATCTGAGCATGGGGTGTTAAGAACACGGAGTTGCTAACAAAATAATAAGGAACTGAATGCTGGATTAAAGAGGAGGACAGCTGCTCGTATAGATATACAGCTGTCCACGTGACATCACGTGGTTACACTAGCCTGTTTGGGCTAGGGCCTATAGCATGGGGGAGAGTCCTTCGAAGCGGCAAAAGCGTTTGATGAACAAGACACTCACCCTGTGGTTGGCCATGACGAAGCGGGTGAATAGCAAGGTAGGGATGATATTAAGGGTACATCAGGAGCAGAGGAAGACATCAGGGGCAAGGATGCTCAAGAAGATACAGGCGGGAAAGTTGAGCCTGATGAACAGAAATATTCAGGCATACTTGGAATGGTAATTGAATTCAGGAGACAGCCCGGAGGGATGACAATCGATGACAACGATTATCCAATGGGATGGGTTGTAAACTGGGATTTTTAATAATTGAAACTTACGAATCACTACTGAAATAGGACATCAATAACCCTGGATTATCTTGCAAGGTCTGCTTGATCAATGTTATTCCAATGTTTTGTGGATTTGAAGCGCAAACTAAAGCGAGCTAATTGATATGATAATCAGGTTCATGTTTGTTTTCTACTGGTGTAGCATTGCGTTTCTCTTTTGGTGGATCCCCGCATCGATGTTGTGTATGTTACTGCCTGATATACTAGGCAACCAGGTTCTTCGAGAGTTTATAGGTCAGCGTGACAAGTTAAATGCCGCATGATGGCCATATCGGCAACGAGCGCCAGGCAACAAAATTATGCCTCTCAGCTGCAGTTCTGTTCAGCTGTAGTCGGCCACCCTGACATGAGAGGAACAAT
This sequence comes from Astrothelium macrocarpum, assembly GCA_021030915.1. Taxonomy (NCBI): domain Eukaryota; kingdom Fungi; phylum Ascomycota; class Dothideomycetes; order Trypetheliales; family Trypetheliaceae; genus Astrothelium; species Astrothelium macrocarpum. The sequence goes on from JAGEMR010000022.1 coordinate 366,506, forward strand.
AATAAATACCTCGTCGCTATTTCCCTGTTCTAACTTGTCATACCGGTGGAGTGCGTTTTGCTGCCAAATATGAGAAACTTTTTCGCATGTATACTCAGCTGCTTCGGCAGCTTCAAACGTGATGGCCGCACTCAACAAATAGAGCACTCCGCTAGTACGAAAAAAAGCATGGAGTCAAGCACCGTGACTTTAGCAGGAAGCACCTTTAGCAAAGCTACCACTATGAAGCCGGGATCAAAAAGCCTCGGTTCTGTCACCATCTATCCCGCCAAACATGGAGCGATGAAGTGGCGTGGGAAAGGCGTGTCTTCTGCAGAGGAACTTTTTTTTGGCGCTGCGTCTGGCAAACACAAGGAGAGCGAAAGAATCCTGCAAGGTACTTTCAGAAACTTTGATTTCACACAAAATCACATTTGCGCTTCAAACAATGGGCTAGTTCGTAGTGCCGCTTACGCCTATGGAAGCCATCATCACCTTACCCTTCGACCTGAAGACATCTGGTTTGCAATTTTGACCCAAATCGGATTTTACATCAATGTGCACGCGGAGGAGCTGCGAGATCATTTCGTAGATCACGGAGGCAGAAAGGAGCTTCGAGTTGAGCGTGTAGGAAGCATCGAAACCGTCGACATTGGCGAAATGTCTGTTGCAATGAGCGATCTCATCCAAGCGAATGTCAAGGATCGGGACCTGCAGAAATGGATCATGCCTGCATTCAGTACAACAACCGAGGAAGATATCGTAGTGGCAGCGGTATTGATGATGGGTGCTATGCAAAAGTACTTTGCGTATGTTTATGCAATGTGTTGCGGTATTCCCTCAATCACACTCTTGGGCACACGGGCGGATTGGGAGGACATGCTGCAGCGGATTAAAAAACTAGCCGAGCTCGGTGACGAACCGACGCGATTCTATGCTATGCTGAAGCCGATCCTGTCATTCTTTGTGCGGTCCTTTGATGCACCAGAAGATGCACAAGTCCTCGATTTCTGGAGCAAGATCGCCGAAGAGAGTGGTGGGAGCGGACCGGATTACCTATCCGGCTGGATCACAGCTTTTTGCTTCTGGGATGCAGACGGCAACCGCATGTACAGTGATCCGGCGCCATTAGCAAATATCAGCACCATTCAGGTTAATGACGAACCCAGCTTCGATTTCGAAATTGCCCTCCAAGCGCAGATTGACAGCCATATTATTCCTTCTGGCTTCGCTGTGGTTGATGCAAAGGTCGACGACAACGGTGATGAGTACATGACGAAGCTGATTGCGGGATCCGTGGGTATTCGGGCAACAAGCAGTGGGAAGAAATTGGATGATGGGCCTATCTATCCTCTTAACAAGAGTGCGAGCGGAAAACCAAGTGGTGAACCAGGTTTAGATACAATACAGCCTGTGACGGGATGGTGGATGTACAAATTAAAAAGGGAGTTCCAGCCAAAAGATTGAGTCCTGCATGAGTCAAAAGAAATCTTCCAACACCATCGATGAGAAGTTGCGGAGATGATATGAAGCTTTCTCGTGATATGACTAGCTAGGATATGGAAAAGTGTCTTCTCAGAGTCGATAGTATGATCTAAACCTAAAGAAGCTTACTTTCAATGCATCTAAGAAGCAATAACTCAAGGGGCGATAGAGGCATGGAGCAGATGGGACGGGTGGACGGAAGTGAAGAAGAAAAATATAACAAAACGAAACGATGAGGTCGCGCCCTTGACATTTGTTAATATAATTGGGAATTCTGCAAGTCTATGCTTTGCTTACCGGAATCGAACCGGGGTTGCCGGAAAGTTCAAATAGTCTCAGAATCCGGAGTGATAACCGCTACACTACGCAACCGCCGTAAGCATGATCGAGAGATTAAATTGATCATATATTATAAAAATAGTATTGTTTAGCCCACTTCCGAGCCCTTACAGCTGCTAGCATCGTTACCGCTTCGTCTGACCTTGCGTGCCGGCCAACACTTCGCCAACATCGAACGCGCCATAGGCCGCTGACCTACGCGCACATCACGTCCACGTCCTTCCTCCTTCCTTCGCCAGATCCGCTTTTCGAAGCAGTAGCCTTGACCCCGTGGATAGCTGCGTCTACACGCCCAGTACCGAACGGAAAATTGACCAACGTTTCGCTCAATCACACGGGCTTGGGCACCGCACCATCAGAGGCGAGAGATTGCATTACAAGATGGCGGAACAAGAATCCTAAGACAGGCTTGACAACTTCCCTGAGGATGCGCCGAGCTTGCGGCTCGGACGGAGGCTCGGACGACGACTCTCTTCCAGCCCTCAAACCGATTTTCTTAGATAATAAATCCAATCATGTAGGATTGGTCGTGACAGTAATGGGGTCTTCTCTAACCTCAGAAGTGACATCCTTTAGCTCACCCACTGGTGCGGGGCTCGTCAATGTCGTTGGCCAGGTTATTAGACTCTTTACGCAATATCCTGTTGAGGTCCGGCATGCGAAGAGCGACATCAAACTTATGCTCGAAGAGCTTTTGGTTCTTCAGGAAATCTTCGTGCAAATTGAACATCAAGCATCGGACACTCATAACTGTGAAATTCAGCTCCTTCTCCACTCTGGCAACTATGTCATACTAGATCTATTACTCAGGCTATGATAAGTAAAGAGTAAAAAGCTTGATTACATTAAGGACCAAGTTATGGAGAGATGATAAGCTCTGATCCTAAGCTGGTATACCAGCGTAATTAGCTAATACGTACTGGAATCGATACCATTGATGCTGTTTCCGTAACAGGCTACAGCTAAAAGCTAGATCTGCTAAGGCTAGGCTACAGACATGAATCTAGCCAATGTCCAAGAAAAGTTCGGTGGAGTTGATTGAGAAACTCGAACGCGTCAAATCAGGCCTTATATTAGTCACAGTTGCAGAAGTAAACAACAGTGCGATGGCTCTGCAGACAGGACTTCCCAAATCTTGAGATCCCTGCGCAAAAGCCAAAAGTCTCAAAAGTTGAGCGATATTATAGAGGTTAAACACATACTTTTCACTAACTTTTCTGCAGTGGGATCCCCAGTCCACTTGTGAAAAACACCTAAGCCCAACGCACAGCGGTACTGGGCCATGACTTCTAGATGGACCGCTGGAACAGCGGCTCAATGATTCTTCTGGCCGAAAATGAATTTTGTAGCCCTACGGGAAATCTGGAGCCGGTAAACTGGTTCTATTCTCGACTTCTGTACGAAAAATCGAGAATAAAAGATCGAATGAGAATGTAGCAGTCGCCCAATCCTATATTACAGTCGACGATGGGATGTCAAAAGATCCAATCTCAATTCTAGGCTCTTGCATTGCTCAGCTATTTGCTCGTTCTGAAGCATTATATGGGAATATTCGCAAAAGAGGTGTTCATGCTTCTTAGCAATAATAAATTCTGGAGCAAATATGCGATGCCCTTGCCATAGACGTTGGGGAGCTGCAAATCGATGATGAGAGCCGTATAAACCCTGCAGAGGCGGTTTTCGACATCTGCAAAGGATTGGTGTTTCAGCCTGCTCCTTATGTATTTGAGACTTGTGGCAGATGAGTCGTACACTCGCGTGAAGGTTGGGCGTCCTCTCAGGCAGCCCCGCACGTCCGCACCCTCCGCACCACCAAATTTGTATGGGAACTTGGGATCAGCCAGGCCACATAAATCTGATAGTTGCTTTTTTATCTATAATTCGTTTATTCAATAATTTGATCATTTGATTTTCTAATCCGATAATTTTGAAACCGATTTTTATGATGATAAAATTGAAATGGTTTAAAATATTATTCTATTTTAATGAATTATTATTATTATTTTTTTGGATTATAATGATTTTTTATAACGTGATATTATCCGAATTATTTATATAATTATTCGTATAATAAAAAGAATTAAAAGAAATATCAAATTATATGATAATTTATTGAATTCAATTCATTATCACGATTTTTCACGGACGTTAATATTTATTATTATAAAAATTCTGAAAAAATATTTTCTTATAAAATCTGATATATATATCAATAAAATGACTGAATAAATCTGATAATATTATGATATATTCATAAATTTATCGTTAATAAAAAAGAAATTAATTGAAATTAATTAAAATAAAAAAAAGATTTAACGTACAACACAATTGAGTTGGCCACCCAATTGGATTGGCCACTTTTCCGCATTTTCGTATAACTCAATTTAAATCCATTTTTTTCCCACATTCTATTATGATTCAAATCTGGAAAGAAAGTGATCTTATTTTTACATTTCAGATGTTTCAAAAGAATCCTAAATTAAATATTCGTCGTATAGCAATTATTTATAAAATTTCTTATATGATATTTCAAAATCGAAAATACGGAAAACCTTCATAACGCGATATTCAATATCCTCATCAAAAATTCATTAAATTAGAAGAATAGATATTCGTATAATATATATTTGATTTAGATTTGCGATCATTTCCTTTCCAATATAATGGTATTAAAAATATGATGAATTGATTATTATATAATTATAACGTGTTATACGCAAATAAAAATTGGATTTTTAATTTTGTATAATAATAATCTGAATTACGTATATATTTTAATTATAGAATCGATTATTAAAAAATTTAATATAAAAATTCTGATAAATTTCGTGAATAATTTAATCTCGTATGATATATAATTAATCAATTTGATATTCAAAAGGGGGATATTTATAATTTTGATGAAACGGGATTTTTAATAGGCCAAATTTCGTTAGAAATGATTATTATCAATACTGAAAAACGTAAAAAATCTCATATAATTCAATAGAATAATCAAAAATGAATGATAATAATTCAAAATATAAATATATTGAATTATATCATTTCATCGTATATCATTATTATAAATAAAAATCATTTCTTATTTTGATATTAAAATAATCCATTATCATATAATTGGATGATTATTATATCAAATAATAATTGAATAATAAATAAACGAAATTTAAATTAAATTCAATATTTCAATTAATATATTATAAATCGTATAATAAATATATATCATTTTTTTATTTTTAATGGATACGAAAATCATTATTTAATTGATTTTGAATTATTCTATTAAAAGAATAATATTATCATTTTTTATATATTTTTTCATTCATTATATAAATTATAATCATTTAATATAAATTATTTTCGTATATTAAAACGCGTATACGATCAAATAATTAATGATTTTATATAAATATATATCATTTATATTTTAAAAAAAGATTTTTTTCCAATATTTTATAAAATTTTTTAAATTATTATGACAGAATCAAATATTCAAAAAAATTTTCGAAAAACAGAATTTATATTATACAATTCAGAATATATAATTTCATAATTGAATATAAAATTATATATATCTATATTTTCTAAAAATTCATTTGAATTCCTCTTTTTCTGAAAACCAAAAATATCATATAATCTTATTAAAATATAATCTTAAAATGAATATATTAAAAATCGAATCATATAATATCAGAATAATTCTTCATTTAAATTTTTATCTATTATCGACCAATTTTCATATGATATAATTATAATAATATACCAATTTGTTATTTTAAAAGAAAAGAATCAAATATTTTGTATAATAAATCAAAAATTTAGCCGACGTCGGAAGGCTAAAAAAATCCGTCTATTAGAAGAAGGATCTCTTTTTATACAAAATGGACAGAATCTATAAATTCAGAAAGGATCTAAACAGATAATATAATAAGAAATAAGTGAAAATGGTAATCGTACGAGAATATTAAAAATAGATAAACGGCAATATAATAATTGCAACAAATCTGGATATAATGCGCACACCTGTATTATAATTAAAGATACATCTGAAGAAGAGAATTCTGAGTAATATAAAAAAATTTATATTGTTGTGATTGAGTTATTTAAATTCTTCGTATGAGAGTGCGGAAAAGTGGCCAATCCAATTGGGTGGCCAACTCAATTGTGTTGTACGTTATATGATTAAATTATATAATAAATATTCAAAATATATCCAATATATTAACGTATCTGCATAGCGAGCGGACACTCATAGCGAGCGGACACCTCTCCGCATTTATATAAATTTTAACTTTTTTAACACAACAACAATATATAATAATTATTAAAATTAATTGCTATTTTCTTCTTCAGAAGGTAGAGAATTTATCTGACAGATTCGCGTATTGTGTCCGGGCTGTTTGTAATTGTTATAATATCGTATACGCCGCTTGTTATCTTCTGTACGATCATCCTTTTCGTATATATCATCTTCTACAATTTCAATAATATCCTTTTGGGACTGTAATATATCTATTTTTAATGTATTAAATAATCCTTCAGTATGTAATTGAATTTTTTTGACTTTCCGATGTTTGTTTAATATTTCATTTGTCGTACGAAGATTCTTATTTTCCGTTTTTAGTAATACCAATTCATGTGTTAATTTCGTAATATCTTTCATTTGCGTATCAATTAAATCATATAATTGATTTAAAGAATTATTTTAATATTTTATAATTTGAGATTTCAGATTTATAGAATTTCATATGGCATTTTTTGTAATTTTAAATATATTTAGATTGATAGATATAGTATTTGTCGGATGAGAATTTGATGATATAAATGTCCTAAATTTGAAATTTAATCAATTAATCATTTTTTCTGGATTATATGAAATAAAATCAGCTGTTCGGAATCCTGTTTATACGTTTTTTTTATTTATTGAAATAAAAAAAGTTTTTTTAAAAATAGGAAAAAAATCGTCTTTTATAATATGTGTGAATTGCGACCGTATTAGACATTCAATTTTTTTATTATATGAAATTTTTAGAGGACTAAAATATTCTATATCAAGAGGTTGAAGGATATGCGATGAATGCGGAAATATATAAAATATAATAATATCCATTTTTTTGCAATAATTGTCGAATTCGATAAAATAGTGGCTATTATGGCCGTCGAAGATAAAAAATCGATATTTGCCGGTCGTATAAAATTTTATACATTTTTCGAAATATTATAATCAATCTAAATTAATCTCATTTATTATTCAATCATTTATATTTGAATAGATTCGCCAGATAATGGGGAATTCACTGTTTATATATCAGAAAAGGAGATGATATTTGCCTTTTATAATCACATATAGAGATATCGTCCAATCATCCGCACAAATGTTCTGAATTATCAAAACCCATTTTCGATTATTAGATTATTTTATACAAAACCTTCTTTTATAATCTGAAATAATAATAATTTTTATATATGATAAAATTCCCATTAAAAAACCAATCTTATCAAAATTATAAATATCCGTATTAATAATACCATATTTATTAATTATATTTCATATAAAATCAAATCAATCTTATATAATAATAGAATCTTTAATTAATATTTTCTAATAATCGATTTTTTATCGGAATCATATTTTAAATAATAATTATCATTATATAAAATTTGTAATTTATCAAAATCCGACGTATAACGCGTTTTGAATTTCGTATAAATAATCAGCCATATTTCGAACATCATTTTATTTAAATGGAAAACCGCGATTGATTAGATCCGTAATACAATTTAAAAATACCTCCTTTTTTATCTCAATTAGATTTATTGAATTGGCTGAGATATCATATCGTGATTATCGGCCATCATGTCGAATAATAAATGTCGTACAAAAAATCTTATAAATCTCAGAAGCACGTTTTATACTAAATTTTGAATCTCGTACGATAATTTGAAACGCCATTAAAATCCTAATCTCATTTAAAATAGATTATATATTCGCATATAAAATAATTTGTTGAAGAAATTCCAATGATACGGAATCGGGGCGGAGGTGTCCGCTCGCTATGAGTGTCCGCTCGCTATGCAGATACGTTAATAAAAAATAAATAATCAAAATATTAATTTATTTTGATAATATTAAAAAAAAGAAAATTATTTTGAATAAATAGAAATAAATAATTGATATTGAATATATCAATATTATTAATAAATTATTAATTCTTTTTTTAATATTTAAAAATGAATATATTAATTCATATTAAATTTTAAAATAAATATTTTATAATTGATTTTTAATAATTAATCAGAATAAATAGATATTAAATGATATTAAATTTTAATAATTAATAAAAATATTTGATATATTTATTTATAAAAAGATTATAAATCGCTGATAATTATTTATTATTAATAAATATAATAATCATATAATAATTGATTTTATTATTTATTATATAAAAAATAAAATTAATCTGATAATAATATCTTTTTATTATTTTTATTTTTTATAATTTTTTAATATTGGAATTTTTATAATATATAAATTGTATTATATTTATATAATATATATAATAAATCGATTTAATTTATAATAAATTTTTCAGAATAAATAAATTTATTTATTAATAAAAATATATTCAAAAATAATGATAAAAAAAAATATTTTTAATAATTGATAAAAAATAAATTTATTTCTTTTAATATTTATACGAATATTGAAAAATCTTTTTTATAAAATTATATTGATTATTTTAAAATTATATATATCATCTGATTTAAATAATTTAGATTTATTTTTATTTTATAATTCTTTTTCCGAAATTATTAAATTAATTAAATTAAATATAAAATTCGTATAAATATTATATATATATAATAAAATCATTTTATTAATAAAATGATATATAAAATGAATAATAAAAATTAATAAAAATATAATCATAATTATTATTTTATAATTTCAATAAATTATAAATCAATTTAAATTTTTATAAAAATAAAAAAAAATAAAAATAAAAAAAAGAATAGAATTAAATGATATTTTAATTTATAATATTAAAAATATTTTATAAATAATTTATAATTCAGAAATGAATATTATATTATGAAAGAAAAAAAAATAATCATAATAAATTGAATTAGATAAAAATTCAGATTAGATGAAAGATTCAGTATTTGAAATTTTATCTAATGATTCTGAAGAAGTATAATCTTCGCGCAAGTGTTATACACGTATTGCGCAGGTGAAGGTTTGATTTGGTTGTCGCAAAGCTAGGGTTGTCGCAAAGCTAGGGTCAAGACTCTATATAAAAATTAATTAATAGAATTAATAAATACAGCCATCTCCATTTCCACCTCCATCATTATTATTATTATCATATAAATCATATTCTATTTAATCTTCAAAATGAATTTATATTAATTTTATATAAAATTTAATCAAAAATTTATATTTATTAATGAATTTATTCTTTTATCAATCGATTTATTATTAAATACGTGATTTATATATATTTCGTAAATTTAAAATGGATCTATCAATTATTCCATTTTATCAATAATAAATAATATATTTATCATATTATATAAAAATCCCTAAATATAAATTCTTTTAATTTTATTAAAAAATTTGATTGAATTTATATTAAATGAATCTATTAATATTGTTAATATTAATAGAATTCATAATTCATATATCAATATAATTCTGATTCAATTTCGAAATATATTATTGTTATGATCCTAGGTATTCTTAAGGTCAAATCTACTTGGGATCAAGGTGGCTTCTGAAGTGAGTCGGTAAAGGACTGAACTAGCAAGGAATAATGTTTGATAATTCAAAATTCTACTGAAGACGTTATTAAAGATTAATTTAAAAAATGGCTTTGAATACGACGAGATCATAATTGATTTTATCGGATTTTTATATATTTGAATTATTCATTGATATTATAATGATTCTCATGATTATGAGAATAAATCTTATCAAGAAAAAAATGATATTCACGATTCTTCTAATAAATTCATAGATTTTCGGATGAATTACGTATAATGGCCGTATCGATTAATCGCCGTATATTTATATTATTATAATATCATAATATTATTTTTTTTTTTTAATCACGTATTTTTATGTGTTATAAATTTATGAAATTTTATTATTTTTAATAAAAATATCATCTTATTTTTCTTCCAATCATCGCTATTTTATTTCAGAAATTATATATTTTGATTTTTTTATTTCTATTTTTTATGACCGTTATTTATTTCAGAAATTGATTTATATCATAATAAATTCCTATTTAAAATATTCTGAATATATAAAAAATGGTTATAAATATATTAATCTATTCTAATCATTATTAAATAAAATTTATGATAAATATTGAAAATATATTAAAAATGATAAAAAAGAATTGATATAAATATTAATTCGTTTATTATAAAATAAGAAAATTCTTCATTAAATTAAAAAATATATAAAAATGAAAATTGAATACGAATTTGATTTATTATAAAAAAAGATTGAAAAGAATTATTTTATAACAGATATTATTATAAATTTTTTTTTATTGATTTAGAATTTTTTAATCTAAATAAATAATATATTATTGAATGAATTATCATTTTTAAAAATATTTTAATATCATTTTTTTCTGATATAATATTTCTGGATTTTTTTCTAATATTTTTCTAATATTATTATAATTTTTTACATATTTTTTGTATATAAATATTTCTTTTATTTTATCAGATATTTATAATCATGATGATTTATAATTTTTTTAATTTCGAATTCTTTTTTTTTTTTTGATTTAAAATAAAATATTTTTTGATATAATATTATTACATTTATTAATTAGAATAAAAATATATAAAATATTGGATGGATTTTAATATCTGATAATAATTTCAATTTAAAATTTATTAATTCTTTTTATTTTTATATTAAAAATGGCCTGATTTTGATTAATTCCAATTTTTTTATTAATAATTTATTTTTAAAATTTTTAATAAATAAATATATTTTATTTTTCTTTTTTAATTAAAATTCATTTTTTTT